>JAQMYJ010000013.1:11738973-11758843 GCA_030014305.1 Clarias laeviceps | reverse complement strand
GATGAATGTCGTTTGGTGGTAGATGGTGTTTGATGATGAATGTCGTTTGGTGGTAGATGGTGTTTGATGATGAATGTCGTTTGGTGGTAGATGGTGTTTGATGATGAATGTTGTTTGGTTGTAGATGTTGGTGTTTGATAAATGTTTGGTGGTGAATGTTGGTGTTTAATTATGGATGTTGCTTGGTGTTAAATGTTGGGGTTGAATGATGAATGTTGTTTGGTGGTGAATGTTGGTTTTTACTACAGAATGATGGCTTTTGGTGGATGTTGGTGCTGGATTGAGATTGGTGGTGATTGTAGTGAATGTTGTTTTGTGTTGGGGTTTAATAGTGATAGTAAAAGTTGGCTGGCGATAAATGCTTGTAGTTTAATGGTTAATGTTATTTGGTGGTTAATGTTGTTTGAATGTGAATGTTGCGTAATGGTTAATGTTGTTTGGTGGTGAATGCTAGTGTTTGATGAGTGCATGTAAAGTGTTCATAGTAAATGTTGTTTAGTGATGAATGTTGTTTGATGGTAAATGTTGGTGTTCGATGATGAATGATCTTTGGTGGTGGATGCGGGTGTTTGATGAATGTTTGGTTGTGGATGTTGGTGTTTGATAAGTGCATGTTGTCGATAGTGAATGTTGGTGTTTGATGAATGATCTTTGGTGGTGGATCCTGGTGTTTGATAATGAATGATCATTGGTGGTGGATGCTGGTGTTTGATGAATGTTTGGTGGTGGATGCTGATGTTTGATTAATGGTGGTGAATGTTGGTGTTTGATGATGAATGACGTTTGGTGGTGAATATTGGTATTTGATGAGTGCATGCTCAGTGTTGATAGTGAATATTGTTTAGTGATGAATGGTGTTTGATGGTGAATGTTGTTGTTTAATTATGAGTGTTGTTTTGTAAAGACTTTTTTTCTTTGAGAAACTTGCTGATGGTAGTGAATATTGTTTTGTAGTTTATGTTGAGATTTAATAGAGAATGTTGTTTTGTGGTGAATGTTGTAGTTTGGTGGTAAGTGAGGTTTTATTGTGGTAAGTGAAGATTATTGTTAAATTAAGAATAATGTATGAAGATAATCTGTGTTTGATGGCAGTGAATGTTGATGTTCAGTGGTTTTTATAATTTATTTATAATATACAGTATGCTGGTTTCCGATGGTGCTTTATGGCAAATATTGGTGCCTGACATTTTATGGTAAATACAGTTGTTTAATGGTAAATATACAGGGGATGATAGTAAATGGTAGTGTTTGAAGAGAACTGAGTTTGATGGATATTGGTGTATGCTGGACTTTACATACACAGTATTGCTTCTTATATAAATGTATTCCAAGACAATATGTTAAAACTGCCTGCTGGATGTTTGCATTTAATGATGAATATTAAATAATATGAAATAAAAATATTGCTTTACCACAAATAGAGTATTTGTGTAATAGCTTACATAGTAGTTATTTATGCCTGTGTGTATTTAGATGGTCAGCAATCTGCAGGTGTGAATGGCAGAGGTTCATATGTCATCACTGGCTGGCCTCTGATCAGACATCAGTTCCTGGCATTGTTTATAAAGCGATTTCACCATGCAAGAAGAAGCAGGAAAGGAATCATTGCTCAGGTAACAATTAAAGCACACAACCAGATCAGCACATTTTACCATGTATAGAAGTCATCCTGGGCTTCTCTCTTGGGAAAGATGCTCCATTGTCCTTCTCCCCGGTGCTACATTTGTTTTACTGCCATTTTTTTGTGTTTTGTGTTGTAATTAATCAACCTCAAACCGAGAAGCTCTTCACACGCTAGCACGACTGTGGATCTGGCCTATCCATCAGCTGTGAAAAGTGAAAGAGAAATATTTGGAAAGGGAGGGAGGGAGGAAAGGAGAACGATGGGCTGAGAAAAGAATAGAGAGAAATTAATGACGGGTGGATGGTGGATGTGACATCAACAGTGGTGGAAAGTGGTTAATCAAGGCCTTTTTACAACCCAGCCAAAATAAACAACCCTGCCACGAGGAGCGAGATTAAGAGAGGGTGAAAGAGAGGAATAGAGAGAGAAAGAGAGGAGAGAATTAGGATGCGTCAAAGACAGAAAAAGGGAGACAAGGAGAGATATTCACACTTGTGCTTTTCCACACCCGAGGCCATTTGCGATGAGAGTTCAGTGCATTTAGTCGAATGTAAAAGCTGGGTTTAAAGATTGATATAGTCTAGGGAACTACTCGGCACGCTTAAAAGTATATACAATCAGAGAGTGGCTGCAACTCAAAAACAGATGTTCCCAAACCTAAAAAAAATTACCCTGAGGAACTTACAGTAAATAAGCAGTGGTTTGATGGACACCATTTGGCCATTTTGGTTCCTCCAGGTCCTCCAGTTTCCACTCATATCCTCAAAACATGCCAGTAGATGGATTGGGTTATGACGTGGACTGTGATGGATCCTTCTTGACCAGGAAAACCATTTAGAAAGGGGACGGTAGCTCAGTGATTAAGGCATTGGATTACATTTTGGAAGGTCCCAGGTTCAAACCCTACAGTCAACAAGTTGCCACTGTTTGGCCCTTGAGCAAGGCCCTTAACCCTCACCTGCTCAGATGTATAATGAAGTATAAGTCACTCTAAATGTCGGCATCTGCCAAATGCTGTACTGTAAATGAAAACATGGCTTCTAAAGATTAATTAATGACTCCAATAAACAATCCTACATCTCAAAACAACAAAATACCAGGTTAATGCTTTTATTTAAACTATCCAGCCGTCGTTTTAAAAACTCTTAGCGGAAGTGAAAGGGAGAGAACGAGAGAAAGAGACACACACATATGTGTGTGCGTGCATGTGGGCACTCTCAGCAAACAGTCTGTATGCCATCATTAATGAAATGCTGACACGCTGCAACACACAATCAGTTCTTTTACAGCCTGCCAACTTTCTGTGTTACCTCTAATTAAAGGACAAATGTCTGTTTGGGTATTTCCATTAGGTGGTCCTCCCAGCACTGTTTGTGTGTTTGTCTTTGATTTTCTCTCTGATCATCCCACCATTCGTGGAGTACCCCAGTCTGGAACTGCAACCCTGGATGTATGGAAAACCACAGAACACTTTCTACAGGTATATACTGTACACACACACACACGCTCACACCCTTGCCAACAGGGAATGTCTTAAAGGCAACGCTTTACAAAACTCTCCAGCGTGGGTACGCTTGGATGCGTTCCAGAAGGCTAGAAGTCGACCCCTAACCACTTGTGCAATATTTACTCAATCTGGCTCCTTCAGCTAGACTGCTAGTCACAGCAAACTGTGTGTAGAGGTTTTATTGCGGTATTTATCAAGTCTGTTGCTCCGTCTGTAAGGTAAGAGAGGCTGTGTGTGCAAAAGAGAGAGCAGCAGGCACCGGTGAGATTAGCAGCATAGAACCCTGATTAGTTCGACTCAGATGGAAGCCCTGATTCAGCTGTGTGTGTATGTGTGTGTGTGTGTGTGTGTGTTATAGTGCTGACAGGATGGATGTGGACGAGGCAATGAAGGTAACACGCGCCCTCCTTTCTGAACCAGGCTTTGGCACCCGCTGCATGGATGGCAACCCTATACCGTGAGTTCTGCCTCATCGTGTGAACTGTAGAAGTACATTTGGTGTCAATGTACCCAAGAAATATAAAGCTGTTTTTTGTGTAAGAGCTTCCCATTTGGGATGATGTGACACAACACACCGTATTTTTTATTTTGTAGTTTAATTAATAAAGGGTGGTGTCCTATTCATGTGATGTTTGCATCATAAGCTGATTGGCTGCTTTTGCTTTGCATCCACTCGCATATGACCAGACATACAGTACCACCGTCATCTATTTTATCTATTCAGAGACCTTAATCTGACTTGATATTCATACTTTTATCTCTGGTACATGCCACAGGGCTTCTGAGCTGTTTGTGCTTATTTTAGGTGTAATTATATTGTATTCTATGCAAATAACCTGGCAAAACAATAAGTACAAACTCAAACTGGCTTGCAAGCTATGCACAATTTCTCGCATTCACGTACTGTATGGTTTTGAAGGTAGATCAAAATAAAAATTTTTTAAAAAAGTGTAAAGTCGGCACAAGAAATGGTAGGGAATGAGAAAGTGTGGTTAGTTACAGTACATACCCTTTTCGATGTGCTAAACTTTGTGCTAAACTTTCTTAGTGTGCAATTAGCAGGAGGCACTTCTGAGTGTTATTTTGTCCACCCCAAAAAAACAAAAAAAAACAGGTGTAAATTAGTGTCAAGTTACTTGCTTAAATATTTATAGGCAGTGTTGCCAGGTCCATGGTTTTCCCACAAAAATAGACTCCCATTTAACGGGTTGCAATAATGTTCACGTATCTTACCTTATAGATAGAAAACAGCAATACATTATGTGTTTTGACAACTTTGTTTTGGAGTCAGCATTAAGCTTTTGAGCAAATTGAGCTACTGTACAGTAGCTCTTCCATTTGATTGCACTATATGGGAAAGCCTTCACTCCCCCTTCGCCGTCCATTACCCTGTTGTTGGTTCAACGGCTTTTGGTCCACTTTTGGTTGGTGCTGACCACCTTTGGTTGGTGCTGACCACCTTTGGTTGGTGCTGACCACTTTTGGTTGGTGCTGACCACTTTTGGTTGCAGACCAGGAAAATCCCTCAAGAGCTGCAGTTTTAGAGTTGCACTGACCAGTCATCTAGCCATCACATGCCATGGTTAACGAGATAGTGACATTGTAACTACAGTACTGCAACATCACAAACTGTGATGGTCAATAGTGGTCAGGACCTACCAAAAGTTGTCCATTAAAAGAAAGCTGTTGAAAGGGAACAAACTCAGAAGGAGTTACTGATGCATATGTGGAGCAAACCCTGGCACATGTATAGTAATGCATGCTGATCCAATAGAAGAGCTACTGTAGCGCAAACTGCTGAAAAGGTTAATTCCGGTACTGGTAAAAAGAATATTTAGAGAAAAAAGTTTTTTTGTTGTTTTTTGTTTTTGAGACTTTTGAAACTTAACAATGCTGGTGATTTGTATTATTTTACTTCTCTTCAGTTCCTAGAAGCTCTGGTAATAGGGCACAATTGTGGATCAGTTTTAATTACAAGACTTTTATTACCTCGTCTGATTACAAGAAAGATGGAATGCAAGTTAATCGTGCGCTTTTATATGAAATAACAACCTTAATCCATAGGGTATTCTTTACACTAAAGCCAATTTGTAATGAAAAGGAATATTAGTTGTATTTATACAGTAACTCCGACTAAGTCCAAGATGGCTTTTAGACATTTAGCTTACGTTTTTTGAATTTGGCTTATCCAGAGCAACTTCTACATTTGTATTTCCTTATATATCTGAGCAGTTAAAGGTTAAGGGCCTTGCTCAAGGGCCCAACAGCGGGAACTTGGTGGTGCTTGGATTTGAACTTGGGTCCTTCCAATCAGTAGCTTTATTCACTGAGCTACCCCTGCCCTAGGGGTACATTTTAAATAATTAGATTGTTTTTGATGTTTAATTGAAGGTGTTATTCAGAAGTATTATACTGAGTCCAACAAGGCTCAGTCATATGCCCGCTATTATTTCATCTTAGTATGCTTTTTCTAGCTATTAGTATGCCCAAAGACACACAAACATCAGTTGGATGTGTTATATTTTCTTTTAAGATTGCCCCTAAATGGTGACTGTGCTGCACAAAGAACCTTAAGTGGTACTTGAGACTGTCTTTAAATGAAACACTGGAATCTATAAGAATATCCTCTAAGTTAAAGCTTAAAACATATAAAATATATCATACAAAATATATTCAGTATTATTTCCTTTGGGTAAATTAAGGTAAAGAATACTTTACTTCAAACTGGAAAGCTTGTCTTTTTAATGCGTTTTTGAAGGTTTCAATAAAGTTTTTAACTACTGTATAAAACATTCCTCTAGACAATCCAAGATGAAAAGGTACCAACAATATAGATTTGATCATCTTCAGCCATGTGTCTAGTTAGAAGACCTCAAACACTCCACGGTGTTTTCAGTCCATTGAGGCGGATATTTTTCATGTTCACAAATCCTCTGTCAGAGTCGCGTTATCACCTGGGTAGAAGATGCTCTTTCCCGGTGGTTATATGAAATCATTAAATTTCCATCTCAGCAGGAATGTACACCAGCACAAGAATAAGGGATAACATTTCACAGGATCTTAAATCCCTTCATTAACTGCTGAAGCATTTTGATTTGATTTTAAGACTCTACTTTCATGAATATATAAAATAGAAATTTGCCCTTCTATATATTAGACAAAGGATCAGTAGAGACGATTTCATTTAGATCGGTAAGAGCGTCAGACAACAGTTTGTAGATTGTTTTAGACTCAATCATGAGTCATGTTAGAACTAACAACAAACTGGGGATACTCTGAAAACATTTAAATTGATATTTAAATCAAAATGGTTTAATATTGAACTGATTATTATTTTAGTTATAACTTTCTTGTTTCTTGTATAATATTGCACAGAAATATGAATTTGATTTCTGGTTCTGGTCTGCCTGTTCCTCTCTCAGTAAATACCCTTGCACTCCTTCGGGAGCGACCGACTGGTTCACTCCTTCTGTAGACCCCGCCATCCTCGAGATCTTCAAAAACGGAAACTGGAGCATGAAGAATCCATCGCCGGATTGCCACTGCAGCACTCCCGGACGTAATATGATGCTACCAGACTGCCTTCCTGGTGCTGGAGGACTACCACCACCTCAGGTTAGATACAACCTGCCAACCTCAGTTTTTTAAAAAAGATACGAAATTCAGTTTACTATAGTAAAATTAATCTTTTGAATGCTGGTAAGTGTTACTTTGAGAGATTGTTTTTGGTGTTTAGTAGAGGTTGTTGCTTTGGCAATTTCATGATGAATGTTGGGTCGATCTCTTATTAGCCCTGAAGTATAGGCTTGTCTTTCTACATTTACATTTACACTGCTTGGACAAAAATTGCCTGCAACATTACAAACATTACAATGAATGAAATTTACAATGCATTAATAAAATCGGGAAAGAGAATGCTGGACCATGAACTTTAAGAAAGAAATGTGATCAGAAAACCATGACTGGTGATCAAGTAAACACCTGGGAAAGTTGCATTCTAAAAAAAATGAACAGTATAAATCACAGCGATGGTTAATAGTGAAAGTAAGTGCATTTCCAGACACACACACACACACACACACACACACACACACACACACAGTGTGACAACAACTCACAGGGCTACAGTAGGACTAAACAGCTGTGTGTTACTGTAGCAAGGCTACTGTGGAAAAATGGCATTAATTTGATAGGTAGCATAAAGATTGTAATGGAAAACAATGGGAATGTGGTCTGATGAGTCCAGATTGACCCTATTCCAGAGCGATGGGTGTATCAGGGTAAGATGGGAAGCGATTCACTGATTATACATAGTGCCCATTGTACAGGCCTCTGGGGGCAGTGTTATGATCTGGGGTTGCTTCAGTTTTTCAGGGCTAAGCTCAATAATGTTATGTGGCAATAAAATGAAGTCAGCTGATGATCTGAATGTGCTGATATTCCAGGACTCAAATTGTGAAAGAGTGGTTCTGGAAGCACGACGAATCATTTTGACAAATGAACTGGCCACTACATTGTGCACTGTAATCAAAGGCAGTGAACTAAATATTTGCCTGTGTTTGTCATTGTACATCTCACAGCTTCTGACCGCTTTAACATTTTTGTAGTAAGAACTAACACAGATGCTTGTATAGCAGGCAATTTAAATCAAATAATCAAATTAAAAAATTTATTATAGATATGGTCATGGTCTGCGAAGAGATGTGAAAGAGTGAGCAAATATCAGAACATTATGCCAGTCATGTGTTTTTTCACCACAGGGCAGAATACTAATCAGTAGCTGCTTTGCCTTGGCTAATTACCTTTAAGAGAAAGGAAAACAAAAGGCTGGTGAAGACATAAGTGTGAAAGATGTCCCACAGCCTTAATCACTGCTTGACTGATCCCAGGGAGGAAGACATGCATCTAAACTGTTTTCTATTCTGGCACCTAGGTGGGGGAATAAAGTTCCTCTAGATGTCCAAGTGAGGACTAAAGACATATATATATATATATATATATATATATATATATAAAATCATATATACTCAGTAATCAATGTATTTACACAATGACGAAAACTTAAAAGTACTTTTGTACAATAAGTCGCTCTGGATAAGAGCGTATGCCAAATGCCTAAATATAAATGTACTATAACTATCATTGTAGCTACAAATGGATAAAAATATGACCTCATTCTTTAATGAAGGGAAAATGAGAACACTTTAGGTAAGACTGTTATGGGGGGAAAATACTTCATCGCTATGCAGTGACATCATAATAAACTTGACATAACCTATATGATGCAAGAGCTGTCGAAAGACATCACTGCAGGATCCCAGTCGCAATACACACCTTTGTGGAAGCCAAGCCAAAGGATTATTCCTAAACAAATGTCCCCGATGACATAATCAAAATACTGCCTAAATTGATTAGTGGTGATTTAAAGTGTTGGCAAAACTCATTCATCAAGCTTGGTCAATAGATAACCACAATCTTGAGTTTAACTTGCTTATGTAACTTATGATCCCCCACTTACATTTAAACTATTTAAACGGGCTTTGGTGGCCCAGTAGCAAGTTGCTCAACCACCATGCCCAAGGCCTGGGTTCAATTTCCACCCAATGCCCAAACCCCAGCCACTGGATGCAGTGCTGGTCCCAAGGCTGGCAAAAATGGTAGGGCTCGGTCAAGAAGGGATTCTGGCATAAAACCTGGGCCAAAGTTGTGTGCGGATTGGATTGTCCACTAACGCAACCCATTGATAGGAGCAGCCAAAAGGCTAACAACAATTGAAGTTTTCCTTCAATAACCCACATGCCTTGCAACTGTGTTATTTTATTCATTAATGCAGCATCACAGGATCCTTAGAGGAAATGTTTACACCGTTTATTTCAGTCACTTGAAAATCTGTCACTTTAAACCAGACAATTTGTTCTGCTTATAATCAGCCAAAAACCAAGCACGGTAACCTATCTGGGTGCACTCGAGTCAGAGTCCTCAGAACCAGGGCTTTGAATTACGCCGATATCATCTGATGATAACTCAAACGCGGGACATCACACAGAATTTTCCACGCGGTTCAAGTCGATGATGGCTCAGCAGGATGCTGTCAAGATTTTGTAAAAGGCACAGTGACAGATCCGTCAGCCAGATGTGCGTGCTGAGGAATCTGTAAACCTTTAGCTGCGTTCGAATTGCTATGCTAATGACAAGTGTAAATGTAGTGAAGTTTCCTCTCTCACTCCAAAACAGTTTATTTTTGCTTTGGGCGCACGGGAGGAGGATGTACGACTGAGTGCGTACACACACACACACACATGCACAGAGTTGACCCAGTTTGCAAGTCTAGTCTTAACTCGAGTCATTGCTCTATGACGAAAGAATCTCATACCAAAACTGGAGTGAATTAAATGCTCAGCGGTTAAGGTTCTGCACCAGCGATTGAGTTATGAGTTCAAATCCCAGACCTGCCAGAGCACCACTGTTGGGTTTTTGAGCAAGACCTCTTAACCCGCTTAAGTCTACTCTTGCTGTAAGTTGCTATTGGTTTCTGCCCCATAAAAAATGCTGCGCTCCTCTATCACCATCTGGCCAGGACTGAATAAAGCTTTTTACTTTTATGCCTCATGAGCTTTACTGCAGATTTAATTAAGCCACACACATGAAAAAAAAGAAAAAAAAAGTGTTGATTGTGGTTTGATTGCTAGGCACATGCTCATGCGAATTCAAATGAACTCAATGAATAATGCCTGCTAGTTTGATCAGCTTTTGCTTACTTTGATTACAGTAAATTGTCTTAGAGTGTTAGGACTCCAATTATGCTACTCATTTAGAGGAGCCACTTGGGTCATTTTAAGCTGCTAGGATCCATTTTAAAGCTTTGGTTTATTTAGCGAGGTGTGAATTTAATCTGGTGGAAAGAGGGTACAGTGATGAATTAGGATAGTCATGTGCACAGCATTGGTCACCTGATTGGAACCTTCCATTTTCTGTACCTCTTTTTTGTGTAGGGTAATTTGGGTGTGTGGAGCTGGAGCCTACTATAGAGAACTTGGGGTACAAGGCAGGGTCCAACAGATCACAGGGCAAAATCACACACTATGGGCAATTTGGAAACAAATCAACCTAGACAGCAGGTCTGTGGACTGTCTGAGATAACCAGAGTAATTGAGGAAACACAGCAAGCATGGGAAGAGGATTTAAATTTCACACACAGACTGAAGATGAGATTCAAACTCCCACTAAGCTAACAAATAAGCCACCATGCTGCCTGAATGGAATATGACTCATTTGGACATTTCATTAATTCATTCATCTTTAGTAACTAGCTGATCCTGGCCAGTGTCATAGTAGATCCAAAGTCTATCTAAGGGCGTTTTTACATTAGGGCTCGGGATCGTTGCCAAGAACACTTGAGCTCAAAGTCTGATTGATTTTGATCAGTGAGAATACAATCATTCCATGCTCGGGAACAGTACCCAAGAGTTCGCTGGAAAAGGTGGTCTCGGGAACGATACAGAGTACTTAGGCACAGCTCAAATCAAATATGGAAGGCAATCATCCCTAAAAACAGAAGTTGATCGCTGTTCAGACATGACATCATCAGTGCTGTTGGTCTCCTCCAAAATCTCCAATCTCAATCTTATGACGTACAAATCCATAGGAAGGCATGTGAGAGCATCACTATTGACATTTGTCCTGAAATATCAGTAATATTAGATATGCAAAAGTTAACGTCTTGGATAACTGGTGGCTCAGTGATAGGCGTTTTCCTGCCATGCAGAAGGCCCGGGTTCAATTCCCACCCAGTGCCCAAAACTCCAGCCAGTGGATGCAGTGCCGGTCCCAAGCCCGGATAAAATGGGAGGGTTGCATCAGGAAGGGCATAAAGCATAAAACCTGTGCCAAGCTTGTATGTGTGGACTGGATGGTCCGCTGTGGTGACCCCGTTGCCGGGAGCAGCAATAAGACTGATAACAACAAAAGTTAACCGCTTGTTCTCTTCTTCTCTTGAGTATAATGGCAACTCACAGACCAAATAGGTGCATACTGCCACCTGCTGTATCAGAAGGTGTAAATACACAAGCGTGCCCGAGTATGGTTAGCAAAAAAAATGTGAACACTGGCCAGCAGGGGTGAGGGGAGGAGAAGTAATCATTGTTGAGCACAATATGAATCAATTGTGCATAATGTGAAACCTTAAGGAACACTGGCCAAGAATACACACACACACTCCTTTAGGGTCCCTAGTTTACCTTCACCTAATTGGGAGGTGGGAAGAATTCAAAGAACATGAAGGAAACCCATACAGACAAAAGGAGGACCTTTGAAGGAACCTGAGCTGCTCACTTGAAGAATGCAATTCGGAATTCTGTGCATTGTACAAGTCACCATATTTTGGGGTGAAATAAACTATCTGAACTCTTTGGAACAAAATGTCAGTTAATGAAGCTAACATAAAATGCATATATCAAAAAAATGTTAACTCTTGAGTTTTGTATAGAGCTTTGCATGTTCTTGCAATTTCCACCTCGCAAAAACATATAAGTTGGCGACTTGGTGACTCCTGATGTGCAGTGTTTATACTATAGACTCTGGATCCACCTTGAAAAGTGACTGGTATAAAGCACATACTAAAGATAAATGAATGCATAAATGTAGACAGCTAAATAAGGCATCATAGGAATATGAGGCGGAAAGGAAAGCATACAGTACATCCTGCTCAGGTGTGTTAATTAAATCCTAACGTCTGTGGCAATACTGCCAAAATATCAGTTCATCTACGCTGAAATGATAAATTGCTGCATGTACAGAATGTGTCTCTGTTTGCATGAATCATCAATAAACGATTCAAAATGATTGTGAATTTTGCAAGCTTCCAGCTATGACATACAGTAGAAGCCCGGAGCACTGGTATAAATCTCGTCAAAGCATGCACCAAACACAGACTCAATGCGGGTCTAGATGGCCTGGCAGAGAATTAATATGGCAGCATAATGAGTGAATTGAGAGCAGATTGAAACGCAGGGGCAATAACTATTTTCCACCATGTCGGTTCGCCGAGAATCAGCACCGATTTCCTAATCTCACACTATTATCATTGCTCCAGGGTGACAGTGTGTGCTCAAGTTTGCAGAGTGTGGCACAATAGCAGCCGTGAGTTATATGAACACAAAGAGGCACGGATGCTCTTAATTATAACAACAGAGAGCCAATCAACACCTCTTGCTCATATGCATATATGAATCTTATTAATCAACTCGAAGGACAACTGAGTCAACAAAGTAAAGTTTTAAGCTGCTTACCGAGCGACAGTGTGTCTGCATGTGCACAGTAAGAAGGGGTGATGAGCCTCTTACTGATCTGTTAATTGCCAATTATGACCCTCTTCCATCACCCTCTGTGCAAATTAGCAATTAAATGATGAGACAATGTATGTGTCGTCTCCTGGGTTTAACATCTCTGCTGCACTTTGTCTGTCTGGGATTGCAGAGTCGTCTCGTATTTGTCATCACGTGCAGAGCAAAAGGGGTGGGCTTCAACATAGAATCAGCATGTGACAGTTAAAAATGTCTCTTTTTCTTATTTTGGTTATCTGTCTCTCCCCATAGAGAACGCAGAATACCACAGATACCCTGCAGGACCTCACGGCTCGAAATATGACTGACTTCCTGCTCAAGAACTATGCAAAGTCTGGAAAAATACGGTATTAGCATGATATACAGTAACACCTCATCCTATCACCTAGCAGCCCAACATTTACAGTATAAAACAAAATAAACTGCCTCATAGCATCCTTATACCACTCATGCCTGTAGGCCTTGCTTTTCCAACACTCTCCATTCCTGTTCTCACATCCACCAAAACCCCATCTCTAAGCCATTCCATTCCCTCACATCATATCTCTCTCCTTAACCCATGCCCACACAGTCTATAACTGTCTCTACCCATATCCTAGTTCTAGTATTGGCCAAAAGTATTTGGACACCAGAATATCATAGCTATTTTGGGGTCTTTCCCCAAAGGTGGGAGCACAGAATTGTTAAAATAAAGTTTGCTTAATTGTTTACAGACATCCATTCATTATCTGCAATATACCACTTATCTTGTTTAGGGCCAAAGGGGGCCTGGAGCATACCCAGGGAACTTAGGGCACAAGATGTGATACACCCTGGATGAGGTGCCCACATTCAAAATGCTACATTCAACCTGGAACACATGTTTTTGGACTGTGTTAGGAAGCTGAAATACCTGGAGAAAAAACACGAAGCATGGGGAGAACATGTAATTTCCACAAATACAAAGAACAGAGGCAAAACTCAAACCCCAACCCTGGAGGTGACAGGCAACAGAGCTAATCACTTTGACACTATTGTGTGAATGATAGTACTGCTTTAAACAGGGTCATGTGAAAAAATGCTGACATCCACAAAGCTCTAACCTCAACTGAGCAAATTTGGGTTGAATTGGATCAGTGACTGTACACCAGGCCTCCTCGTCTGACATCAATATCCAAACCTCGCTAATGCTGTTGTGGCTCAGTGAACACATGCCACGATCAGCCATAACATTAACACTACATAACATTAACACATTAACATTCATTATCAATTATATACCAGTTAACTGATGACAGGATCATGGGCACCCAAGGCTCATCCATGCCTTCAGAGAGAAAAGGCCAGCCCTAGTCTAGTGCCACAGAAAAGCCAATGCAAATCAAATCACTGAACAAATCCTTGAAAGTACACTCCTGCCTGCCATGCACAGGACCTGGGATGCAAAAAACACAATGCTGGCAACTCCCCTTATTCTACATCCTCACAAAATCCATTTTTGTCCACAAACCATCTTAACAAGCCAAATTTACAATAATATCTCATTATCTCAAGTGATAGAGTCCATCACTGTCTGTTCTTCATCCTGATAATCCCCATCTTGAGCTCCACCTCATCATCCCCTTATTTCTGCCCAGTCTTTATTACATCCACATAGGCCCCATCTCAGCCCCACCTCACTCGGGCACCATCTCATCAAGTCTCCACCCATAAGCTGCATTTCAACTGCTACATCCTGCATCTCCATTTTTATCACATTGCTGCAGATGCTACCCCCCGGAATCTGTTGAAACCTGTTGTTGAGAAATGCAAAGACAAACTTATACTTCATATTCCATATTACGAAATAATAACTAATAGATCACATGTGCATTTTGTTTTTAGATAACAGATAGTTAAGAAAGTATGGGTTTGTAGGTGAACCAATCTGAAATCTCATGGACTACACAGCACCTGATACCAGATTTGGCATCATACTAGATGTCAAATGAGAAACCTTGTTGTTCTAAATTTTAGCCAATTAAAATAATTTCTTTTTAGGTATGGAGGGATCTCAGTTGGAGCTTTCAACTCTCAAGTCAAACTCAACAAATCTGAGATCAGTGCACTTATTTCAGACCTCAAGGCATTCTTCAACTCATCGCAGGTATGGTATCATCCTTAGCAATAACATCAGACAATTCTCAGAACTTGTTTCTACTGTAGAGAATTTTGGTATCTGATGTTGTTATTATTAATAGTGAAAATGTCTAGCTAAATAATTTGTCTTCCTGTAATCAGTGAGTTTTTGAAGCTCTCTTATGCTACAGTAACTACATACAGTACACTATATGAACAAAAGTATTTGGCCAACCCTGTTAATTATTGTATTCAGGTGTTTCAAACAAACCTCTTATCCCGAGTGAAGGGCAATCTTGGTGCTTCAGCATACCAAGACATCTTGGACAACACTATACTTTTAACTTTGTGGAATGCCCAACATTACTGTGCACAAAGAAAGGACTATAAAGACACAGCTTGATGAGTTTGGTTCGGTTGATGAGTTCCCCGACCTCAACCTATTGCCGAGCACCTTTCAGATGAACTGGAATGAGGATTGTGAGCGAGACCTTCTCGTCCAACATCAGTTCCTGACCTCATAAATGCTCTACAGAATGAATGGGCACAAATTCCCACAGAAACACTCCAAAATCTTGTGGACAGCCTTCCAAGAAGAATGGAAGCTATTATAGCTACAAAAGGGGAGACAAACACCATACTGAAGTAGATGTACTTGGATATAATGTCACTATTTCGCCAAATACCTCTGTCCATATAGCCTCTTCCTTCCTTCTTTCCTTCCTTCTGCAGAGCACTGCTACAGAAGCAAAATGCATAACAACACTTCAGAAGGTCTCCCAACAGCGCTTTCATTTTTTTTTCTCTTTATAATCTGCGATCGTTGGGTGGCATATATTAGAGATAAATGCATTTTGACACTAATCGAATCTCCAGTTTGAGACAGCCAGTGTGTCTTGCGGCTTTTCAGCCAGAGGTCACTGAATATGTTTATGAGTTATGTATTATTCATAGGCGTGTAAAAGTACGAGCATTTAGACCTGACTGATTTGTGATGTCCAGTCACACACTGCACCAGCTCATGTTCATGCACCTCAGAAAGCTCCCAGTGTTCCTAGAGTATTAGCATTTAAATCACATGGAGCTCTGTATGTGTGTGCGCGTGTGTGTTCAGAGAACTAATGATATTAACCTCTCCTGGTGTCTGTCTCTCTCTCTCTCCCCAGAACAATATGACTGAGAAGTTCTTCCAGGACTTGGAGATCTTACTGTTGGATCTGGGAACAAAGGACAATGTAAAAGTAAGAAACATCATCTTCTTTTTTTTTTTTTTTTGCTTTCGCCTTCTCAGGGTTAACAGCGTAACTCATTCCAAATGTAGCACGTTCCTTTCCGGAGATTGTAATATGTTCCGAAGAGGGTTGAGCATCCAGCACAGAGACACACATATGCTCACCGTGGGTGTGTGATGTAGCATTAGAGCATAGTGGGAGGTTGTGCAGAGCAGACAGAGCAGCACTAATTAGAGCTGTAATGCCAGTGGGGGCTGTGTTCTTCTCTCCCTCCATCCCTCAGTTTGTCTGGTCAATTAGATGCTTGTTTCTTTTTCTCGTCTTCCATAGTGACTGCAGATAATGAGAGAAACACTGAGAGCATTATGGGCAATTTAGTCTTAATGATGAGTAAAGAAGCTTGGAATATTAATTACTATTGATTGTCTTCCTGTTTTCACCTTGTGTACGTGTGCTTGTGTCTATTAGGTGTGGTTCTATAACCAGGGATGGCATGCGGTAGTGTCTTTCCTGAATGTGGCCAATAACGCCATCCTCAGGGGTAATCTTCCTCCCGGAGTACAACCCAAACTGTACGGCATCTCAGCCTTTAACCATCCTCTCAATCTCACCAAACAACAGCTCACCGCCACATTGTGAGTATTCAGCCAATCCGAGCTTACATACTGTATATTGTTATGCAACTGTAATCTATTTTACTGTTTAGCCAATAAGCAGCTCTCTAATATTTCTCAATTAAGGTTTAGTCAGGCTCACTCATATCACACTGTGAGTGATCATCCAATCAGGGATTTGGATCTAGAGTTGCAGTCAAAAGTTTCCACTGATCGTGGACAAGGATGATATGTTATGAAAAAATTGGACTTCCAATGATTTCTTTGAACTAATCTCTTTTTAATAGATCAGATAATTGTGCAACCTCTTAAATATGAGAAACCCCCAAGGTTTAGTTACAGTGGGGAGCGTCCAAGGAGCTCAGTACAGATCTGAGAGAGAAGATGATGTAAATACAAGTTATTGGGAGGTGGAGCCACTTTTACAAGGTCTGGAATAAGACCCAAACTGTCACCCTCAGCTGAGCGGAAGTTGGTTCAGATGGTCAGCAGCAAACCATGAATCCCCAAGGCAGAGGTCTGTCAAAAACTGGAAGCCATGGACTGAAAGTGTGCCATCCAATAAACAACCCTATGCTAGTTGGTTCAATGTTCTTGGGGTTAAAGCCTTAGCTTTGAAATGCTTTACATGCATTGCAATGGATGGAATAATGAGGAAGAAGGTCCAAGTCCTTCAGTGTAGCCCCATATCATCAGCTAGACGGTTAAAACATGAGAGTTCCAATGACCCCAGACACAGTTAAAAACCCCAGACACAGTTCATATTTTCGAGCTTGTGCTCAGATATCGGGTCTGCGCCACGGAATTTAATTGAGTCCTACCAGGAAGAGTGGTCAAATATCCAACTAGAATTCTGTCACAAGTTTGTCAAGATGGGTACTAAAAGCATTTGGTAAAATTTGCTAAGGGACTTTGTTACAATATTAGGAACAATAGTACGATATTTTTTGACCCTTTGTGCATAATTTGGACCATGTGTTGATTTCCAAAAGCCAAAACAAATTGCACCAAATTAATGTGGTTTGCATCATCAATCTGCCTCAGCAAAAAGACTCACGAATCGTCTATACCGCTTTATCCTGTATGCAGGGTCACGGGAGGCCTGTTGCCTATCCCAGGAGTGTAGGGGCACGAGGAGGGGTACACCCTGGACAGGGTGCCAGTCCATTGCAGGGCAGACACACACATACACTCATTTACACAATATGGTCAATTTGGACACACTGCACTGGAGTACCCGGAGGAAACCCACCAAGCACAGAGACAGGAATCGAACCTGTCGGGAATCAAGCCCGGACCCTGGAGGTGCAAGGCAACAGTGCTAAGCACTACACCTCAGCAAAACGCCAGTTTCAAAATTCATCCCCGTTCCAATATTGGGCTTAATGAGTGTCTATACACTTCTTGCTACAACTGAGCCCTCATATTCTCTAGTTCTTTATGACTAGGGAGGTCATCAGGATATGTGACTGTTTGCCCAACCAGAACCACAACAGCCATGTTTTGAGTATTCAGCCAATCAAAAGCTCTCATTCAAATGCTGCGTTCAGCCAATTTGAATGTACCCTATATTAGTCTTTCAGTGGTGCATGGCTGTCTGCGACTGCATGGATAGCGAGGGATCTCGTATGTCATTCTGACAGACCAGACAGACTAATCTCTAAATCTCATACAGTATATTGCTCTGAGTTTTCAACCAATTAGAAGTTTTCCGGTGAGAAGCTGTTATGATCACCAAATTAGCAGGTTTTCTACCACTCGTATATCTTCCACAAAAAGTGTTTACACAATCCTGATCCACTGATTCTCTGCAGCGGGAATATTTATCAAATCAGGAACCCCTGACTATGACTGATTTATGAGTGTTCAGCCGATCAACAGCTCTTCTGCGATTATTTATGAGCGTCCAGGCCAACAGATGCTCTAGAGTATAGCATGCTGCATTATGAGTATTGTGTGTGTGTGTGTGTACGTGTGGGTGGGTTCAATGTTCCACACTGGTTATTAGTTTGATAATGGTGCTTGTTCTTTGTCTGATGTTCAAGGTTACCTCATTGGTGCCTAAATAATGACGTCTAGCTGTAGAGCGTATTAAAGTGTATTAAAGCATAACACAGTCTTGTGGCCTGATTGCGTCCAGGTTTTTATGATAAATGCCGTTCTGCATTAGTACAGGGAGCTTATTTAATATAGTTATACCCCTCTAGGAAGTGTGTGTTCGCATGTGTGTGTGTGTGCATGCTTTCATGCTTAATTGCACCCACCTTGCGAGGGTGTGTTGATGCCGCTATGTGGTGAATGAAGATGGATCATTAGGAATCAGGGGTCAGTGTCGGAGACAAAGACAGAGTACTGAAGCATTGCACACCCACAGGGCATAAACCACACTCCACACACACACACACGCACACACACACACGGTTCTCTGGTTAAGGGTAACAGGCCGTATCTTATCCTTTTACCTAATGAGAGTTCGGGTAACACTCCCACCATAAATCTATTAATGATGAATAAAACAGCACCAGTGGGCAACACATTGACCTCCTTCATCTACATGTGGAGGTGTGAATTAATTTTTTTTACAGCAACCAAATAGATCACAGTCTGAACCTTTTAAGAAAATGCAACATTTCTTCGTATGGAGGTCTTAGATGCAGGATTTAATCGAAATAAGAGAAATGTGCCACAAATACAATTATAAAAGCAGACATGTGTGTAAGTATGATGGAGGGAAGGCAAGATTTGAGTCAGAAAGAAAGACATACTGTACTGTAGAGGCGAAGATCTATCAGAGTTCCGGCAGTAGGAGTGTGAAAGCAGAGAAAGTCAGGCCGCATCCTCGTGCAGCTTATTTTCTCTGAATCTGAGAGATGTTTCCATATTCATGAAGCTCTCATGAGGAGAAAGAGTCCAAAATTGCATTCACACGGATTGAGGAGTGTATCTAACACACAAGAGGAGCATGTTAACTGAGTTAGGTGTTAATTTGATATTTGGTATGTCAGTTCAATATCACTTTTCACACTTGTCATGAAGAAGCTTGGCAAAAATCCGGATATAGATTTAGATCAAGCAAACGAGAGGTGCCAGTTGTAAGGAAGGAATCTTGAGAGGGACCAGAGATTATATATAAATACAGTACAGACTCTTGTCTATTCTATAGACTTAAAAAAGCCAACCTGAAAGGATGTTGAGCTGAATGATCAGCAGGAGATTTTAAGTCTACAGTATCCTGGTGAGATCATCCGCTGTAGTATTTGGGGTACACTTGGGATCGTGAACAGTCTCAATGAAAAGTATTTCTCAGCTTCATTTCAGTTACAATACCGAAAGCCTAAGTCTGAAATAGATACAACTTTGTTTCAGTCAGTGCCATTAGAACTAATGCATCAAACAGGCAATATTTTTGTCTGTCTTGGTAACTGTAGGCTACTGGTATAAAAGTTTTATCCTGT
>JAQMYJ010000013.1:11709825-11721143 GCA_030014305.1 Clarias laeviceps | reverse complement strand
TTCTTTGTGTGTGATTGTTTAGTTTTGAGTGTACGCTCTTCATTGTCAATAAAGAAAAACATGAATTAGAATAGGTAATTTCCTCCCCTTCATTGCGCCCCACCTGTCATGTCTGTATTCCCCACTAGTGGGGCGCCACACACTTTGAGAATCACGGCATTATGGTGCTTGATGGGTTTTGCAAACGCACTTGACAATTCTGTTTTTACAAGAAATTACTTAATAACATAATGTCATATGTATTCCAGTATTGTTCTAATATATACATAATAATGCTTTATATGTAGAAAGTTTCTTCCTGACTGAAGTAGCAGTTCACACAATCCAATGTAGCAAAAGCAACATCAGGAGCAAATAACCTATAAAGGCTGTTTCACATTTAATGTATTTCACAAATTCCCACTTTTGCTGTGCTTTTTTGTTTTTACTGACATGTTTTGTTACAATTGAATGTTATGTCTCCACCCTTGTCTTGCTATTTGTATTTTTTCTTTTTAATTACTGTTATGTCTTTAAATATACATAAGCCTCATCTACAACAGGCTAATTTAATACATTTGCATTTGAGCATCAAATTAAGGATCACCAGGTAGGGGAATACCCCTGAACATTTATAAACACACCATTTCACTATTTCATATTTATGTGTAATAGTCTTAGTGGTTAGCACTGTCGCCTTCCAACTTAAGGGTCCTGGTTCGATTCCCACCTCAGGGTCTGTGTGCATGGAGTTTGCATGTTCTCCCCATGCTTGGTGGGTTCCCTCTGGGTACTCCGGTTTCCTCTGACAGTCCTAAGACCCGCAGATTAGGCGATTTGGCGTTCCCAATTTGCCCATAGTGTGTGAATGTGCGTGTGAATGTTGACCGGAGGTCATACCATGGTCGTACAAATGAGAATAAATACAACGTCCACCATTGGCCTCCACGGTCAGTAGTTGGACCACAGAGGTTCCTAGGTGGATCGATGGATTCATGTGTACATACAAAAACTATGAAATAATACTGTATGTGTTCATTGTTTTTCCTCTGTAGGAATTCATTAACATACAAATAAACCTATTTCTGGAATTGATTGAGGGAAAAAAAAGCTGTGTTTAACCCTAGTATCTTCCTCAATTATTCTTTAAAAGCCCATTAGCTCTCAACTGGCTGTGACAGTGTAATACTTATCACAGAAGAGAAAATGACCTATTTATGCAAATTATCTAATTACTGTATTGTTCTGAAATTAAAGATGAAGCTGTTTTCGACTGCCTTAAAGCGTTTGTTCACCACGTCTGCGCTTCATTCTTTCTTTACCCACTTAACAGGAACACATTTTTGGTCACAATACATTCTGCTGAAAGTAAAGCAAATGCTATGATTCCTACACATACTGTCGGACCGATCCGAGCAATACTCAGGTGTACGCTTTCTATATGTCTTTCTCAGGAGAGGATAGGTTTGAGAATCCCTTGAGCTGGCAAATGGTGGGGAAGAATCTGCTTGCCATGTCGATACAGGGTGTAGTCATGTTCACCTTCACCCTCGTCATCCAGTACAAGTTCTTCTGTAAACCCAGGCGAGTTCTGGACAACAAGATATACTGTGTAGAAGAAAAAAAATTGTTCTCAGTTTAGAGTTTTCATCAACACAAATGTTATGTTACTTTATCTTATGGACTGGAACCGAGCAGGTTAGTCACCAGGTTGCCTAGATCGGCAGGAGAAGAGGATGAAGACGTGGCCCGAGAACGTGATCGAGTACAGAGAGGCAGAGCCCAAAATGATCTAGTCAGGATTTGTGACCTTACCAAGGTAAGTTTTCCCTTTGGCATGCTTTCTGTTTCTATTTATTTGGTTGGTGATTTTATCCCGTTTGCTTTTATGCAGATGAGGGGTAACGGCCCTGCTAAGTGGCACCAGGATTCAAACTCACAAACCATTGCCAAACATGTTTCTTTCATTTTAGTTATGCTTTATCTCAGAACAAAAGGCTATAACTGTGTAAAGATGTAGCGGCTTCAAGTATTTGAGAGAAAGCATTGCCTATTCTTTCTCCTCTATAAATGTGAGACCTATAGCAGCTATTTGTAATCTTTTCTAAAAAAAAAAAAAAATTTTGTTGTACGATTCTACACATAGCCTTTAATGGTCCCCTTAGAGGGCAAACTAAATAACTCTTGGTAGAGAATACCTTATTTTCTGAACTATGTATTTTAAGGTCAAGCCTGACTTTTTAGCCACTTTCAAAGACCCGAGGTTTGTGACCTGGCTGAGGTACCGAGTTTGAAAATGTTAGTTAAAATTTGGTATTAATATGTCAAAATTGCAGTCTCAGTTTTCTATTACTTTCACACCTTGGAAAATCGTGCTCTTCCGCTTTGGTAAAAAATATACAGTAGCTTTGGGGTATGGTGCCACTCAGGTGAAACTTCGTGTCTGACTCGTTGTTTCATAGTCACTGAATCAGGAGGTAGGACCGACGGAGGCGAGTCTAATGGCTCACCTCTAATTTGCAGTAAAAGTCTATTAACCTGAAAGTACTGTATGCCAGCACCTCTCGAGGCAAATCTCAAGTGCTCTGCTTCCCAGTACTGGTTTGCTTAAGAAGCAGGTTTCTGCTGGTTTAATGTTGGTTGGTGGGCTACTGCTCTGTAATCAGCCCATCGTGCTGAGAGCAGAACAAGATTAGCTTCAGCTACCAGCCTGGGGCTTCATCTTCCTAACAGCTGCATCTTCTCAGCATTGCACGTCTAGTGTGTGTGTGTGTGTGTGTGTGTGTGTGTGTGCGTATGTGCACCCGGCTGTAACTGCCCTGATAAGATGAAGAGTACAGGACCAAGGACATTTCATCTTACAAACTGCACACACTCACTTTGATCATTAACACGAACGCTGTGAGCAGATGTCACACACACGTAGAGCATCTGCAGTAAGAAGTGCCATCACGTACATCTCCTACAGACTTGTCTCCGGTCTCTGACAGTTACCATGACGGCAGCTAGCCTTTAACTATGGAATACATTTTGTGGAATGAGCTCATATGCATTGATGTTAACTTGGGAAATATGAACCTACATCTCCAGAAATTGATTTTAAATTTCAGGAAAAAAAACATAGGGCTTTCACAGGTAATCGCTAAGGAGCTACTTTAGAGTTGTTTATACAATTTATTTTTAAAAGAAAAAAAAATTGTACATCGTTTGCATTTTGCATTGTAAGTTTTAGAGATATGAAGGTAATGCGCATAAATGATATCAACAGGAAGCTTTTCATCTCTTGCTTTGGGTTGAATGTATCCTAAAAGATCCTACAGTATGCTAAAAAAATGGTTTATTGAAAATAATATTAAATTAAAGAAATAATAAAAAAAACACACAAAGTGTCCCAGTAATTAAGGTAACTAGAACAGCTTAAAAGCACACTAGCTTCGGTTCTACAACTCTCGACATGAACTTTGTATCTAGCACAAAAGTTATGATAAAGTCATATAATGTTTTGTTGATGATGACGGTGATGGTTTTATATACTGTATTTTGGTCAAGACTTATGTATAAAGATGGATTAATATGCATACTATACTGTATACACTATAGATTGTGTGATAAACTGCTTACAAAGTACTTACATACTGTAGATACAAAGTGCTTCCCAAGTATCAACAGTACAATTTTAAGATTAGGAAATTAAACATAAACATAATTAAAATAATAGCCACTACTAAAGGAAATGCAATTAGTGATTGACACATGTACAGCCTTCTTATTATCAGACTGCAGGTAGTGCATGTAAAATTAGATTTCAAATCTCTTTCTCTCTCTCTCTCTCTCTAGGTGTACTCGGGTAAGAAGGTCCCAGCAGTGGACAGGATAACTGTGGGCGTCCCGGCTGCTGAGGTCAGTCAAAATTTCCAGCTGGGCTAATGAATCCACTATCAGCGTGTGTCAGTTGCAATAATATCCACTGGAAGCTATATCGATGTGTACTTGTTTGTGTTCGTGATAGTGTTTCGGCCTGCTGGGAATAAACGGGGCAGGAAAAACCACAACTTTTAAAATGCTGACTGGAGACATTCGACCCTCGAGT
This sequence comes from Clarias laeviceps, assembly GCA_030014305.1. Lineage (NCBI taxonomy): Eukaryota > Metazoa > Chordata > Actinopteri > Siluriformes > Clariidae > Clarias > Clarias laeviceps. The sequence continues at coordinate 11,717,074 of JAQMYJ010000013.1, read as the reverse complement.
GGAGAAGCCTTCCTGAGCGGATACAGGTGAACACGCTCGAAGACACATGAACACTAGGGCATCTCAAATCCTGACATTTAGAATCATTACAGCAACACTAAAACAAACTTTTAGAACCTTAGCTCTAAGAGCACTAACCCTAGACCTCAACCTAACCATACTTTGGCAATTACAGTATAAACACAAAATACGGTAGCCAGAAAATGATAGTAATACAGTGAAACATGCACTCCTTATATCGAATTTGTGTAGAATTGATTAACACAACCAGGAGCATGTAATGGCTTCAAAGGCGTTTGTCTGCTGCGCTGTCCGCTCTGTGGTTCCTGCCGGTTTTTAATATGATCTCACAATAAAACGAGCTACTCGCTGTCTCAGAAAAAAATTGCTGAAAAATCTGAAACTTTTAACCACTGATGAAAAACTGAAAATGTTTCTCTTTTCATGTGCATCATCTCAATCACAAGCGACGGTCTAGCAATTTAAAGCCTGGCTAGTCCTAAAAGTGAAAACTGCATTTAAAGATTGAATTCTGACTGCAGCGCAGGAGCATCACAGACATTCTGGCAGCCAGTATCAGATTGCAAACTGAATTGATTAGACCAGTGAAGGCCATTTCGTATCCAGCAATGTGATCAAAGCCCGACATTCACTGTGAGTGGAAATCACACGTAGCTAGCAAGGATTTTCATCCTCATTAGACAGACTGCTTACCCAACACGATCTTTGAGAAGATGGCTAAGGCAAGATTAAAACATAAATAACAACATTTCCATATCTTACATGTACATTTCAATATTTATTTATTTTTTTAGAAGATTTTTTTTTTTTTTAAGCTGAATTTTCAAAATATGTTATCGACATGACACTAATTTTTGGCCAACGCACCAGTGGCCAACGTTAGAATTGGAAGTGTGTGTCTGTGTGTACAAAGTATACAAGGGACATTCAAGTCAAACCAGGACCAGGACAGGTCTAAACCATTTTTTTTGCACACTGGACTTTATGGACATTTGCTCACACCCAAGACATTTATGGACAATTTATGCACATTTACACTCACCCTGGGCATTTCTATTTCATTTTTGCACACTTTTGCACACTGCACATTTATGGTCATTAAATCTTCACATTCTCATGCATATTTGCACACTCAAGACATTTCTATTTAATTATATGCCAATTTTCACAACAGTTTCTATATTTTCCATATTTGCACAGCCATATTGTCTATATTTTGTATTTTGCTAAGTTTATATTATATTTTATATTTTGTTCTTATCTTTTTGTTTGTTTCTTTCTTTTACGGCTAAGTTTTTCTATATTTATTTATTTATTATTCCATAATATATTTCTTATTGTTATTTATTTCTCTATATAATCCCCTGCTACACTGATGCGCTTATGCCAGCATTTCACTAGTGCTTGGACACCATCAAGGTAGAAACTTTTCTCAGTATGCCAGAGCCATAATTGGACTGCCAGCCTTATGTCTGAAAAGCTGGCGTCCCAGGAATTCCTCTTCCTACTTTTACCAAGAAATCTTTATGCCTTATTTCATGAGAAATTTCAACACAAGTTCCAATTTAACCCCTCTTTCAGATAGAAAAACTGTGTATATGAAAGTGGACAATAATTTTCCTTAATTTAAAAACATACATTCTTGATTCATAACACATAAGTGAAATATTTCAAACTTTTTTTTTGTTTTATTTTCAGTGATAGAAGCTTCAGAGCTTACAGCTCTTGAAAATCAAACACCCAGTATCCCATTATTTAAGACCAGGGTGCTTTAATAGCAGCTTTTACCTTGTCTGTATTGTTGGGTCTGGTGTTTCTCATCTTTCACTTGACTTTAAGCCATAGATTCTCTACGGACCTCAGGTGAGATGAGTTGGCTTGGATGGGTCAGTCAAGCACAGTAATATCATGTTCAGCAAATCAGTTCGTGGTAGTTATGGCACTGTGGGCAGGTGCTGTACTGTTGTCCTACTGGAAAAGGACATTGGTATCTCCATAATGCTTGTCAGAAGACAGAAGCATGACATGGTAGATAGCTTCATTGACTTTAGACTTGATACAACACAGTGGACCAACACCAGCAGAATCATCACCGACTGTGGAAGTTTCTCACTGGACTTCAAGCAACTTGGATTCTGTCCCTCTACTCTCATACTCTTCCTCCAGATTCTAGGACCTTGATTTCCATATTAAATGCAAAATTTACTTTCATCTAAATTAGGAATTTAAACCATTGAACAACAGTCAAGTTTTTTTTTTCTCCTTAGCATAGGGAAGACACTTTTGACATTGTCTCTGGTTCAGGAGTGGCTTGATGCTAGGAATGCAACTGTTTGTAGTCAGTGTCCTGAAAATGTCTGTACAGTACGTGGTGGCTCTTAATGCACTGACTTTAGCCTCATTTCACTCCATGTGAAGCTTGATAATGATCTCAAGGCTGTGTACTGTACATAATAATTCAGAAATGATAAACATATATGACAAAAAAAGTATTTTATTACATAAGACTTTTGAACAGTACTACAGTACACACACACACACACCTTTGGTCAACTGAATAAACCGTGCTTATTTCTGTTCGATAACTGTTTCATATGAGGTTATTAAATACATTTCCCAATAATAATTCAGTTATGTGTCTGGGTTTGGATAGGGATTGTTTGGGGATGATTTTTTTTCTTTTCTATTCCACACAGACTCTGCAACTCTGCCAGAATAAATAAGCAAGAAACGGCAGTAGTGGCAGTAAAAGGGACACAAATGGGACAGAGAGAAAAGATGGTTGTAGTGTCGGCTTATTTTACAAAGGATAAGAAAAAAAAAAGGATAAGAAACATAAAAGAGGGCATTTGTTTGAGGTTCACCTTAAATGTGTTCATGCTGCTGCTTCCAAGCAAACAAGCTAAGGAGGGAAGTGGAATCGGATCTGCAAGAAGTCTGCAGGTGAATTAGTGAAATAAAGCGGGGGCAGAAGAAAGAAAGAGGATAGGGGTGTATGGAAAAAAAAACAGAGAAGTGAACTAGATGGATGGATGGACAAAAAATGAAAAAAAAAAAACATTGGAAAGAGCAGATAAATGAATGAAGCAACAATGAATAAGAGGGTTGAGATTGTGATAAAATGGCCCAGATGAATAAGACGAGTGGATGAATTGAGCCCTCTCTCCCTATCTATTTCCCTCTCCATCTTCTCCTCCTCCCTTACCTGCTCCCTCTCTCTCTCTATCTGCAGTATCCGTTCAGAGATGAGCCAGGTCCATCAGAACATGGGTTACTGTCCTCAGTTTGATGCCATTGATGACCTCCTAACTGGACGAGAGCATCTGGAGTTCTACGCACGCCTCAGGGGGGTGCCAGAGAGGGAGGTCACCAAGGTAACCACACTCACATGCTTACACACACACGCTTACTTGAAGTGTCCACCATTTCAGTGGACAAAGGTGTGAGCACTCATCTTTAATGCATAAACCCATGGAAAAGGATGCTGCTGAATATTTCAAAGCAAAATCTGTGTGCGGCAGAGTGTGTGGTGTGTGTGTGTGTGTGTGAGAAAAAGAGAGAGAGAGAGAGTGGCAGCCTTTGATCCTGCGGCCAGTCTTGCCTGGGCATAATGCCTGCTGGCATGTATACACACACTACCATTCTTGCTTTTATTCAGTAGGGGGCTTTTATATGCATAGCTCTTCTGTTTGACCTCTTTGTCCCTTCCATGGACTCAGGCCTTTGCTGCCCTGTGGTAGAACATGTACTGTACACACACTTGCACACACACACAAAGCGTAATATAAGGTCTTTTTACGAGGACTGGGTACAGTATGTGATAACATTAAATATTACTATTTTGTGGAAAGCAGTTGACCAGTATAAATCAGTAGGGATTATACCAAACCAGTAAGTAATACTAAAACACTATTAAACACACGTTTTTTGTGTATGTAGTATAGTCTAAGCAAATTTCTGTTCTTATTACAAGTGTGATTAATTAACTAACATTTATGAATTAAAAAAAGCAATTAAAAAAAAAAGGTCCTTCTATTTCTTTGTTTATTTAAACATGATAAAATTGATGATGAAATTCAAATTTAATTTGTCACATACACAGTCATACACGGTACGATATGCAGTGAAATGCTTAAACGACTGCCGGTGACCTTAAAATAGTAAAAATAATTAACAAGAAATAAATAGTGGAATAAAATAAGAAGTAATATAATAACTTATATATATATAAAAGTACTATAACTTAATAATAAGTTTAGCTATAGAAGCTGTAGAAAATAGAAAAAAAATATTTTAAAAAATATATAAGAAATATAAAAAATATATATTTATACAATGTAGAAAAATTATATTCAGATGGACCCTCTTATTTTATTAATAATCTGAATGCAGATAAATATTATCCAGGTTTCAAATTGATAAATGAACCACTTGATCTGTCCACTGTGTCATACCTACCATTTACACATACACACAATGGAGGGTTAGAACGTTTTTTGTTTTTTTTTTCACTTAAAAAAGAGGTCCTGCGATGAATGTACCATGTATCACGTACAGTACCTCCTTTACATCAAAGACTGTAAGCCGTTTATCATGTTCTGGTGAAACAAAGAGAGGAAGTTGTATAGATATCTGAAGACAGATGAAACACAGGAGGTATTGACATATAAAGAATGAGGAGAGCTTAAGGGAAAAAAGAGGGGGTGTTTTATAGACATCTGGCAGTGAACAAAGAAAGAAAGAGAGATCATGCTAAAGTTAATAGAGTTAACAGAAAATGACAGAAAACACTTACACATGTGAACACTTAATCCAGACATTTCTCTCTTGCCGTTCCTGATTGGTTAACTCTGTGGGAACAATTCTATAGGTGCGTTCCAATCAGCCTGAAGTACCGTGCGAAGTACACTTCTCAGGGTGTGAAGTCATGTTAAGTGTGATTCCAAACCGCTGGGAGTGAAAATGTTCAGTTCAAAGGGAACCGCGAACGGGTAAACAACGAGCTTAAGAAAGGATTTATATATTTATTATCCTTATTATCGAGGGCGACATCATATTAAAGGACACAGCAATTTAAATTTTAATTTAATCAAGTAATCCTGAGTATTATATAGGCTAGTAATCTGTAAAAAAAAAATACATCTCCGTACATCTTTAATAAATTTTTATTATTAATCAATCATCTATTTACAAGTTATACACATTTCAGTAACATGTTTTATAATGGTATCAGTTTTTGTTGCAATAAATATTCAGTATTTACCATGGTAACGCACAGAGGAAGTGACGTTTGCGCTGGCGACTTGGCAGAGTGTTGCGAATAGTGGAATTTTGTCGAGGGAAATTCCCTTCACCGACATTCCGTGCAAAAGGGAGCAGGGGCACCCTGTGAAGTACATTTTGGAATGGATGCAGCCCAATGTCACAAGTCTTTACTTTAGACTTTCTTCCACTTGTTCTTTGGCTGAGAAAGGGGCACTGATTGGCTCGCCATTTCATACATAGTAAAGCTGCTAACCAATCATTCAGGCATCCGGAGTGACTTACATTTTATATCAGTTGAGGATTAAGGGCCTTACCAAAGGGCCAAACAGGTACAACTTGGACCTGGGACCTTCCGAACTGTAGTCCAATGCCTTAACCACTGAGCTACTCCTCTACCCAATCACTGAGCTACCCATCTACCCAATCATAGATAAGACTGAATGCCTTTAACCAATCATTTGTAACCAATAATTTCTTGGAAAACATGGGAATCCTAACTTAACCTCAAAGTTGGATAAAAAATAAAATGCCTTTCTGTTTTTCTGTCATAAAAACATTACATTCTAATTGACTGCTTATCAGATCAGCATCCAAGTTGAAATCTAATTGGAATGATTACAGTCAGATTGGAGAAATACCGTAGGGTCCTACAAGGTGGTGTAGTTTATTATAGAGGACCATTACTAATCTAAGTTTATTGATTTTCCAATAGCATCACATGACAATTGTTTTATTCCTATTGTACCACAGCAATTTTCTAAAGGCATTACTATTTTAATGAAGATGTCTTATTTTAAGTTATGTCATACTGTATAAGATACATATAATGTGTGGCTATAGAAAATGTATTAGAACCTTTTCGACCAATCAAAATTGAGAACTCAAACTCATTCAATCAATATATACATATATATATAAAAAAAAAATAACTTTTAACTCTTTTTTTCAGGTAGCAGAGTGGGGGATACAGAAACTGGGTCTGGTGAAATACTCGAACAAATCCGCTGGTACCTACAGCGGAGGAAACAAACGCAAGCTGTCCACTGCCATGGCTCTGATTGGCTGCCCTCCTGTCGTCTTTCTGGTAAGACACATTCCCCAGTATCTGCTTTTTTAATGTACTATGTCTTCGTACTACATACTGTATACTGTAGCAGTAAGTAACAGCCAGCCTGAGTGAATCCTTCATCAAACCCAGTCCAAGATTACAGACACACATACTGTATGCACTGGATGGAGACTTGAGGCGAAGGATGAAATGTAAAACCAGTGGTCTGGGTCATTGGTAATAACATTTCAAATTTAGTCTAGTGTTGAAATTTTAAAGCACACAGCGCTTTGTTTGCATGGATTAAAATCTCATTCGGACCTGCGGGCCAAGAAAATCGGAGTGCGAAATCGTCCAAATGACCCCCCGACGGTCTTTCTCGCAAAATGTAATTAAAGATAAGCTCAAAGTTGGGATCGTGTTTGCAGCGGCTCTCGGCTGCGTTTCATAAAAGATTATTTTTGGACGAATATGAGCTGAAAGTGGTCAAGTTAAAACGTGCTTAGCGAGCACTTCATCCCAGAAGAGTGTCCTTTTGTTGCTTGCAATATAATATACAATAGGGTTCAATTTATCATATCTGCTAGTTGCAAAGCTTAAAAGATTAAGCTTTTTTTTTTGTGACAGATTTCGTACATTACTAGGTGACATAGTTGACAGGTAACATAGTTGACAATTTCCTTAGTGTGACCCAGAATTTCTGTGGTGGAACTTGCCTGGCAATTAACAATGAATAATCACTTTACTATCATTCAAATACATACAATGGTGTTGCACATTCAGAACGAGATTATATTGCACATTTAGAATGAAAAACTGATTTATTATTATTATTATTATTATTATTATTATTAAAATCATAAAGAATCTGTAAGCCATAAAAACGCATTAGTAATTCAGTCAACAGAATTTTAG
>JAQMYJ010000013.1:11689825-11704825 GCA_030014305.1 Clarias laeviceps | reverse complement strand
GTGTTTGATGGTGTGTTTTAGTGTCTGGTACCAGGACATTAGCAGCGGATCCCAGCGCTTTAAGTTGCGATGTGGGGCCTCCATGGATCAGATTTGTTTTTCCAACACTTTTCACGGATGCTTGATTGGATTAAGATCTGGGGAATCTGGAGCCCAGATCAACACCATTGAATTCTTTGATACATATGCAACAGGCTGGAATGCAATGGAATGTTTTCCAGTTGCCCCAGAAACGAAATTCTTGGTTGTGTTTTAAGCACTAATAATATTAAAGACACAATCTGGGAAAGTGGAGCATTCTGGTACTCACCCAGACATCATTACTGTACTTTAAAGTAAAGCTTAAAAATTTTCAAGCTTTTGCCTCAGCTAGCGCCATGACTTTGAGGTTTGCAGTGTTGCCTCGCACCTCCAGGGTCGTGGGTTCAAATCTTACTTCCGGACTGTGTGAGTGGAGTTTGCATGCTTTCTCCATGCCTGGTGGATTTCCTTTGGGTACTTGCAGTGTAGACTGATTGGCTTTTACAAATTACCCATAGTGCGTGATTGGCTGTGTGTGCTTGTGCTCTGCAATGAGTTGGCACGCCATTGGAGTGTCCCCCTCTCTTTTGCCCTGGGTTCCCTGGGATACACTCGGGGTCCCACTTGACCCTACACCGGATAAGTGGTATGGAGAATGAATCGATGAAAATTTGGCCTTAATAGTTTCATTCTTTATTTACAGTATTTGGCGAAGGCTCTAGATTTAAAGGATTCATGTTCAAGCCCTGCTGTCGGTGGGTTGCCACATCCCATACTACCCAGCCACTGCATTCAGTGCCAGTCCCAAACCCTTAATAAAAATGGGAGGGTTGTGTCAGGAAGGGCATCTGGCATTAAAAGCCTGTGCCAAGTTGTGTGTGGATCGGACGGTCCGCTGTGGCGAACCCTCGACGGATGCAGCCGAAATAAAAATATAATTTCTTTATTTATTGGAGCTTCTTTTTATTAGTTATTAGGGTAGACAACTTTCATCTCATATTTTAGTTTTATTGTACTTTGAAATCGAGAATGACCAGAGCAATGGTATTGATGGTTTGGTTTGTACGTAGGATTTGTGAGAAGATATTACTGATCCTTTTGGGGAAATATTAATTTCAGTAAGCATGATCCACTCCTAGATCAAAGGAGTTAAAATTCATCAGTAATCCTCGGCAAATATTTATAAAGCATAATTATATTGGTATGAGCTCTTTGGGGAGTGGTGGGGGGGGGGGGGGGTATTGTTTTTGGAGCTGTTAAATCTCAAGTTAAACTAGTTGAGTGGGTGGTCTGCCCCCGGGATGATATACAGGGCTTTGAGCTCTCTTTGGATCTGAATAGTTTAGAAAGGTTTGACGTTTTAAGCTGTTTGGTTTGTGATTAGACTTAATCTGCATTTATTGAAGGAAAGTGAAAGGAAGTGAAGTGCAACTTTGTGGCCCATGGAGAGATTTCATAACACCCGGCTTTGCAAAGATCTCTGTTTATCTGCATAAACTTTAATTTCCTGTTTTTCGAATTTCTTATGCGTTCGTAGTTTCTTTTTCTTCCTCTATAGTCTTGCGCTCGCACACACACACACACACACACACACACACACACATACTTTTCATGTTTGAAAAAGACTCATGACTCATCTTAATCAATCACTCTATAAATATAAAGATTTTTATGGCTCCGCCTCCATCATCCCCTAAGTAAACACAAATACAGAGGCGTCCCGTAAAATCTCCCCATAAGCCTGTCCTTCAAAAAATCAAATCTCTCTTTTACCACCCTCTCGTCACTTGTCGCAGACATTAGAGCTGCTTGCTGTCTGTTTTTCAGGACATAAAGCTACAACGCACCTTAATGCAGTGCACTAACGCTGAGTACACAGGAAGCGTTTTTTATTAGATCGTCTAAAGTTTTGGACGTGCCTACGAGACAGTCACTTTGGGGAGGCCAGTAAATCAGAAGTGAATTTGATGTGAGGAAAGGCATACATAACAGTGCTCACATCACTGTGCCTGTAAAATGCACATGCTCTATGATTGGCCTGATAGATTATAGTGTTTAGTCATGCCCTAAAAGCTCTGAAGTTGCTTTTCAGAGTGTGTAGCATGTGACCTTCTACCATCCTGTACGAGTATTGAGAGAGCAGCACTGTAGGTTAAGCCTAACTCTATCGTCTTGTTTTATTAAATAAATCAAAGATTCATTTAGATTTAAAAACGTCCTAATGGCGGACAAAGTGTTTAAAATTCATAGCGTGTCTCTGACTGAGTGCAATCTCTTTTTCCGCGTCTATGCTTGAATTATTATAGATATTTCACTGAAATATTTGCGTGCAATAAAAATGCATGCAACTTGGGCCATGATCTTTATCTCGCCTCCAATGAAGTGTATATTAGTCCCAGTCAAAGGATTGTACGTGTTCCCGCCTCTGACGGAAACACCAAGCTGAACCCTTACCGAGGTCCCAAGCAAGGTCTTTCCTGTTTCAGTTACTACCAGTGATGAAAGCAGGGGTTGCATCCCAAACCTTCAATTAAAGCCTTCTTGTTTCCTCAAACATACATCTTTCATCTTGTGACCCTGAAATCCATCAGCCGCCAGGTTTCGGATGTACTAATTCTTAAAATGCCCTTGCACGAATCAAAGCTGCGGAAGATAGAAGGCGTTAAGATCAAGGGTACGCCGTTTTTTTTTTTTCTTCCCCTAATTGGAAGTCTTCTTTTTAAGTGTGGTTTATCTTAATTAAACAGGCAAAGGGATTAGATGATAGTCAATAAAAGTGCCTTGGTTTGTAAAATGGCGCATGCAATAATATTTTAATTACGGGTAATTCCATGAGCAATCATTATATACATAGAACCGACTAATCCATATTCATTCAGTCCTCTCGGTGCATATTCCTGAGAATCATCAGGAATCAGCCGATACGATATAATCACCAATACCTACTGTACTGCCGATTCTCTTTGTATTGCGATTCTGTAAATATCATGATCCGATCATATTTTTTTAGATTACAATTATGAAAAATTCTTACAATTCTAAACAAACTTAGCGAATAATTTGCTCTGTATACTGTATATACAAAAAAATTATTTTTTATTTAAAAAGATTTTATTTTGTTGATACATGGATTTCCACATAAAACACCTGGATTGATTTTTTTTTATCTCTAATTCATACGTTCTTCAAGTATCCACTAGGGTTGCTTTGCTTTCCTGTGACTTCCCAAAAACAAACTGATTGGCTGGCTGGATACTACAGTATAAACAAAACTCAACTAAGAGAGAATGGTGATTTCCAATAAACTGGCATTCCATCTTAGGCAGTGAATCTCAACCTTGTTCCTGGAGGGCCCCTTGCATATTTTAGCATTTCCTCAGTTCCCCATACACCTGATTTGACCGATCAGCTTATTAACAGCCTTTTCTGAATTAAAGAGCAGGGAAAAACAATAAAATGTACAAGACAAGGGATCCCCCGGAACCAAAAGTTGAAAACCACTACTCCACAATGTGTATTTTTGTCTATTTGTATCTAGTGTTCTAGCGATAGACCCCAGATGCACTGAGACGAGAGATGCATAAATTCAATTCAAGCGTTTTTACAATGGTCATTGTCTCAAAGCAGCTTTACAAAATTAAAAGAAGATGATGGAAATGTGTAGGAGAAAGGAAAAATGTGTATAAATCATAGTGATCTGATTGTCCCTGATGAGCAAGCCAAGGGCGACGGCGACAGTGGCAAGGAAAACTCCCTGAGATGGCAGTAGGAAGAAACCTTGAGAGGAACCAGACTCAACAGGGAACCCATCCTCATTAGGGTGATATCTAATATTTCTAATAGCAGGGTTTGATCTGCAGTCATACTGTGTAGTAGACAGCTGGAAGTTCATTATAGCAGAAGATGTCTAAGTGCATGAACATATGACCAATAGGTAATTTCACTCAAGTTGCTTTAAAGGTTACTCCAATCCAAATAGTATCTCTTAATTCCATCTGAAAGACACACTGTTTCAGTGTCTATGGCTTTAAATGAACTTCCCCCAAACACCCCTTTGAGGAAGTGCATTTTCCTAGCCAATGAGATCACAGGTACTGGAAACATCTATGTTCGGGAGCTTATCTAAACCCTTTCTCAAGAACTAAAGATCCTTAAGTTAGCCTTAAGGGGTTAGACGTTAACTGCTAGCCTAGCCTTATTTCTTAAAAGATGGCACAATTTCAGAGCTGGGTGGAACGAAGCATTAAGCCGGGGTTAGGGTTTCTTGCTATATGAGGTCACAAGGGTCGTGTTCTTCTTTAAGCCCCTGTGAATAGAAAAAAAAGCAATGTATATTGTGTATTTACTCTAAGATGACTGGGGACCCGTTTGAATGTCTAAACATGACTAAAAGGGAATTGCGCATAATGGATCCCCTTTTTAAATGATAATCCAACATGAAGAAAGTCAGAATTAACAAAAATGCTTGTTCACCGTACCTTGCGTCCTTCTTTTCCTTTGTTTCCTCACCTGCCCACCATAGTTGCCGTTTCTGGGTATTCCAGGGCAGCAGGCATCCTCTTGATACCTGTCAGTTTTAGGGAGACAGAGAATGTCCTTGACATTGCCTCTAGCGAAGGATGCAAGGCGTGACCTTTCTTCATGTTCCACAGTCAAAGGGGCGTGACTATCCTTACAATTATAGATAAAATATGAGTAGAATTGAATTGCAGCATGAAATCTCACTCAGCCCTTGAAAAAAACATCCAGTAACCAACATCTAATTAAAAGCTTACTCATGGCTCTTCACTGGGAAATTAAGACATACACACACACACACACACACACACACACACACACAAACATACAGTACACACACACACACACACAGAACAGTGTGCAATAAGTCCTGCTTCCCTGCGCATGACTTAGGAATCGTTCCTAACACATATCACAATGAGTAAATAAAACATTAGGGGATTAATTAAGCAGAAAACAGCAGGTTGTGAGAGCTCTAATGACAAACTAACAAGAGGAGCACTATTCCACGAACATAGAAACCCATACACACTCACACACACAGCAGGATCTATTGGTAAATGCAGTCAAATATTAACTGGAAGATCAGTATTAAATAATGTGTGGATCCAGGCACAGTGAGATGAGAATCGAGGGGGAAAAAAAAGCTTGTGTGTGTATTTTGCATAGAAAATTATGAGCCCATGGAGAGATGGATAATATTAACCATATGCTCCTGGTGCTGTCTTCACATCAGGCACAGCGTGTGGTTGTGCACAGATGTTTGCCATAACTTGGCTCAATTGCTCTGATGTGTGATTATGTTATTGTATATTTATGTGCGCGTGTATATTCAAAGGTTTTCTTTCTATGAGTGTGTGCATACAGTACACTCACTGATAAGTGCAGGAGATCAGTCCTTGATTGGTTTCTCAAACTGAAAATAACTTCAGAAATGGTGTTTGTAGATGAATGAATCATTTTTTCAGCCATTTAGTTTTATCCAGTGGTCAATTATGGATTTGGTTTTGCTATACAACACTTAGTATTATGTCCATTCATACAGTACATCCAGGAACTTTAGTCCAACTAGTGAACGTGGAGTCCAATGGTGATTACCATTAGGGGTCAGGGGTAGCTCAGTGGTTAAGGCATTGGAATATGGCTCGGAAGGTCCCAGGTTTAAATCGCACAACCACAGAGTTGTCCCTGTTGGGCCCTTAAGCAAGCCCCTCAACCCTCAAATTAAGTAATTAAGTAATTTTCTTTGTGTACTTCTACGTTTTTAAAATCAGTAATTTTACTTTTACTCAAGTATGTTTTGTTAGAAGTATTGTACTTAGCTACATTTTAAATAATATACAGTATGTTACTGAGTAAAAAATAAATGAATAAAAAATTAAAATAATGCACCGTGGTAGGAAAAAAATTCCACCCGGAAACAACTGCGCTAATTGATTGATGGGAGTGAAGAACAAATGCGCTAAACTATCAACAATGATGGAAACTGACAAAACAGATGCCAGTGATGCAGAACCACCTGAAAGCAAAATGCCAACAAATTCTTATGAAACAAACCCCTGGCCATATTTAAGTGACCACTTTGATTTAAACCGCAAGAAAGGCAACTGCTTTATTATGCAAAAGTGTTACGTCGATTAAAAACAACTAGTTTGAGATTCATAACCGCTTGTCTTTTTTGAACTACACTAGAATCCCCCATCCCACCCCCGCCGTTAAAAAAAGTAACTCGGTAACTTTTACTCTGAGTAAATTTTCAATGAGCTACTTTTTACTTTTACTTGAGTAGATTTTTATACTGGCAACTTTACTTGTATTTAATAAAAGTTCACTGAAGTAACAGTACTTTTACTTGAGTACAAAATTTTATTACTCTTTCCACCTCTGATGAGATCAAACGTAAGTCGCTCTGGATAAGGACGTCTGACAAATGCCTAAATGTAAATATTCTCATTTTACAACATTCACACACTATAGACAATTAGACCTTTGTCTTTGGACTGTGGGAGGAACCCAGAATAATGTACCTGGAGGAAACCCAACAAGCAGTCAGACCCCGAGGCGGCAATTGAACCTTTAATACGTTGCATAATTGTATTATGCAAGGCTTTATTGTCGTAATTTCCTACAAAGTATATTTACCTAAGTATCTGTAATATCACCTATTTAACCCAGAATAAGTGTTGGCATAACATTCTTTACCCAGAGTAACACACAATTCACTTGGAATACCCAACAAAGACTTTATTATTGTCTTTTTGTGTTTGCAGGTTTGGAGACGGATACACGGTGATCGTGCGTGTCAGAGGCGACCTGAGCACAGTCGAGGAGTTTGTAACTCGGACGTTTCCCGGCAGCGTGTTGAAAGAGAAACACCACAACACGCTGCAGTACCAGATGCCCCACCAAGAGGGCGCTCTCTCGCATATCTTCAGCCAGTTTTGCAAAAATCAACATGATCTGGGAGTGGAAGACTACTCAGTCTCTCAAACCACACTGGATCAGGTAACACAAACAAGCATAATGAGAACGGCAGCGTTCAATATTGTGTATATTAAATGTGTAACACAGTATGTGAGAAAAAAAAATCATTTTGATGTGGCTGAATCCCATTTTGGTTTTTATATAAAAAACTAAAGTAGCTGTCATAAACTGTGAATATGAGGCCATTTTACATTTATTTCTTTTATTTGATTTTGAAATGATCCAACCAAGGTATAGGTCACAGCAAGGTCAAATGTTCGAAATAGTTTTATCTCTTTAGCTTCCTACCTTCTGCAGAGATGGAAGACACTTTTAATTTCTTTACTGCATTTAAGCACATATTTCATGACTCTATACTTTACTTGCTTAAAGTTTATTAGGTTATATTTTTTACTTTTACTCCATTACATCCTACAGCACATATTTGTACTTTCTGCTTCACTACATTTCTGCTTGCTGTTGCGTTACTTAACCACATCGGTATGGAGTATTTGAAACGGGACTGTTATGCATAATTGCATGATTTGCATTCCGTGCGTGAAACATTTAATCTTGTAACAGGTGCTTGAAACAGAAGTGGAGATTGTTGCAGGCTGCGACTAAAACAGTACTTTGAAACACACAGAGAGAGAGAGAGAGAGAGAGAGAGAGACTCTTTTACTATGACTACTAATTTTGATACTATTTTGATACTTAAGTAAATTTAAAAGTGAGTACTTTTGTAGTTTTACTTAAGGATGTTAAATAGAGGACTTTTACTTGAGTAATACCTTACTTAGGGTCTCACTTTACAAGTACAGTATATATTTTTATAATTTAAATAATTGTTTACATTTTTTTTTAAACATACAGATGTTACGTACACGTTGAAGGTCAGGAAATGTTTGACGTCATGTTTCTGGCTAGCTAAAATCTTTAGAAAAAGTGTTTTAATGCTTGTAGGATTTATCTATATACTGTACAGTAAATGAAAGAAAAGTTGCTTAGAACTCACTTTTTCATTGATATCTTTATGTTTCATATATTAGAGGGGCAGAAAAAAAATGTCTGTCTGTATGTTTGTTTGTATGTATGTCTGTATATCTATATGTCTGTCCGGCCGATTTTATCACAGCATCACGCAAAACTGGCTTGACAGAATTTTATGAAACTTTGCCAGTCCTTCAGGATTTGCCTGAGGTGAAATCTGCGCTATAAAATTAAATCAAAATGTTGAGTAGAAGGGAAGTTATGAGCTGTTTTGTGTCAGATTACCTCACCGCAGCCATTGCTTTTTGGAACGAATATTTTGCCCTCGAAGTGGGCGTGGCTATACTGTACTCGTCATTCAACAGAAATAACCGTGATGCCCCTAGAAAGGCCTCACGAAACACAAACATATACACGATACAGCATGGCTTACTTTTAAAAAAAAGGTCTGGAACCTTTTGAAAACTGAATCTTCAAAGATATATGGACACATCAATGTATGTTTATTTTTCCTGCAGGAAGTTTAAAACCAGTTTGTCTCATATGTTCCAAAACCGTGGTGCTACTTAATGCAGTGACGTGACGAAAGAAGTGCAACTTACAGTAGCGTAAACAATGCGTAAGATACTCAACCTTACAAAACGTTACGTGGGCTTCAACCTGAAATAATAAAATCACTGATTACATTAAAGCTGATCAACTTATTTTTAACATTTTAACAATTTCTACAAACTTTGTAACCATCGACTACAGGTACTTACGCCAGTACAGAATAATCCTGATAACCAGCAGATGAATTGATTAAATATGACAACTGATTCAAACAGTTTTTAGGTCAGAGCAATGTTAAACGTCTGAAAACATTTCGCTTCAATACCTTTCTTCATGTTTAGACTACACTTCTTTAACAAGTTAACACAGGTCTCAGAGCTCCACTAAAGTTTGTGTTAATGCTCCGGCTGAAAATTCTCCGTTTTTTCACTCCTTTTCCAAATTTCTGTGTCTATGTAAATTGACTACTGCTGAGCCATGCTCCAAAACCGGGGAGCATGGCTCAGCAGTAGTTTTAACCCTGGCCAATACAAAAATGAAAATAGGACAAAAAGCAGGGATATTTTCGGTACATGCTCTCCGGAGACCCATCTTTATATCAGAAAATGACTTAAAAGTGACCCTCTTTACTGTATGCATGTTTCTGCTATTCAAAATGATAGTCTGATATTCAAGATGATAGCAGTGCCATTGAGGTATATTAGTCATAAATAGCTGTGCATGTTGAATGTCACAGTGGGTAAATCAGTTTAACTGACTGTCAATGAACGCTTGGTTTATAGTACGAGGATGGGTACCCATTTTCAGTGTATATGTGTGTGTATGAGTGAGGGAGAGAAAGTAAAAAAACAGAAAAAGCAAGACACACATGCAACTAAAATCCTGTGTGTGTTTTTTGTTTTTGACTTGAGAGAGGTTAATTGTCTGCTTGGTGCTCAATAAATAAACAGCACTAAATCCACATGCTCGTTAATCTCAATGTCATAGAGACAGGCACACACATAGTTCAAAAGCAGTGATGCAGATTATCTGAATACTTTTTTTCTTTCCCAGGTGTTCGTAAATTTTGCCCGACAACAGCACGATGCTGAAGACGGCGTCTACGAGAATCCTGTAGATCTGAATGATGAAATACCAATGCAGTCTCAGAACCATATTGTACACAACAAGTAACAGCAGAGTAATGAAGTGATTCCCACACTCAATAAATAAAATATATATATATATATATTCTTTATAGGAGCTCTTAGGAATTTAAAAGAAAATATGTTTATATATTTTGGATTGTTTCAAATCTTTTTATTCTTTTTTTTTAACTGCACAAATAAATGGAGACAAATGTTTTAAGAAGCTGAACGTTACGCTTTAAGCTTTAACTTTTAGGCTGTAACGAGAAATATGCTGAACAGAAACATGCCAAAAAAAAAAGACCTGAATGACAATGTAGAGAAAGTCTCGAGCCATCCCACATTTCTTCATATCAAATAAAATTTTATTCTTTACTTTAAATGCAAGAAATGGGGAAAAATATTTATGCGACAGGCTGCCTGAAGATACAATATAAAAATTAAATGTACATGTAACCTCAGCAGCAACCTCATTACCCCTCTCGTCACTTCCCATCGTTCCCACCACTGATCATCTTTCACCACCTCCACCTGTTTCACACTGCACTCACTGGCTTTTTAAATAGTTTTTTATGCTTGAATGATTCATAGGTCACTGTGTGGCTAAACAAACAGAAAACTTGCCAAAAATTAAAGCCAATAACCTCCAGGAGACCTGAAAAACTACAGTATGCCTCAAGACTACATAAAAAAAAATACAAGAAAGTCTGGATCTTTGGGACTTAAATATGAAGACATGTGGGGGCCCAAGACTTTTGCACAGTACTGTATACTGTACATTCATGAATAATATATGACCAATTTTCAGTAAGGTGCCTTTGTTGTCTGTGCCGTGAAGTCATCCAGGATAAAAAATATTGCCAACAATGTACCATCAACAATTTTCTTTAGAAACGTTTCTTCTTGACAACATCATCACCACCATCATCGTCAGCAGCATCTTCATTTTTTTCACAACTTTCTTTTTCTTTTTTTTTACAATAGAGCAAAGTGCAATATTAATATGAAAACCACAATTATAGACTAAACTCCTGAATCTCTATTTTTCTATTTGAAGTTTATGTTTGTTGTTTGTATGTTTGTTTGTTTAATTCTTGTAGCACATTGTATCATAATAGCATTTTATGACGAATGTGAATGGTACACTTTTTGGTTACTAAAAAAAAAGTTAATAAACTTTAACAGTCTATCATAATGATCAACTAAAGCTGTGCAAATGAAATGAACAAAATTATACATTCAATAGTGACTCACTAGCAATTCCAGTAACCATGGAAACCTGATTTGAACTGCCATGTCCATGTTTTTCAATGGTCTTTGTTAGGGGTGACCCATATGTTTCAGCACGGTCCAGAGTTTTCAGGGTCCTACGTTCCTCAGGTTTACTGTCTATAGTGCATAATGTACCTGAAAAAAAGATGTTTCCTAGCTGTCTATTTGTTTGAAAAAATTATTTTCTCCAAAACCACATTGTTGTTAAAACATTGATGTGCTTAAAATGTTTTGAACACTTGTTCCAATAAAATGAACTAATATTCAAGAAATAGTTTATCCTGAAACATGTCTCATTAGCGGTAATGTATGACTAGAGAACATAGGAACCTGGGAACATGGGTAATACATTCCCATTGGTTCCAGAAGGCCAGTGAAGTTAGCAAGCTAACAAATAAAATGATTAGCAAATGAGGCATTCTAAAGTAGTTCAGAGTAAATAAGATGATAAGTGGAATAATATAATTCCAATTGTGATAGTCATGGTAACTATGGAAACCAATCAAAAAAACACCCATTTTGTTTTGTCTATGGCCTTGGTTTTAGGAGATTAGGTACAGGAAGTTAGCCAGCTAACAAATACCGAGAAAATGCCTAGTCATGCTAAAACAATTGGTAATAATAATAATAATAATAATATGGGGCAGTGGAAGCTCAGGTGTGTAAGGCTCTAGGTGGTAGTTACTACACCCTATACTACCCAACCATGCAGTGCCCGTCCCATGACCGGTTGGAAAATGAGAGGGTTGAATCCAGTGGAAGGGCATCCGGTGTGAAACCTGAGCCAGGTTGTGTGCAGATCAGATGCTCTGCTGTGGCGACCCCTTGACAGGAGTAGCCGAAACAAAAGTTAATGTTATTAATAACAATATAATATAATGGCATGTTACAGTATGTAAAATCTCTAATCTGATTGGTCAGAGACAGTTGTTCTACAGTACTTGCGAGGCAAATAACAGGTTTAGTTAAATTCCATTGTACAATATTGGGTTATAATGGTTTACAAATAAGCCACATCTACAGAGCTTTAGCTCAGGTATTCAATTAAAACCTCACAAATCACATTATTAATTTGCCTTTCATTCTCACATACACACATGAGTATGAATATATGCATTGCATTAGCTCTTAGTTACACCTTGCGCTAGCACTTTTCCACAACACACACACACACACAAGACACACACGCCCGATCAAATCCGGTGGTGCCTGTGTTCTTGACGAAGCCCTGATGTGTTTGTACGACAGATTGCTCTGTGCACGAACAGCCGATTAAACATTTGCACACATAGCGTCTGAGCCGTAGGGAGTTTCATTTCACACATCTCACCTTTAGTTTGCTTTATTGTTGAGAACACACAAAGTGAAGGTGCTGTAAAATAGCCACAACCCCTCATCTCAAAGCTAATAAAATAACTCATTAAAGACCATGGATGGGCCAGTGGAAACAATCAGTGGAACTACTGTGGACCCACAGGTTTTAAATCGCCATACTGTAGCTCATCCACAATTTTTTTGGAGCATGCTTGTAGTCCATACCGGTACTTTGTGAATACTACTACCTAGGACTCATATCGATTTGTAAATTTGGTGCAAAAATCATGAATATGGCACCATCGTGGCACAAAATCCTAATCCTACCACTGGTGTGCTGCAGTGTCTGGCACCAGGACATTCGCTGCATATCCTTTGGGTGCTGTGGGTTGCAGGGGGTCAATCAACAACCTTGAACTCATTGCCTGCTAAGGCTTATACACATTCATGTTCAAAAGTTCGTACTATCTCTTTTAATTTTGTGTTTTTGTGTAAAAACATAATAAAAACCATCCCATCATAGTAGGTCTTAGTATTAGTCAAGAACAACATCAGACAAATTACAACATACCCTTTTTTATCATGCCATTATTTATTTAACAAAAATGAAAGGAAAAAAAAGGATTTGAATCAATGCTTCTAATCATTAGCCCATCATCAGCAAGTCTGCAGACCTCTATATAAGCAGAAGTTTTGGCAGTTTGCTGGTCTGGATCATTCAAGTGTGTGTTAACACAATGCCAAAAAGCAATGGTCTTAGAAAAGCAGTTGGAATGGGTGTGCCAATCCATCACTGGGCACACACACACATGCTCATTCACACACTACGGGCAATTTGGAAACGTATTGTGGGAAGAAACCCACCAAGCATAGGGAAAGCATGCAAACTTCATACACACTCAGAACTCAGAATCAAACCTGGAGCCTGGAGGTGCAGACGGCAGTGCTAACCATTAAGCCACCACACCACCGTCGAAATTTTCTCATAAAAGAAATTGTGCTAAAATTACCCTGTTATACATTATATGTAGAAATTTCTACTCTCAGTGCATGTTGTAAACATGAAGGGCTATTTATTTATGATCTTCGTATAACCAATTAAATCTAACACAGTATGTTTTCACTTAGATTCTTGTGGAAACCTCTTCTCAGGGGAGAACATAGAAGTTCCTAAACAAGCTCCTGCAACAAAGATTAATTAATTTCAACACACAAATATTGTGGTTTATATTATCATAGCTCTTTAATCCTGTTGCTCACAGAAAATAAAGACAATGTGTAGTTCTATGCTTTATATTCTGGCTGTGGCTATGAGCGGTATGCAGACAGAAGTATGTCTGCAAAACCATTAAGCCTTGATTAAGATCAAAACAAATAAAACTATTATTACCTTTGTTGAAGCTCATATTTCCTCTTACTCTTAGCATCCTTTTCTGCCGATTCTTTTGACTTACATTAAAAATGAAGGTTTTGTTTAACCATTCATCAGCGTTCAGTTTTATATTTTCTGGTTTTCAGAAAAGTACACACTTTGAATCAGAACCAAAAAGAAGTTCTTGGAACTACAGGGCGAGAATATTAATTAGCCTTTGTTCAATAGTTCATGTGGCGTATATAAAAATTACAAAGTAGGGAAAATGTCTGGCTCTGCCTACAGTGCACTACACAATAAAGAATGAATAAAATGGATAAAATCAAATTGTCTGTCTGCTGCTGTGCATTGATTGCCAAACACACCTGTTTCTGTGCCCGCCCAAGGCTATTGTCTGCTAGAGGCTGCTGTAAAACTGATTCACAGGGGTAAAAAAAAGAAAAAAAATTTTGTTTTGCTGTACAAGTTAAAATAAAATTTTATTTAGAGGCTTTAAGCCTAGAAATGATTTCCAAATGAAGACCCCCCAAAGGTCCAAGTGAATTCTCAAGTTGCTCCTGTTTAAGTCAGTTGAGTTACAAGACTCTCATGATATTGTCTAGTATAAAAATCCAAACTACAGCTTTAAACCTTCCTAGCTCTGCTTTAAACCTTCCGTATTTCACTATGCTGATGAGTGTTTGAATCTGAATAGTCAAAAGGTGGTGCGTAATTGTCTTACACAGCGGTAGTCTTCAGCTATGAGGCAAAACACAGGTTTATGCCTTGCATAAGTGTTCATCCCCATCCAGTTGGTACCAGAAGTCATATATTTTATTGAAAGAAGCCTGCCTAGATGCATTTAAACATTTTACCTTCTGCTCACTTGCTTGGATATAGCACAATTTAAGTCACCATATCATATTGGAAAATGTTTTAAACTTGGGCCTAATTGAGCCATCACTACCACTCAGTTGTGATATTCTATGCTATGCCATGCTATACAATTCAACAAAATGAACTTTGAAATGTTCAAAAGTTTGAATGTTTTTATTTGCAAATATATTGATACTTTTACCATAAAGTGACATCTCAACCATTTGGAAGAGATCTGTACTGTTTGTTAAAAAATATATAGTATGATTGTTATTGTTGCCACAGAGTAATTAACAACGCAAAGAAAAAGAAGTTCCATTTCTTGTTTTTTTTTTCCATATGAGGATGTTAGAGTCTTATATACTCAGCAAAAAAAGAAACGTCCCTTTTTCAGGACTGTGTATTTCAACAATAATGTAGTAAAAATCCAAATAACTTCACAGATCTTCATTGTAAAGGGTTTAAACAATGTTTTCCATGCATGTTCAATTAACCATAATCAATTAATTAACATGC
>JAQMYJ010000013.1:11650970-11668696 GCA_030014305.1 Clarias laeviceps | reverse complement strand
ATGAAAATAAAGAAAACACATTGAATGAGTGAAGGTGTGTCCAAACTTTTGGCCTGTACTGTATATATATATATATACTGTATATGAATATTGTATGTATATTTATATATAAAGTTTCACTGTACGCAGAATAATGTACTGTAGTCTTTGGGTTCTTTGAACAGCTGCCCACTGCACAGATGGTTCCTTATATTCTACTGTACAACGTGCCCAGCTCTGGTGTTGCCAGCAGACTGAGGTCACAGGGTCAGGGGTCATGAGACCTGAAACACACGTATGTCATCAAGGTAAGGCGACCCAGCTACCCAGGTCAGCTATTTCTGCCTCAGATAGTTATACGCAAAATTAAACACACACACACACACACACACACACACACACACACACACGGCAAAAAAAAGAAAGAAAAAAAAACACAGACAAATGTATGTGTAATGAAACTGTGCCATCTGGTGGTCATAACCTATACTGCTTTAATGCTTCATTTAAAATTGAATGGTTTGAACATACTGTATTAGATGAAACATGCCATTAAGTTCATACTCACTCACTCATCGGCTATACCGCTTCATCCTGTACACAGGGTCGCAGAGGGCCTGGAGGCTATCCCAGGAGACGTAGGGCACGAGGTGGGGTACACCCTGGACGGGGTGCCAATCCATCACATGTTCACACGCTCATTCACACACTACACACTGAAATTTGGGAATGCCTATTAACCTGCATGTTTTTAGACTGTGGAAGGAAACCGGAGTACCCGGAGGAAACCCACCAAGAACATTCAAACTCCATGCACACAGACCCGAGACGGGAATCGAACCCAGATCCTGGAGGTGCAAGGCGACGGCGCTAACCGATACACCGCCGTCTATGACGTATGTTCATGTTTATTTGTTTTAATCAGAAGCACTAAGCCTATAATCAAGCTAAGACCCCGAAGCTCCCACGCTGACCCGAGCAGAGCGATGGATTTGGCAACTGCAGGCAAGAGGATGAGAGCACAGCTGGAGCAAATGAACAAATGAACATGTGCGGTTGCCAGATGCAGCAGGATGAAATGAGCTGATTATGAGATGCGAGACTATAAACACACCTGAACACACATTTCATCTACTTAGAAACCATCATGAACTCTCTCTCTCTCTCTCTCTCGCTCTCTACCATAAACATGTATGGTATGTATCGTTATGTGCATTATGTCTGCATTTAAAAATACCACCCAAGACAGACACACACAGTAGTGTGCAGCATGTTCTATTAAGTATATTACAGTATGTCTGCCAATTATGAATACTACCAACATTTACATGTAGTTCTACTTCCATAAAATTGAGGCACATGGTCCTCATAAGCACAGCAATTGAATTAAGCACACACACACTCACATACACAATTTGCTCCAAAAAGCTCCACGTTTTTTTCACACAGTTTGCAAATTATTATCATGGTTGTACAAAGAGATATGTATAAAAAATAATAATAATAATAAAATTTAAAAAAATGAACTAGGCACCGAATAGCACGAGCAGATGTGCTAGAATTTCTCTCAGGTGCTCTAAAAAAGGGTTTAAAGCCATAACACATTTCTCAAAACTATTTCCAATACAGTTGGAAAGAATACAACAGGAATTTGCAGCAGAAATTGGCATGCTGTATTTTCATGATTAATTATTCTGCGAGTGCACGGTGACACATGCCTCTCTATAACTAAATTCAAATCTTTTTCACTCAGTCAGTGAGACACAGTTTAATAATAAACACGCTTAATTAAATGCACTCATTTTTTTGTCATACACCAAAATTCATTAAGCACTCTTCTTATGATGCAAGGAGGCAGCATCTTTAATAGGAAGGTTAATATATCCAGTATTTATGAATTATCTTTTTTGACACAGTAATTTCATGTATGAAATGACTAGAACATTCAAATTTTCACAAAGTCTGCTGTTTCAGTGTTTTTAAATCTTTTTGTCAGATGTTACTATGGTATACTGAAGCATATTTACTGTACCTGCATTGCATAATTGTCAAAAGCTTTTACTGACAATAACATCAAGTTTATACACCTCGGCAATTCATCCGGTCATGCAACATCTGGGCCACATCCTGACTGATGGAAGTCCATTCTTGCAGAATCAATGCTCAGAATTTGTAGGATTTTGTTTGTGTTTTGTTTAAAGATTGACCACAAGTTTTTGAATGGATTAAGGTTTGAGGTCTTTCTTGGCTACAAGAAAGTTCCCTGAGTCACTTAGTTATCACTTTTGCCTTATGGTAAGTTCCTCCGTCGTGCTGGAAAAGGCACCAAACTGTTGGCACCAAACGAGATGGTTGGGAGAAGTGGCTCTCCAAGTATGTTTTTGTACCATTCTTTTATTCAAGGAACACGTGAATGGTCTCAGGATGCTTTATTGTCTAATTGGCATGATGGTAGTGCTAGAACTACATACAGTAATTCATATATTTTGTAATTATTATTATTATCTTAAAGACACAAACTTAAATTCAGTGAAGTTGCTGAAGTCCTGTCCATCATAGTCCATCATGAAGTTGCTGAAGGTGGTCCTGTCCATCATAAACACTGTAAGAACTTTCATTCTAGCTACTTCTTCTTTGTCTTCCAACTGTTCCCTTTCAGGGGTCACCACAGCGAATCATCTGCCTCCATCTAACCCTAGCCTCTGCATCTTCTCCTCTTACACCAACTAATTAACTAACTTCATCACACCTTTCTTACCTCCTGCTTGGTGGTTCTAACGTTTGCATCCTTCTACCAATACATTTACAATCTTTCCTCTGACTTTATGTCCTCTACATCTCTCTGATGGACTCATTCTTGATTGTGTCCATCCTTGTTATTCCCAAAGAGAACCTCAACATCTTTATCCCTGCTAACTCAAGCTCTGCCTTCTGTCTTTTCTTCAGTGCTACTGTCTCCAAGCCATAGAGCATCGCTGGTCTCACCACTGCCTTGTACACCTTTTGTTTCATTCTCGCTGATACTCTTTACTGTTATTAATGTGGTTGCATAAACACCATTTATCTACCCACTGTAACATCAAAGTAGTCAGTTTCCATTAAAAGGTCCCATCACATTGCGACAATGACAATAAAGTTCCACTGCTTTTTAAAAATATATAAAAACGGAGATATTTAGAAAAAAATGTCAAGTTCATTAAGTTCATACTTCTTCCTAGCCTCGTCCCTGTCAGGTTCACAATGTGCCTATTGTGTTGTCACTAATTTCCTACCATGCACATGATCATGCACTCACCACATCCAATAAGATCAAATTTATTATTATCAAAGTTCTAATAAAGTAGAAAAAAGTGGTATACACCAAAAGAACATAATATGAACGTAATATAAATGCGGTCTTTTACAGCTGGGTAAGAGCTCCATTGATGTAGCAGCAACGCCGAAACTTCCCAATGACAACTCAGTCAGAAATCCATGCCATTTTTCCCATCTGCACCTTTCTTGTAGTAGGTCAATGAAGTCCCTAAGAGGTGTTAGTTAGTGGTCAATTGGCCAATGCCATCGCTACTAATGTATGTCCTTATTAGGTTCTTCATGCATTTTGTTTACACCATGTCCTCACCAGACTTTTTGAACTTGTGCAAACAAAAGCATTGCAGCTCCACATCAAGGGAGACAATACTATGTCCTTACCGGTTTCAACATTTACGTTAACATTTAAACATTTGGCAGAAGCTCTCATCCAGGTTTCTACTGCGCTCCTGCCAAGGTATACTGTACAAGTTCTGACTGAGTTCGCCCAAATTTTTCCAAGTAGTTGGAACATGGATCAGCGTGATGTTTGGGGTTTGAATTATTGTTCAAAATGTCTGTGTAAATACTGTATGAAGGATTCAACTGTGAAATGACATAAATCCATTTTGGCAGTTTTGAGAAAAACAAGTTTCCTTCAAATGAAGCAGGAGGTATTAAAAACCCGTTGACAGCTTTTGTGCTTGGTTATTTGAGTCACAGGGGAGTCAGAAAGCACGACTGCCAAAAAAAATATCTTACAAGTGTTTCGTTCAAAATGTGAATTTTGTTTTATTTTGCAAAATGCTGTAACTCCATCTCCCACAGTTCACATCACAATAGATAAATCAACTTGGAGTTGTATTTGTTGCATTGCAATGATGCAATTTAAGGCTTATAAAATGTTGGTTGTGTTTTATTTAAAAATGAAGGCTTTGATTGTGTTTTTTTTTTTTCCGTTGTTGTTGTTGTGAGACATACTGGTAGCAGTTTGAAAAAAGGAAAAATGATTTGAGTTTAGTTTAGTTGCACACAAAAACCTTTTTGATCACAAAGAATATAAAAGGTTCAGTTTACAATCCTTTTCTGTAGTTGACGACCGCACCTTATTGGAATTCACACCTGCTGGGGTAATTCCAGTGGCAAAAACATGCTACAACCATTCTTTCTATAAAACTTTAACATGCTCCAAAATCTATCAAATGCATTTAGTTTATTCACAGCAGTTTATATTTTGCCCAGCTGGTAGTTTTGCTTTACTGATCATGTAACAAAAAAAGTGAAATTGAACATTTTAATGACATATTTTTTTTTTTTTGCCCATCAAGATGATAAGAATAATTATTTATACAATGAAATTGAAATGCAAAAATCAATATTTAGTATGAAGTTCTTTCTGGATCCGGCTGGACATGTCTGCAGTACTCTGGTGTAACTTGCTCAATCGAGTCCTGCTGGCTTACTTCCTAAAAATCACGTACATTAATTTGCCACAGAAGCTCACAATTTGAGAACTCCTTAGTTTTAGACATTTATGTGCAGAGGTGAACAATAAAAGTCCTACCACATATTTGTTCCATCCATTAACTAAAACAACTGATTCTAATTAGAACAACTCTTCATTCAGATAGACTCCAACTAATTCGTGACTAATTCCAACTAAGTCTCCTGGCCCTCCGCGACCATGTATACAGGATAAGGCGATGAGTGGGTGAGTGAGTAAATAGTTTATGTGTTAAGATATTTTCCTTACCGTGAATATCGACCGTTTTACTTTCCTATTTTGTTCACAAATTTTATTAAAAATATACTAAATAACTCTTTATATATGGTATGTTTTCAACATGCCAAATTCAAATAATCATAATTACTTTCTCTGTGAAAGCATATTAAAATTTTTCCAATTACTTAAAACTATAAATAAGTTGCTCGTGCAATTACACGCTACTGTATTTCCCCATCGCCAACAAAAGGTGTCAGATGTTCAAATTCAATTTACTGAAAAAACTTAGCAAACAGAGTAAATAAATGTTGAACCTGTAAATGTTTCTTAATTCACTTAAAATCAACTGGAAAATCATGGACACAAACTGATCATTTTAAAGTGGTTTGCAAGATTCCTAAAATATTAACAAATTTGGCTTGTGGGGTGCATTTTAAACCAGAACATACTAGATATTTTGCTGTAAGATGGAAATTTACTAATGAGTATATCATTGAAATACTTGTAAATTCAAAGATTCAAGACTTTTTCCTAGACTTTCCCAGCTAAAAGTTGTCATGGCTGTACATTGAAGATATTTGCAATAAATTGAGTAATATAATAAGATGAGTAATAGAACACATCTAGATAGTTTTGGGAATTTTTGTCTGTCTGTTGGTTTGTCCATGCCTCACTTAAAAAGTACTGAACAAATTTTAAGGTTGTCTTCACAGGTGCATTTGGCCAAGCTTGAGGTGAGATATAGTGACCATGTTTTATCGCAATCGGCCCACGGGATGATAAGATATGCTAATTTGAATTTTACAGGGAAAACGCCTTCATACTGTATCATAAAACATTTTAACCTTAAAAAAATCATTAGTTCATCTAAAAATTCAACAGATGGTGCTGTACATTTTTTAATATGTACAAGTGCAATTGAATTTGTGAACAAAATCACAGACACATTGAGTGTATATTTATATATATACCGAGTCAGCCAAATAATTTATACACATTTAAGGAAAATGAATACTAAATTCATTGATATATTGATATACTGTATATGATAATATAATATATTATTATTATTAATAATAATAATAATATTATTATATTAATAAACGCTGTTACTAAGTTAAAAACCATATATTGAAACCTTCATTCACTGAATTCAATTTGAAACATAAAAATGACAATGATTTTAAAAATATATTGAAAAAACGTCACAAATGTAAAAGAAAAAAAATTATAGGAAATTTTTAATTTCTAAGTAATTGAATGAGTGCTCTATAAGGTATCTCCTTATGAATTTAAATTTTGCAATACATTTGCATCAGCATATGAAGCATTTTCGGCATACAAGCGAATGAACGAACAAACTAAACCAAACGCTGGCTAAGTTGCAGTACAGAAAGTGAGTTTATGAATTTTACTATTTTTTTCAGTCAGCAAAAAAAAAAAAAAGGGTCAACCCACAATACCATTGATTTTTCATTTGTTTTTTTGTTTGTTTTTTGTAATATGGTAACTGTAATGGATTATCTATGTTTACTTTATTTTATGGGGGAAAATTCCAAAAGAAATTACAGGCATGTTGAATACAAAAAATACAAAAATATACCAATCCCATAGAATTTACCAAATATGGTTCCTCATCTGATTAAAGGTTATATGTTTCCTAATTGAAGATATATGTTATCATGGTTCTATAACATTGTGGTTCATAAGTAATCACCCCAATTGAATGTAGTTGAGTAGTGGTTATTTCCTGTTTGTGACTGTAATGTATGTGTAATCTGCAAAAGCCACCTTTGCAAATAACAGTAAAGAAAGATTATATAATTAGACAATACCCAGCATCTTGAATTCACTTTGTCAAGTCTTTGACATGACTAGAATGGGAAAGAGGACAGAAGTCGCATACTGTTTATATACATACATTATATAGACTGACCACATACTGTAGCATCATGGTCATGAGGTAATGACAACATTTTGGCTACTGCAAAGAGCAAACAGGAATATTCCAGATGTTCCAAAATATTCCAGATGTTCCAAAAGAAACTACTCTGGAGGTTGAACTGAAACAAAAAAAAAGAATACAAAACATACAAAACTAATATAAGATAAGATGTGCTTTTTTCCTTGGAGACATACACAATTAAACATAAAGCATTTTCAATCACACATTCAAATACATACAGTACCAGTCAAAAGTTTGGACACAAGTTTGAATTTATTGTGTACATTCGAGAACAATACAGTTTTTTTTTTTAGGTAATTAAGGAACAAGAATAATGACAGACACGAAGATCAGCTGTTCTAGAACAGTACTGTCAAGAGCATTTGTGAAATCCATTAAGCACCATGATGAAACTGGCTCTTATAAAGACCTTCCCAGGAAAGCAAGACCAAAAGTTACCTCTAAGTTCATTTAGAGTTACCAGCCTCAGAAATCACCAATTAACAAACAGCACCTCAGATTAGAGCTGTTATGAAGCTTTACATCTCAATATCAACTGTTCAAATGGAGAGATTATTGCTTATTTATGATGCCTTCAGCATTGTTTTACAGTGTAGAAAGAAATAAAAATCAGAAAAGACCATGGAATTAGAAGGGATGTCCAAACTTTTGACTGCAACACTGTCAAAAGTTTGAACAAAAGTAGTGTACATAATATTTTAATAGTGTACATTTTAATATACTGTACTTACACAGTCTAAAAGCGCACAGTCCGCTAAGCCATTATATTAAAAGTCTTTATTGAAGTGGGACCACAAGCTTTTAAAATAATTTAATTTGCACAGTTAAAAACCTGTGTTATTTTTTACAGCAAGATTTTTATTTATTTTTTATTTTCTGCAGATAAGGATAACATGGCAATAAAAAAAAACATGGTTATGAAACTAATTTAAAATTGATGTAAAGGTTAAAAAAAAACTGCAGCAAGACAGATTTTTTTTAATCCAATCCATGTTTGTGATCATTTTAATTTATTTTATTTTTTCAAATTAAGCTCAATAAATACAGGTTTGGCTTCCTGGTGTACTCCTTAGACACCTGCACAAACAAATATTATATGTAATTTTAAGGATAGTTGAAAAAATAATATGATACCTTGAAAAAGGCTTAGGTAACTTAACACCATTTGATCAAATCATCCAGTCAGAGTAATTCTAATCCTTATGTCAGCTCACCATGCTGGATTTTCAAGTTCACATACAGTTAAAAAAGCCAGTGACAACCATCTAAGTGTCAAGTATAACATCGAACAGGGAGCAATCAGTTACACACTTCTGAAAGCAGTCTGTCAGCAGTAGTATTGTGAAAAATGCGTATTTGTACAACAGGAGCTTAAGACCTGAATGTGGAATGATCTTGTACAGGGCAAAAATGACTCGCGTCTTTGTTCTTCTTGATCTGTGAAAATTGCTGGTGTTTAATATTTAAATATATAGAAAGGGGGATTCAAGTCAAACTGGGACATTTGATAACAAAATGATTGAAAGAAGGTCATACGTCCATGAATGACGATGTAGGTTGAGGTGGCTTGGAGTCCACTGCAGTCGTTCCCATGAACATTCAGCAAGTGGAACACCTGATCCTAGAAAATCAATGGATAACTCATCACCAACTAGCGAGGTCCTAGAGGTGCATCAGTCTGTGGAAACTGTATACACAATCATTCCCGAACACCACTTGCACATTACAGGAACTCGGTTGGAATTTATTACCACTTCCTCCGTACATTCCAGATCTCGCCTCAAAGCCATTTCCACATATTATGGCCATTAAATGAGTTCCTGGGAGACCAGTGTTGCGGACATGAAGTAGGCAGTTTGATCATAGCTCCAGCCTACTGAGAAAACTTTATACCTTAATGGTATCCAAGCACTAGTGAAACACTGGGATAAGTGCATTAGTGTAGCAGGGGATTATATAGAGAAATAAAGGGAGCTTTTACTCTCATAACTGTTTTCTGCTATTCTACTGTACACGAAAGTCCAGGTTTGACTTGAACACCCCTCTCACATGTGTGTACGTGCGTGTGTGTGTGTGTATGTATTGAATTTTGGTCACCACTGATACTGAATCAGACCTTACATTTATACATCTCACAATCTTTCTTATACATTCTGAAGATTCCTATTCACCTTAAAGATAAAGATAAAGATAAAGACATGTGAAATATTCTGATTAGTAAATGTAATATCAGTGGAACAAAAAATGATACAAATCATAGAATCGCTTGTTGTAAGCACGACGTTTTAAAGTATAATGAGCTAAAATATCCTTTGGCACATTTGCAGCGCTTAGGAGGAAAAAATGGCAATATGGAGGCATAGCAGGGCGATGAACACAAACAGCTATGCCAACATCTTGCCACCTTTTCTTTCCCAGTCGGACAGCTTCTTTTTTCTTAAAAAGAAAAATAGATGAATACAGATACAACTAGTGCTACATATAGTATTACAACCACCGCCACTATTACACTACCACTATTGTATTTCTACTCATCTTCTTACCACTAGTATTACTAACACCACTACTACTGTGACTACTACCACTCCTTATACTGCTACTACTGCTACCATTACTGCTAATACTGTAACTATTTATACTCATACTCCTGCTCCTGCTACTCTAACTACCACTCCTATTACTATATTCCTAGTCATAGTATTATATTTCTACTAGTACCACTTCAATTACTAACTGCTTATTCTACTACTGTGACTATTACAACTCCTCATACCAAATCTCCTACTAGTACCACTACCACTATTACTATATTCCTACTTATCTACTGTATAACAAGCCCTTTTTGGCATTTATTCTGATATCGCCAATATCAAGCACTTTTTTTATCAAGCACTTATAGTAAATAAGTAACTAGTTAATAAATGCTAAATAGGCTTGCTATACCCATTTGTCACCTGTAACTAATATTACTACCATCACTAACTTTACTTTCATTAAGTTTAATTAATTACTTTTAATGAACTACAATTAAGTTAATTACCTCTACTGTGACTTCCAATCCTCATACTGTACCTTATGCTATGTTCATTACTACCACTGTTACTCCCACTACTCCTTACTATTATAACTACTGTTACTACCAATGTTCCTACTATTACTTCCTTACTATTCCTTACTACTACCATTGCTATTGCTATTACTAATAATACTACAGTTGCTACCATTGCTATTACTATTACTACTACTAATACTACTACAAATAATAATAATAATAATAACAATAAATTATATTATTAATACTTCTACTACTACTACAATTAATAATAAAATTAATAATATTTAAATATGAATGCAGTTTCAATCGTATGGCTGTTCCTTTAACTTAAAAATAACTAACTAAGAAATAAACAGAAAGATATGTAATAAACATATCATACAAAGTACGCTTATAGAAAGAAAGAATGAAAGAAAGAAAGAAATGTATAATGTTAGTGTACTGACCTGTTGAATTGGCCCATAAACATTACAATCCTAAGTTTAGGGTCGGAGTCAAAGCCGGTGTTGTGTCTTTCTCTTCAGTCCTGTCCCATATGAATGAAGGAGTATTAATCAACTGAGAGCACACAGGCAGTTAGAGCACGTCACGCCCAGCTGTTAGGAGGAAACACACACACACACACACACACTCAGAGGCGAATGAGTCGTCAGCGAGTCAGTGCTCATCAAAGCTACTGGGAAAATTTCATTCCAGTGAGGAAGAGATGCACTGATTGGACACAGATGCTGCAAGGGAAGCTAAATTTACTAAACTACCCTTAGGGAAAAATATATTTCTCACATGGTCACATATAAAACACATGAAGAGAAAAAAGAAAAAAAAAACACATTATATAGCATTTATATAACGTATAAGAAATAATAACATGCGTTACTGTATGTCCAGTGATATTATATGTAAAAAAAAACAAAAAAACATGTGCTATACAGTATGTAAACAGTAAATAGGCTAGGGTTGCCAGATTCTAAATAGGCTAGGGTTGATTTGGATCTAAATTATGGTTACTAAATTTGATCATGTCATGGGGCATTGATGGTTTAGAGCCTGAGGGTTGCTAGGCAAAGGGTTGGGTTTTGTGCCCTGCTACTGCTGGGTCACCACTGTATGATGTAAGACCTTTAACCCTATGCTTCATACAGTACAACCCACTGCATTCAGTCCTGGTCTCAACAGGAGTGTTGGGCATTCATCATAAAACCTGTGTCAAAGTTTGCGGATCAATTGATCCAATGTGGCAACCACTAGGATAGAAGGGACAAAGTCCAAGAAATTGTGTATATATATATATATATATATATATATATATATATATATATATATATAATGTTGTATAAAATTTATTAAAAGTAAATAAATAAATAAGTTAAACATTTTTGTACATTATAGTTATTCTTTAAAACATATATAGTTATTGTGCTTTTTTAGTTTAAGTTTGGGGCAAAGATGATTTTGTCATCTTCTACAGAGCACAGGGTCTTCTCACAACACCATATTGTTTTAAACATATTTATGTCCTTCATATTCTTGTACAAATTAAAATCAATTAAGATTCTTGATTTAATAAGTCTGGAGAAGATCTTTTGGGGGTTGAAGTCTGTGCTTTGTGCCAGCTTATTTTTTCTGCATATGTATACAGTGGAACCTTGAATTACGAGCATAATTCGTTCCGGAAGCGGGTTCGTATTCTAAAACACTTGTAAACCAAATAAAATTTTCCCATAAGAAATAATGAAAAAAAATTTATAAAAAAATACATAAAATAATTAACACAAAATATTAAGTAAAAATAAAACAAATGAACCTGCACTTTACCTTTAAAAAAAAAAGGTAATCCCGACAGGTAAGTGTTGTTTGTGTGCGCAGGCGCTGTGTGTGTGTGTGTGTGTGTGTGTGTGTTTGTGCGTGAATCTAACATAAGCTCCCCTCTACCCCTTCTCGTCTTACGCAATTACCCTTCCGCCACACTTTTCACACACAAGCGCGCACACGACGGAAACACTGTTTTATCGGAAAAATAAACAAGAAATCTATCTAATGACACTCGATTGAGTGACACGCTAATGGAATCACTGCTGTAAAAATAAAACAAATTAACCTGCACTTTACCTTTGAAAAGAATCGTGACAGAGCAGTGTTTCTGTGTGGAGCAGAGAGAAAGAGTGTGTGTGTGTCTGTGTCTCTGTGAAGGCGAAAGTAGGAGGGGTCTGTGTGTCTGTCTGTGTGTGTGGGGCAGGGTGTCCAATGACACGCGTGCACTGACACACACAGCAGGCACAGAGCAGGCTAAGCAGAGAGAGAAGATAGATCTTTAATCCCTCTAATGAGACTTGCTTTTGCTTTACACGCACGCTGTATACACGCTATACAGACACAAAATAAAATATGTTTTACGCACACACGTGGTCACAGTGTTATAGTAAACAGTACACACGTGCATGGATGTTGATTATACCACTATAATTGATGATACTATGATTGATTATACGAACTAAGACCCAGCAGGGGAGAAAATTACCTACAATTTCGCAGCACAAGAGAGAGAAAAATCATTGGTTCAGTTATGATCACATGACGTGCATGCGTGATACATGATACTCGGTACTCGTAAACCAAGACTTGTTCGTTTTTCAAGTCAAAATTTATTAAAAATCTTTGCTCATCTTGCGGAACACTCGCAAAGCGCATTACTCGCAATCTGAGGTTTCACTATATTGCCATTTTGACTTGACCAATGGTAAAATGAATAAGCTGGCATATGAATCTGTTTCTCCGGACATATTTAAAACCAAGAATAAAAAGCTATATGCAGTGGTAACATTTTACCACTGCATAAATATATATGAGAGAGAGAGAGAGTAGCAATTGATGGAAAATAGAAAGCAGCAGTCAAGTGAACAAAAATTGCTCTAACGTTGTTTGTTTTGCTACTTTCTGCAAGCACTGTGCCTCTAGAAATATGAACAAAATACACACAGAGTCAGGCATGTGTATTTACACAACCCTAGAGAGACCCATTAGTATCGTGGGTTTGGTAGTAAACTCCAGCTGTTGCTCCTTTGTGTGTTGTAGAAATAGAACGTGTATGAGTGTAGTCTTACAGTCTCAGCTCTATGACTCTCCACTAAGACAATGAAAAGCCTGGTTTATCTTTAGCATGCTTATCTTTAAGATCAGACCCTGGGTGCAGGATGTACTCCAGCCTACAGTTGTTTTGGACAGGCTGTGATACTTTTACATTCTACATAACAAGAACTTTTCTTGTGCAGAATAACAGAACACATATGCTATACAGTGTATGAATAACTAGAATAACTAGCGTTGTTTTATATTTAATCCCCTGCTACACTAATGCGCTTAACCCAGATTGTCACTAGTGCTCGGATACCATAAAGGTAGAAAGTTTTCTCTGTTATATCTTATATTTTATTGTACTGTAGATGTCTTGAACCCCTTTTGAAGTCAAACCCTGAAAAAAGCTTGCATTTGACAAGGTCTTTGCAGGGTGCCTAGGTTTTCACTGTTTTTAGGGTTTTGATGGGTTTTAAAAAAGCCCCCACTATGTCTTGTTTGTGCCGCCTCTATTTGTTTGTATGACCTATCTGTACCCGCTGGGTGATTATTACTGAAATTTCATCTCTCTTTATTTCAGTAAACCGTTATCTTTTCCACACTCCCTTTATCTCAGTTTTTCAGTCCTATGTATCTACTAATGCATTTACACAGTTTAAATGGCGACAATCTCTGATATCAGACTCTACTGAATACTAAACTGTGCAAGTTAGGACAATAACACAGTACATTGTTTATCATATACACACACTGTTTATGTAAAGATAACTGAGGAAAATTAATGTCTCCCTTATGTTGGTTGCATGGTTCAGTTCCATTTATTTCTTTATAGTGAATGTCCACTGCATATCAGTCCCACAATTCTGACTGATCACTTACGTCTCAAATTGAATTAAAGTGTTTCTGTCTATGCCAGGTTGACCACTGGGCAAAAGAACTCATTGAATGGATTGATGGGTTGCAAATCATGTAAATCACATGTAGCGTTCTTACCACATTTCAATCCAATTTTACACCTTGCTACTTTAAATGTATTCAGTTAACAGCCAGCAAATTTGTACATGGAAATGTTTGCCTCAAATGTGAAATACTTTATAGAAAGCCTTTGCACATGGGCACTTTCAAGTCCTGCTGCAAAAGGTTATGCTGTGCTGTCAGTTAAATGAACTCATTCATTAATTTTCTTCCCACTTTTTCTTGTACGGGCCACTGCTTCAACCTTGACTATGTCTTGATATTCTCCTTACCCATTTACTAACTCACTCATACTCTATACCGCTTATCCCGTACAGGGTCACAGGAAGCCTGGAGCCTATCCCAGGGGGTCTTGGGGCATTAGACAGGGTACAACCTGAACAAATCACGGGGCACAATCACACATTAGAGGAAATTGGGAAACAGCAATTAGCATAATCTGCGTGTTTTTGAACTGTGGGAGTAATATGTAGTACCCAAAGAAAACCAAGCAAACACAAGGAGACCATGCAAACTCCATGCACAAAGATCCAAAGGCTGGACTCAAAACTTTAACCCTGAATGTGCACAAGAAAACACTTTGGATGTGGAAAATTGGCATGGATGAGGTAAGGACTTAGATACCCTGTATAACAAATGATGAGTTACACAATTTTAAGCTTTCCACAGTCAAAAAATCACATGTAGAATGAACTACCATTCTTCCATGACCCAGTAAAAAGAACTGTGGTGTTGTATGCCGAACTTGCATTCCTCCTGAGACAGTTTCCAGTCCATAATCCTCACATGGGGAGAGTGATTTATTTTTGGCTTGAACTTTCAGTGGCACTATTTTTGCCTTAAAGCTCTAGGTTTCCTAGTCGTGGTTCTTAAGCTTCAAATGATCTCACCATGTCTGCAAGGGTTTCCCCTGGGTTGGCCAGTTTAAAAAAATCCCTGTATGTAGTCTGGCAACCCAATTGGTGGATGTGAATAGTGGTGGAAATGGATTGGCTTCCCTGCTAGAATGTATTCTCACATTGCCCCAGTATTTCCTCAAATGTACCAATGCAAGCATGAAAAAGCCTGCCTAAGATCTCTGTGCAACCTTAAAGTGCTGTGTTAACCATACAACCGCAACTTTATCTAGCTTCATAACATTATGGTCTTTAAAGAGTTTATCCATCAAAAAGCTCAGCAGAACCCACTCTCCACTTTCTGTGGTTTGCTAGAACCAAGGTTGTAACATATGTAATTTAATCCATCTAAAGCCACCTCTTTAATAAATTGCAATTTGACCTGTAGATTTCCTGATTGCATAGATAATACAAAGTGTGACTGACATGGCTAAAGTTGAATATGAAGTTGAACTTTTAATTCCCTACTGTGATTCCAAGCAGCTTTTTTCCTCGCTCAACCACCGGAGGAATAGGGCAGATCAAATTAATTTCAACCTTGACCTTGTTACACTGAAAAATCATTAACACACATTAATGCGTCTAAATTAATGTTCCAATTTTAATCATGCATTATTAGTGTGTCTCCCTTCACTGGGACTCACAACTAATGTAGGTAAAGTAAAATATTGGAACAAGGCCTCTCTGAGTTGGATTTCATTGTATAAAAGTTTTGACACTTTTTTTAAAATGTATTATTTTTGT
Organism: Clarias laeviceps; assembly: GCA_030014305.1. Lineage (NCBI taxonomy): Eukaryota > Metazoa > Chordata > Actinopteri > Siluriformes > Clariidae > Clarias > Clarias laeviceps. The sequence continues at coordinate 11,652,995 of JAQMYJ010000013.1, read as the reverse complement.
TTAGTTATTTTGTTCAAGGCAACACTTGTCATTTATAGAGATGTGTATACTGCACTGTCACTTAATATCATTGTAAAATATATTTATTAATATATGATAAAAAAAATTATAAATGGTAAAAAAAAAAAAAATCCAATTAAAAGCATTGTATTGTTAGAGATAAATGACTTGGCTGGATCAGTTAAGTGGGGGGAACTAAATAGCAGAAAAATCCACATTTGCTATGGGCAAAATTTATCTCTTAGAGGATTAATTACAAATTTGTTAATTAGATTAATTAGTTAATTCTCTTATAACCCTGCCTCTTGCTGTGGTAAAACATCTCATCAGCATTTGTACTTCCCAATGCCATGCATTGATATATGCATATACATACAGTAATACACACACACACACACACACACACATTTTTATATTTATTTTAAAAGTATTTTATTAAGTACATGAACAACAAATCCAAAAGATTTGGTAAATAATTGAATGAAAATGTGTAATATATTTTTTATTTGGTCTTAAAGCTATTAGTGTTTCAGTTGGAGGTGTTTGTTTGTCAGTTAGTTAATGTAGTTTGTTTGTTTATGGTAATTACTTAGCAAGGTTTTCCTACCATTCCTAGACTACAATACTTAGTATAAAATATATAATAATAATAATAATAATTAAATAAAAAAATAAATGAATAAGGTTTACTAGGGTTGTACCTCACACATTATTTCAAGTTTACCGTGTCTTGTTGGCTGTATCTTGAAATTCTGCTGATGCTTTGAGGAGCAGTACTTCTGTGCATCTGGAGATCCAACATACAGTGTCTACAGTGGTGGTGTTTGGTGCTAATGCAGCCGTCTATTGTGTGCTGTTTAAAAGATCTTTAAGGAGTGCATGTGTGTGTGTAAGGATCTATCCAATGAAAGAAATTTCAAAGCATTTTTTGTAAGTCTCTCTGGATAAAAGCATCTGCCAAATGTAAATGTGTGTGTTGTTTTTGTTTCATTATAGTTACCTGGTGACATTTGGTTTTTAACTTTTATTTTTAGAAAAATAATGGAATAATTTACTGTCATTAATTAATTTATTTATATATGTATTTATTTGAAATAATTGAATATCTAGTTAGTTTCTTTGTTTTCTCCATTTTACCATCTACTGACAGCATTACATTCACTAAACATGAGGTATGACAAAATAAACAATGCAAACATGTTGGGGGTGAATTAAACGCACCACAGATCTTCACATCAAACACGACGTAAATATATGAGTACAGGTTCTAAGAAGTCGCGCTATAATAAAATCTACACTAAGTGATGTTCTCTCCACCTGACTGGCCACGCATTAAAGAGAAGGGTGAAGCTTCTCTTTAATCTTCCTCACATAGGTATCTCTCAGATTTTTCCACAGTATTTTCACCTCCTCAATTAAAACATGCATTACATTAACTCCAATGTGCCCAAACACACATGTGATGTCCATATTCTGTCATGATTCTTAGATACATGAGAATTATCTGCAACATTTAGTTTTACATTGTTCATCATTGTATGCTACTCTCCAATGGTCTAGCTAGGGACTATAAGAGATTCCCTAGGGCAAATACTCCTCAAGTAAAAGTAACATTCTTCCATTTAGTTGAGTAAAAGTTTAGAAGTGCTAACCTTCTTTTTGATTTACTTAATTTACTTAAGTATCAAATGCTCAGAGCCTAAATTATCTCACAATAGCTTTTTTGTAGTAAAAACAATTATACCTCCCTCTCTTAAAAAAAAGTAAAGTAAAACAATTAAAATAAAGTACAAGATAAGTGGAATATGTACTGTATATATTACTGATATACTAATGTAATATACAGTGGAACCTTGGATTATGAGCATAATTTGTTCCGGAAGGAGGCTCGTATTCCAAAACACTCGTAAACCAAATTTAATTGTCCCATAAGAAATAATGGAAACTCAAATTATTTGTTCTACAGCCCCAAAAAATAAATACATAAAAATAATTAATACAAAATATAAAGTAAAAATAAAACAA
>JAQMYJ010000013.1:11633458-11648205 GCA_030014305.1 Clarias laeviceps | reverse complement strand
GTAGACTGTAGAAAATAAATCACTAAACAAAAAAAAAGAAATTTGCAAGTGTTCTAAAACTTTTGAACGGCAGTGTATATATATATATATATATATATATATATAGATATAGATATAGATATAGTTTTTTATATATAGTTTTTTATATAGTTATATTATATAAAACAAAATTTTAATATTGCTGATTCATATAGTATTGGGTTGTGATGTGACTTACTACAGTATGTTATTCTGTGACAGTAGTGACTCAATGATTACACTCTTTCTTTTTTTTGACTCAACGATTACACTCCATGCTTCTGGGAAGTTTTTATACGATATTCTGGCATGTGACTGTAGAGGTTTGTATCCATTCAGCATTAGTAAAGGCAAACATAGAAGCTGTGTAAGGAGGCCTGGCATGCAGTGGTCGCTCTGATTCATCCCAAGGCTGTTTAGTGGGGAGTAAGTAAGAGTAATAGATTGAAATTCATTAGATTTAGGAGAGGTGAAGAGAAATGAATATCAGGATAATTTTGTGCTTTCAAATTTCTGGCAAAAGTGTAAAGACTGGTAGAGTTTGATGATCGGATGTCCACATACTTTTGGTCACATCGTGACGTAGTGACCTATTGTGCGACGGATCTTTATCCATAGTTTCTGTGGCAGTTATTTACAGGGTCCTCGAACTGGGGACCTCCTGGTAAGGTATCCAGCACCTTAACCACCGAGCCACCCCTGTCCCACATAATGTATTAGGACAACTTATTTGATTTACTGCCCTACTGAAGCATTTCAGGGCTCATAAAAGATAAGAATAAGCTTAGGATATTAGACTCATCATTTAAGGGTTAATAAGTAATGTATGTAGTCTGGTACAGTATGTTTCCTTAATAAATGTGTTAAAAGAAATTTACTTTCACTAACTCTGTGCTCTTTTTAGTCAATTATTCCACAGTGTTTAAATGTGTGTATTATTCCAGGGAGTCAGTGCACAGAGGACTGTATACACAGAAAAGGGAAAACCCAGTCCACCTGGAACCTTCAGGATACTGAATGTTGTGGCCAGAAAATGTAGAAAAGATATCAAATGCTCTTTTGCCTATGGGTAGAGCAACATAAAAGTCAAACGAGAGGACTGCCTTAAAGGTAAACTAACTGACTTGCTCTACTTCCAACACAACTTGTAGGTTTTTGCTTTTTTTTTTTCAGTAAAGAAACGCTAAGAGTACAAAAAAAAAGAAAACTAATGTTCTTGCATTAAAATGATTCTAAAATTAAGAAGAATTTCAAGAAATCAAGTTCTGAGAAAAGGTACACCATTAAACTCGCTTGATCATTTTCCTTTTTCTTTTCTTCCTATGTTATTAATTTTATAACCACCACACCCAGACTTTCCTCCCACTTTACAAACAGGTGAATGGGCACATATCCCAATCAAAATGCATTTATTCAAAGCCAAACACTCACACAGACAGGTTTTACACCACCCAATTTCTTCACCATTTTTCCAGCATTGCAGCTCAGAGCTTCGACAAGACTTATTCAGGCAAGGGTAAACATTTGCGTCTCCCAAGTTTTGAACGTACCTATTATTTTTATAATTATCTGCCTCTTATTTAATAGTAAATAATAAAAAAAAATCTTTGTCGGTTAAAAGTCAAAATGCAAATATAGGAATTCTTAAAGATACTTTCTGGCACTTTTAGAAACTTTTTACATTCACTGAATTCACATTTAAGAGCATTCAAGACCTGGGAGGTCAGCGTTTTATACGTGAAGCAGGCAGACCAATCGTGGCTGATGGTATTCAAGAACTAGTGAAACACTGGGATAAGTGCATTAGTGAAATAAAGGGAGTTTTTACTTTTATAACTGTGTTCTGTTATTCTGCACCATGAATGGTTCCGGATTGACTTGAACACCCCTCATAATTAATATATATTTACTTTAATATATATTAATATAGCTTTTACTGGTAATAGTTAATATAATTAATCACTATGTAATATTTTTCTTTAAACATAATAAAAAATGTATTGTTATATACAGTATACAGTATTTTATGTTCTCAAGATATTCTACCTTTTGTATTTGTTGTGTGTCAAACTCAGAGAGCTTTCACTCTGATATCAGAATGTGTGCTTTTGTTTCAGGCTGTAAGAGAATTTTTAACTCTTTCCATACGTGCGTTTGTGTGTGTGTACAGTATGTGAGCGTGTTTCTGAGGTCCCACATTTCCTTATGTGACTCATGAAATCCTGCTTATTCCCATTGATTTACTAAACCCGTTGTGACTGGTTTCGTGCCAGGGAGATTTCCTGGAAAATTTGCTTGCTTTTGCAATTTATCAGGTGATTCTGGATTAGGATTTTATTTAAAGTGAAGCATTTATACAACACTTAAATTTTCTCCTTTTATAAAATATATGAGCTCTGTAATGGATAAATTTTATTATTATTATTATTATTATTATTATTGGGGGTGGTGGGGTTGGTGTTAGAGCATTTTAGCAGCCAGCCTGACGGCTCCCTTGAAATCAATACATTTAATCAAAACCTGAATAAAAGGCCTAATTATTACAATAATTAGGTTAAATTAGGTTAGCATTAGGTAAAAATATGTGTCAGTAGCTGTGGGATATTCCATAGAGTTAAGACATTTTATACATTCATATACATTATACATTTTATAAATTTCTGTTTTATTTTTTTATTTATTTTTTTATTGTAACTGTATATCTGTATATTTGTAGATTTTATATTTTACATTCTTTTTTCTGTGAACTTTTATTATTTTAGGAAAAACTATTTATCTTTCTATCTTCTTATACTATCTAATCTTTCTTTTTTTATGTCATTTAAGCATTTCACTGCATATTGTATCATACTGTGTACTGTATGTTTGTGTATGTGAATTTGAATCTAAAATTTAAGGTAGCTGGCAAATATATTTTCTCATTATATACTCATTATATACTCCTTGTTTAGATATATATCTGCTGTCATTTAATTATACGTATTTCATATTAAATGTTTATACTTTTTATACTTTCATTTTGTAAATTCTGCTACTGTGTAATTAAAATGTCTGATTTATTTAGTGAACCAACTTTCTGGTGTAAATTTTATTCCGTAGCAAATTGGATCTTAAATCTTACATTTTAATTTGTAGTATAACTATTTTTAGTTTATGGTCAGTCGTACAAGCCCATGTCACTGCATTTTGTACTGTTGTTAATGTGAAAATTTTAATTTTAATTAAAATATATATATATATATATATATAAAAAAATTATAATAATAAAGTTCTTTTTTTTTCCTTACCTCATAATATAGTCATACAGCTGAGACATGTTATTGTCTGAAATTTGATGGCAGGACTCGGCTACATTTTAACATATACACTAAAAGTAGTATAAAATATACTGAACGTAACATATTCAAACGTAGTAGTGATTGTTTTATTCTATATATTAAATATTGGAAAACACACTGGATAAATATGTATCTCTATGAGTGACAAATGCAAGTACTGTATGGTTAAAAGCAGGTAAGACTTGTTAAGACTTGGAAAATTATGGGGGTATTAAATGTATTATTTGAGCATGAATGTGTCATTTACTTCAGTTTCTGTTCCTCTGAACTAAGGTCAGTTCCATAAAAAATAGCCAATAAATTAATAATAAAATAATTTACCCACAAACACAATGTTTTCATTTATTTGAAGAATAATTTAACATAAATTAGATCCGTTTTGTTTCTCAAATTCTATTAAAAAAAAAAGAAGTGTTTATATTTTCAGAAACATTTTAATGTTTAAGTTCAATCATTTTACAAGAACATGATGACTGGGACAATGAATACGACAAAAAAGGAGAAGGTTTTCTGGGATTGGATTACTGGTTTGGAAATTTCTGGTAGCTTCAACTAGCTCCATAAATATATTCACATTCTGACTTTTACACATGAAATAAGACGCAAAAAAATGGAACTGTAAATGTTTTTACATGCCAGGAATGATGTGAATAAATGGTCAAACACAACAAGAATATGCTAGTACAACTTAAAAAAATGTAATACCACAAAAACAAAACAAAAAAATTCTTTCAACCTGTCTGGCCACTCTCTTTCCATTCTCACATAGGTATCTTTCAGATTATTCTACAGCTTTTTAACCTGCACAAGAACAGTAACTATAACTACTGTATGCCAATAAATACAGCATCTCTCTGGTTTTGCAGGACAGAAACAGAAAATGTGATGTTCATATTCTGTCAAGATTCAGATACTGTAGATAGCAGTATACTAACGTAATCTTTTACGCTGCTTGTCAATGTATACTACCCTTGTATTGACCTACTGATAACTCACAAATATCAAACCAACACAGCTATGTAGATATGTACAAAGTATATACAGTACAAGAATTAAATAAAAAACTGCTGAGTATGGTATAAACATACCATTGTCATAAAGCTTTTCGGTTACCTGTCCTCAAACATTGTCCTTGCATTCAATGTCTGTATTTTAACTTTTTTTTTTTTTGCATTAGCTGAATCAAACAATAATCAGTGTTCAAATTTTTGAGTGGCATTTCAACAAGCTGCATTGTGACTGGTCCACACATACAACCTTGCCACAGGTTTTATGTCAGTTGCCCTTCCTGATGCAACCCTCCCATTTTATCCAGGCTTGGGAACAGCAATGCATCCAGTGGCTGGGGTTTGGGTACTGGCTGGGAATCGAACCCGGCCCTTCCGCATGACAGATGAAACACCTACCTCTGAGCCACCAATGCCCGTTTTTCAGAAATCAAAGGGTGATTTCTGAAAATGTGTGGAAACAGCATAAAAGTCATGTGACGTCCATCTTTAAAACTGTTGTTTTTTGTGGATTATTATGTAAATTTATGACTTTTTTTTTTCATTTTTTCTAAATGCAGAGTGTATTACCATTTGTAGGCAGCATGGTGGAGTAGTGGCCTCCCACCTCCAGGGTCGAGGGTTCGATTCCGGCCTCGGGGTCTGTGTGAATGGAGATTGCATGATCTCCCCGTGCTTGGTTTCCTCCGGTTGTTCGGTTTCCTCTCACAGTACAAAAGACAAGGAGATGAGACTAATTGGCGTTCCCGAATTGCCCGGAGTGTGAATGATGACTCGACTCAGTAAGTAACTGCCACGGAAATGACAGATATATCTTCAGGGTGGGGAATATCCATTGCGAACAAAAAATAAATAAAATAAAATAAAGATTACTGTTTTATTTCTTTACAAGAAAAATTTGTGTTTCTTTCTCAAATATAACTATGCTCCCAGTCGTGTTACTAAGTACACCTTTTGGGAAAGTTTGTGACAAATTAGCTAATTTTATTACCTTTATTTTGGAGGTGGTTGTTATTATCTACACATTTTTTCAACTAAATAAATAGTTTAATCATCAATTAAACATTGAGCAATTAAAATAATTATACATTTAAGTGATACTTTGAGGTAAAATATAATATTTTAAACTATGCATGATCATTTTAAGTTTTTTTTTCCATTGCTCATGCTGATTTTTTTCTTTTCTCTATGGATTCAAGTTTTATTGTACTAAGAGGCTCATTGTGCTGAGTCATACTGACTGCTTCAGTGTCATAAAAGATCAGTGTCATGATTCTGCTGCTAATCACTTCAGCCTTTTAGTTGAGATTTCTGTAGAATTTCCGATTTCTCTAGAAAGCGCTCCAAAATAAACGTTGGTGGCGTGGGCGGTGCGTGGGCACGCTCGCGCGGCAGGACGGGAGATTCCGGTAGAGACAGGCACGCGCGGCCTGGCGCAATGAAAGTGGGCTCAGCGAATTTCCCGCGAATTTCTCACGCGCGCGCGCCCGGGGGTTTCTGTTACTGAGTCACACACCAGACCGCGCCATGACGAATCCCGGTGACGTCATCGTCTGGTTAAAAAAAGAAAAAAATTAAAGGGAGCTTGTATTTTGCTGCACTAATTCAAGCACATTTGCCTGAGTTATACAAAAGAAGAAAAGAAAAACTACTTCTTCTACTACTACTACTACTAATAATAATAATAATAATGATAATCTGACTCACACCTCCATGGTTGGCCCTAGTTTAGTGTACAGTGTGTGTGTGTGAGGCAGAAGGAAAAGGTGAAAGTGAACGTATGTGTGAAGACAAAAAGTGAGGTTTAATGTCTTTTTATTTCATATTTTACTCTGTCTTTTCGTAATTTACATGTCTTTTCGAAATGTTTTTATATGCAAAAATATAACTACAGTTTTGGAAATTGGTAATATTGGTCATATTTTTGGATGGCTGGAACAGCATTTACATTATTTCAAATGGGAAAATGCGCTTTTGCAATACAAAATTTCGCTGTAAGAACTCGCCTCCAGAACAGATTAAATTCGTTTATATACCTGCTTTGCTTTCATAGGTTTTCGGTTGCTTTCGCCGTACATCCTCTCTCAGGCACCTTAAAATCTGGCAGTACAATTCCCTATTGACATTCTGAACCCTGGGGACGAATTCTTGATGCACTATGCCTCAAATGTCAAAAAAGTTGATGAGCATGCGCTTGGTCGAGCGGCAGACCTGCCCCGCCTTTTTCGTTCATGGAGATGATGGGCTCTTCCACCGTGAAGACTGTTGCTCTGTCTCAGAGTTGTACCCATACACCCAAGTTTTTGTCACCGGTAATGGTCCTCGCTATGAAGGACGGATCATCCACAGCACGCTTACAGAGTTCTTGGCAGACTTTGATGCAATGTTACTTCTGCTTCTTGGTCAGCAGCCTGGGAAAGAACTTTTTCAGCAACATGGTGCATATTCAAATCACCATGTTGCCTAGACACAATTGCCTAGACTCTGCCGTATGATACACCGATAATGCCAGCAATATTGTGGATTGTTCAAATGATTTCAACATTTTATGGTGTTGAGTTCATTGAAGGTATTCCTGTTTTCTCATTATCTTCCAGTAATGTTCTTCAGCTCTGAAAGCATCCGTGACACTCAAAACAACTCAAACCACTCATTGCAGAATCACCATAAACTTGCAGATTCATGTCAAACATCACTGGGGCAGATTTGGCCAGTTTTACGCAGAGTTTCACGTTCACTCTTTGTTCTAACTTGCTGTCCAGGATAAAATAGAGACGTTCTCCATCTGATCTTGAGTTCTAAAAGTGGTTCTACAAAGTATTGACTCAGGGCAATTCATACAAATGCAATTTACAGTATAAGTTTCCTTTCTTATGTGTTGGTCTCTTACATAAAATCCCAATAAAATACATTTACGTTTGTTCAAGGGGTATGAATACTGTACTTTTGCAAGGCAATATATATATATTGATGAGTCTTAGCCACAGTCCCAAATTGTCTCCATTTGCCTAACTGTAGCGGCATGGCTTATATAAGTTTATTCTTCTTGTGTGGAGCAAACTGAAAGTTTGAGTGGTTTTTATTAGTCACAGTAGCTCTAATCCACACCTCATAATCCACAATTCATTTTCTTAACAAGACTCCAGGTACAGTATACTAACACCTGACTCCAATGAGCTTTTTTGAGGTTATTAACTCAAGGATTCATATACTTTTCCACTAGCACTATGAGGTTTTTATGGTTGTTAACAATACTAGACATTGAAGATCAGAATTTTGGGTCTTATTATTTTAGGCACATTTTATTCTATTTTTATTTATTATTATTTAAAAAACTTCACATATTTTTCTTGCCACTGTACATATTCACATTTGTGTGTGTGTGTCTTCTAACTGAATAAATTACACATTTCTGGTCAGTTCAGCAGTTCATCTTCGAATGTACTGTAGGTTATGCATGTGTGTGTGTGTGTGTGTGTGTGTGTGTGTGTGTGTGTGTGTGCATTTTATATCACTTAATTTACTGAGTCAGAGAAGCAAGGTGATAAACTTCTAAACATAATACCACACACAGCCGGAGATTACAGTCTCAGGATAAATCTGATTACTATGATGGTTGTTTTCTGACTTGTATTATGTGAATGTGTGTTTAAGAACAATGGAGGTGAGATTCTGATCATTGAAACACATGCACATACTGTACACATACACACACCCTCTACAAAATGTTTAAGATGACTATACCTACTTAAAAAAATTTTATCATCAATGGTAAATATTTTAATGGATTTCTATTCATAGTATATATACAAGTGCTGTTCAAGTCAAACCAGGACAAACCAGGTGATTTCGCAGAATAACTACATTGATATAATCCCCTGTCACTCATTACAGTTTTTACTTGTTGCTTAATTGTTGTATAATCGGTAAACTGGCTGCTATAATGATATCTATCTATCTATCTATCTATCTATCTATCTATCTACAGTACACTAATGCGCTTATAGCTTATGCTTATAATGTACCATCAAGCCATGAGCCATGATCGGACTGCCTGCTCCTTATCTCCCAGGAACTCCTTTAATGGCCCAAACATGTGGATGTAGACATTCAAGAATCAGGCATCTCACCTGTTGAATGTCCATTGAAAGGTTGCAGTGAGCTCCAGGCCACCTCGGCCAGGATTGTTACTTATGGACATACAACCTTTACAGTCTCATCACTGTACTATATATACAGTACAGTACCAGTCAAAAATTTGGACACAAGTTTGGATTTATTTTCTACATTCATGAACGATACTGGACTTTTTCAAAACTATGAAATAATATATGACATTCTGAATAATTAAGTTACAACAACAACTCAGTTTTCATTTTTAGACATGAAGAACAGCTGTTCTGGAACAGTTATTGTCAAGTGCACTTGCAAAACCCATCAAGCACTATGATGAAACCGGTTCCAAGACCATCTCAGGAAAGCAAGACCAAAACTTACCTCTGCTGCAGAGGACAAGTTCATTTAGAGTTACCAGCCTCAAAAATCACCAATTAACAAACAACACCCAAGATTAGAGCCATTATGACGGCTTTACAGAGCAGAAATAGCAGATACATCTCAATATTAACTGTTTAAAGGAGATTATTGCATATTTTGGACGCCGTCAGTATTGTTTTACAGTGTAGAAAGAAATAGAAATCAGGAAGACCATGGTGCGTCCAGACTTTTGACTGGTAGTGTAAATATTGAACACAGAAAAGTGCTTCATTTAAAGTGCTTCATTCTGCTTCATTTACGCTACATTATCATCATGCCCGCAGCTAGGAACATCCTCAGGAATGCAAAGTGGTTTTGTGTGTGTTAAATTGCTAAGCAGCAAACAAAACACAAGGACTAATAAAAATGTCTTCATACAAATGCAGTTAGGACAGTCTTTGCTTAATTCCAAATGCAGTGAATTAGGAAAAACAACCAAGTTTTCTTTTTTTGGTCTAGACTGCTTACCTTTACAGTATCAAGTTTACATCTGGCACTCATATGTAGTTTTGTGTTCTATGCTTTAGTCATTCGCACCAGATTTCATTTCTGCATATTAGGCACATATCTTAGCTGTGACAGGAAGTCAGTCATCCATGGGAAAAAGAAACAAAACTTTTATTAGCTTTTGTATATTTCAGGACTGTACATAGTTACAAGCTAGAGAAGCTTATGCTGTGCTTTCTCCAAAAAAGGCCACTGTCAGGGTTTGTTGTTGTTGTTGTAAGCTAGCTCATTAAATAATAATAATAATAATAATAATAATAATAATAATAATAATTAAAAAAAAACCTAAACGGTAATATTTTGTTCTTATCCATATTGATACACCATTAAAATTATATACTAAGCAGTAACATGATACAAGAAAAGTACTGTAATATCTTAGAAATACTTTTTTTTTTTTTTAGTTTTTAGTATGTTATTCCTCTACCTTTTAATTTAATGACAGCATGCACATAATGTCCTTTAGTTAAATAATAACGGTAGTTTAAAAGATTTAAATATTGAATATTTCTATATAAATAAAATATTATATTAGAAATGTCTGTTTCATTTCTTAATTTACTTACCAAGTTTTAAATGTGGGAAAATTTATACATTTGGTCTTTTGGTCCTCTCTGTACCTGTAGTCACTGCAAATATTTATCCTAAAATATTGATATTTCACTTATTGGCTTTTTATTATTAGAAACTAGCATGAATAAGTCTAGTCTTAAAGATTGTATATAAAAAGATTAATAACATTATGGTCATTGAAAGACAATGTATTTCAAACTAATTCAAGCAGTGTGCATAACTTTTTATAGATTTACCAAGAACCTGTTAACATAAAAAGTGTTAAACTTTATAACTTTAAAACTTTATGTGGTTAAGACAGGCTAGAAATGAGACATTATTACTGTTTATTTGCTTCTTATGTAATTAATTCATCCTCAGGTCTCAGCAATTTGGTTTTTATATATAGTTAAACTACTGTAAGAATTGTAAGTGGTATTCAGAACTAAATATATTTAAATTTATATATATATATATATATATATATATTAAAACTGCAATGCTAATGAAACGTCCCAGTGTTAAAATTCCTAGCTGCCAAGCTGCAAAATTTTTACAAAATTCACACCCACTATTCATTTTAATAGGAACACATTAATCCTGTGAATTCATGCATTTATCCTACTAGTGAATTGTGTCAGAACCGTGGAAAACAGATCAAAAGCTTTAGTTGATATTCACATCAAACAGTAGAATGGGTTAAAACATGTGCTCGGAGATTTGGACCATGTCACGGTTGCTGCTACCAAATGGGCTTATTTGAGTGTTTCAGAAAACCCTTTTTACTTAAGATAGGAGTGGTAGGAGGCTATAGTAATTATTACTGTATATAAATAACTTGTGGTGGGCAGAAAAGCATTTCAGAAAACCATAAGACGCATCACACGGCCGTTGTTTCACCTGTTTGTTTACAATCTTTAACTGACCAGTTTTAATGAGCATGTGCAGAGGGCAGCCTCAGATTCCTGCCCTTGTGGGAAATAAACCCCTTCATTGAATATTAAAAATATAATTACTATTGAACTGTATTATGATTGTAACTTCAAGGAACAGTGCCATAAACTGCATGAAACATGGATCTGTACTTACTGTGCCGTAGAGGGTTTTGCCTTTGCCTTTGCTGTTGCCCCAGAAGATCTGAGAGTTGTCATTTCTTGTATCCTCTAAGAGAGGAGAAGAATCCATGTGCAAACTCTACACTGTACAGTATATAAGGGACAATTCTACAAAACTGTAAGGGTGCCTGTATCTTTCATACTGTCTCCACCCTGTCTGTCTATACTGTATATGTATGTTTATCATTCAGAGTCAAGTCCATTTTCTGCATATCTTGTGGCATTCTTCTTTATCTTTCATGTATTTCTTTTCATATCATATGCTCTCTCTCTCTCTCTCTCTCTCTGTCACTGTGTTTGTCCTTAAGAAAGGCGTTACTACTTATATAGTCATTCTGATTACACTGGAAGTTGTCACCCCCACAGGCACAATATACTTAGAAGTTGTATTGGGATTTCCCTGTCTTACTTAGGAACAGGTGGATTAAGCAAAAAAAAACAAAAAAAAACAAAAAAACAATCGATTTATTCTACTTATTATCAGATACATGCTCAGTCTCATGTGGCTGCATGTTCGTGGTGATTTAAAGGTTAGTGGGGGAGGAAAAAAAATAAGGTGTCTTCTTCCCTAGAAATTATACAACCTATATATTTTTTTGTATTACAGGTGAAATACATCTGAATTCCAACCCAGGAAGTGTGACAGGGAAATTCTCACTGGAACTTCCAGGGTTCCACTACATTCCTAAATTTTAAACCCATGGTTGTTACCGGGGGTCCCCGAAGCATATGGAACTGTTCCTTCATGTTCAAAGGCAGTTGAAGTCGTGAAAATCATAACTTAGAAAATATCAATCAACTCGTCATTAGAAAAAAAAATATTATTTATTAGGCAAATACATTTATGTTCTCATAGTTATTAGTCTGTTTGGCTGGTAACGGTAATGGTGTGAAATATAAACATCTGCAAAATCATTCATGCCTAACTTCTGTTCCGCAGGTGGAACGTTCATGAATCAAAAGATGCATGGTTTGAATAGGCGTTCAAGACAAATTGGGCCTTCGTGGAAATTTCTCTTCAATAATGGCATAGAAATATTTACAGAAGATGTCAAGCAGAGTGCAGTGATGAGACTCTTAGCCGTAGTAAAACATTTGAATGGTTCAATAGTTTTAAAATAAAGCTGTACATCTGTGAATGACGATCCTGGCCAAGGTGGCATGAAGCCCACTGCAGTCATTCGTATAAACATTCACCAATTAGAACACCTGATCCTTGAAAATCGATGGATAATCCTGATCCTGATACTTGAAAATATCGATTGTCACCAACTTGTGGAAGAGATGCATCTGTATCTTTGAACTATACACACAATCATTCACCAACACCACTTGCACATCACCGGATCGTGGCCGTAGAGTCCTGACCCCACTTCAAGCAATTCCCACACTTTTGAGCCATTAAAAGAGTTCCTAGGAGTCCAGCATTTCAGAGGTGAAGCAGGCAGTCTGAGTGTACTGAGAAAACTTTAAACCTTAATGGTATCTAACACTAGTGAAACGCTGGGATAAGTGCATTAGTGTAGTAGAGGATTATATATAGAAATTACTTTATTAGTTCAGTTTTATAATTTTCCCCATATTAAATCACTTTTCCCACAGGCAGGAATAATAACCAATTGTCTACCTGTTTGGAGTCAAGGAACTCAATTTTACTTTGTAAGTTCATTATATTAAATAAACTAATGACAAACTAACGGTGAGTTTCCCCAAATGCTTATAAAGTTTTATGGTTATCTAATTCGTTAAAGCAGCTTTTAAAGGTCATATATTATTCTCCATTTTGAACAAGTTTGCATAAGACATTAGTTTGCATTAGAGGTCTCAAAATGTTGCTAACTTTCCAGCTGAAATAAAACTCAAATCATTCATTTTGGCATGCTTGATTTTCTTTCTGTTTCACTGCTTTTCCAAGCACCAGTTTCAGTTTCCATAGCTTTAATTGAAAGCTTTAAACTGTTTTGAGGAAGTTTATTTTCCCTAGCCAATCATGACCTTATCAAGAATGTAGCGATTGGAAACTTCCATGTTTCCACGACCTTATCAAGCATTTCCCCTATTTTCTGGCTTTTTCCACCCACATTTCTGACTAAAAAAAAAAAAGAAAAAAAATTCATTCATTCATGATGACATCCTCAATATTTAGCAATGTCAAAGTAAAACACAAGAGCTGAATTAGGCTAGGTTAGCGGTATTATACAGTATTTTGTTACTGTACTTAAGTAGATTTTTCATGTACTTCATGTTTCATGTTCTTTACTTTGTTATTTATATTTCTGGCAACTTTCACTTCTACTCTACTAAATTTCATTAATAAAATGTGTACCTTTACGCTGATACTTTTCCCCAATGCATCTTAGTCACTCGTTACTACAAAATAAAGTCAGGAGAATTTTGCCAGACTGCAATAAAGCAAGTTTGGCAAATCAGTTCTCCTTGATTCCAAGTTAATGACCAATTTAAGTTGGTTTCATAATGTCTGTCTTGTCAACCACCAAGCGATGACCACTCTGAGAACAGTGGTGAACACGGAGAGCTCCATGATGATGATGAAGATAATGCTACACGCTCAGGTGCGTATTCGAAAGAAATGTTTACTTCCTAACGGATGAGGCGCCTACAAAAAGTCCCTGAAATATTAGAATTCAAAACATCCTCATCCAACCAGAAAAAGATTATTGAGGTAAGTTGAGTTCATATTGATTTTATGGAGCCATAATGTTAATGTTATATGATATTATTTAGTTAGTTATGTATTATTATTATTATTATTATTATTATTATTAACCTGTTCAGATATCTAGCTAACATGATGGCCAGACTAATATGTTCTAGCTAAAGCCACTAACATCTGCCTATATGCAGATTTTACCTACAATTTACAATAAGGAAGCCACAATAATGTTCACATTCAAAATTTAAACTGCTCACTTTTTTTAACACTTGAGTACATTTAATATCGGAAAGCACTTTTGATAATTAAAATAAATTTCAGATACTTTAGGACTCCTTTGTTCATCAAGTAATATTCTAAACTGTGACTTCTACCAAAAGCATTTTCTGATAAGATAATAATTTACTCAAGTATTTTACTGAAGTATCACTTTTAATTACTTCATACAGGACTGGTGGTTAACTACTGTACTAACCACTAACATCTACCCTAGCCCTTCTTAATTGTTAAAGATCTCTAGGTTGGTCTTTAGTGATTAGTCACTAACTAATACTGCTAACAACTAACCAAGCTCTTCTCAAGAGTGAAAGAAGGCTAGATTAGCCATTAGCACTTAGCTGCAATTTTCTGGCATAGCTTTATTAATTGTAGGCTTTTAAAAATGGCACCCAGAGAAGATCAGAACTGTAAATTATTCTGTCTTTTGGTCTTTTAGTCTGTCTGGTCACATTATGGGGGAATCTGATTTTGCTCTGGCCAAAATAGAAATGAAAAATGGTAGACAAAAAGCCACATTTTTTTTCTTTCTCTTTTTCTTTTTTTTTCTTTTGGTGTGGTCATGCTTATCTGAAAGTCTAAACATGACTAAAAAGTTAATATTGCCTAATATGTACCTTTAATCAGGTCAGTTCTTGCTGGCAAATTGGGTGCCCTAAGCAGAAATTTACTTTTGTGCCCCCTCCCCCAAATATTACGGAAGTAAAAATAAAATAATAAAAAA
>JAQMYJ010000013.1:11611988-11623780 GCA_030014305.1 Clarias laeviceps | reverse complement strand
TTGTGAAGCTGCTTTGAGACAATGACCATTGTTAAAAGCGCTATATAAATAAAATTGAATTGAATTGAATTGAATTCTATAGTGTATCTATCCCACGCTCTATCTTTCTCTATGCGTATGAATATACTGTACAGTACATAGAAAGGTTTCATCATAGAAAATTGGATACCAGATATAATGAGCCATGATCAGACTGCCTTCTTCATGTCTGAAACCCTGGCTCCCAGGAACTCCATAATGGCCCACACAAGTGGAAATGGCTTGGATTGAGGTCAGGATTGTATTGGGGATGTGGCAATAACTCACATTCGAGTTCCTGTAATGTGCAAGTGTTGTTGGGTAATGATTGTGGGTACAGTTCCCACAGACAGATGCACCTCTTAGACAAATTGGTGACAAGTCATCTGTCAAATTTGAAGAATGTTTGTTAAATAAATAACGGCATGGTGAAAATAAGTTATATGTTGTAATTCGTCTTAGGTTGTATTTGCCTTTGACCAACTATAATAAGATGATTTTAATTATGTTTGTACACGAAAAACACAGAATTAAAAGAGATGGTACAAAATTTAAGCATGACTACACAGTGTGTTCTAACCCAAATTCTATTGGACTTGGGCACAGATTATGTACCCTTGACCCTAAAGTCTGGAATGTTTCATCCTCAGGACAATTGAGGGTGCAGGAGGAAAGTTCTTGACAAATGTCAATAATATTAGATATAGTGTGATAGTCATCTTCCTTGTATTCGTCTTTTATGTTTATTCAAATCAACTAGGTGCATACTGCCAGCTTCTGTATCGGAGTGTGTGAGTATTTAAGTGTACTCGAGTACGGAACAATATAAATGCAGAAAGCTGTCCAGTGTGGTAGTAGGAGTGAAAATCTAGGTTGAAAACACTCTAAGTTGACCTAGTTAGAGCCAACATCATTTCAGCTTTTTCATTTTGCCATTGGGTTTGAGATGCAAAATTAGATCATGTTTCTAATGTGTACACTTGACTAACTTTCCAAGGGCCGACAGTAGAGTTGATTTGTGCTTGAGCATGTTTGAACTATTTTGGCAACACCTGTAAGCTATAGACAAAGCCTCTGTTTTGACAAGCTTGCTCACAAACAAATCCATATCCTATGGCAGTCACACAAGGGAGTGCTGTTGTACTGAATATCAGCATGGCTGTGGCCACAGACAATATTTACAATGCAAAATATAATTTTTTTAAATAAGTTTTTGGGTTTGGGTTCGTTTCCCACCTCATGTCTGGAGTATGCTTGGTGGTTTTCCTCCAGGTTTTCCAGTTTCCTCCCGCAATCCAAAGACATGCAGATTAGGCTAATTGGTTTTCCCAAATTGTCCGCAGTGTCCAGGGTGCACCTCACCTTGTGCCCTAAGTCCTAATGTCAAATGTTATTTGTTCTTTTTCTTCACTCCACTTCATTATCTTTAATTTAGTGGTATACACTTACTAAGAGGGCACTAGTGGCTCAGTGGTAGGTGTTTCGCTTGCCATGCGGAAGGCCTTGGTTAGATTTCCAGCCAGTGCCCAAACCCCCCCAAAGCCCACTGGATGCAGTGCCGATCCCAAGCCTGGATAAGATGGGAGGGTAGAGTCAGGAAGGGCATCTGCTGTAAAAACCTGTGCCAAGCTTGTATGCGCAGACCGGATAGTCCACTGTGGCGACCCCTTGCCGGGAGCAGCTGAAAGACCAACAACAACAACTTACTGAGCATTTTATTGGGTACACCAACTCAACTGTGCAATTATCTAATCAGTTAATTGTGTTACTGTGGTGTTGTTCATAAAAGCATGCAGATAACAGCCAGCAGCTTCCGGCACTGTTCACATCAACCTTTAAAATAGGAAGAAAGTGCAATCTCTATGATTTTGACCATGGCATGAGTGTTGGTTTCAGACAGGCTGGCTCCCCTGCTCAGTGTTCCCCGTACGGACTCTGAACCCATCACAACCTTAAACCGAGATAACACAGTTTACTGAAAATGAATAAATGACTATTAGTAATCAAGTGGCAAATATATTGTTAAAAAATACCCTGTCATTTGATTGCTTTGTTTAAAATATGTTTCCTAGATGTCAAATGCAGGGCTTATCAAGGAAATGGACAGTACTTTAGACTTCACTACAAAATCTTCACACTGGGTTTGCTTTACTTCAGAAGTTCACGTAGCACGAAACGCTCCACTGATTTACACAAAACTGTTTCGTTTGTTGCCTTGTCAACGGGTCCCACCCTCTGAAATTTTGATAGCAATAAGGGACGTAATGATGTTCTAGAAAGGTCTGTGAAAACAAAAATGTATGAGGTCACAATGTTGACAATTGGGAAATTGTGGAATACATGTCATGGTACTCTTGGCAAACTGACAGGTGCTGTGGAACTAAAACCCCAAAATCAAAGCTGGATAATTACCTCATAAAATCACAGAACCTGTGTTAAAACCCCTGTTAAAAGTTGGTTGCAGGTCTTTCTGAATAACGTGGCCAAATGTCTATTTAGCGTACATAAACCCTTATCATGTGCACTCTCATCAGATCAGCTCATTTTGATCTCAAAACTTCTGCTGCAGGGGAAAAGTTCATTTAGAGTTACCACTCTCAGAAATCACCAATTAACAAATAACACCTCGGATTACAGCCATTATGGAGGTTTTATAGAGCATAAGTAGCAGACACATCTCAATATTAACTGTAAGAAAGGAAATTATTGCATATTTTAGGTTCCTTCGGCATTGAAAAAAATTGTAGAAAGATATTAAAAGACCATGGAAGTAGAAGGTGTGTCCAAAATTTTGACTGGCAAAACACTGTATGAAATATGTAAAATACTGTATGAATAACTTTGAATCTATCAGACATTCGTAATATGTTTATATATATAGTAGAGGTTTACTGTACATCATGCAGTAAAAACACTAATATACTATCCTTAGTGATATCTAAACATTATGAACTATGTGCACAAATATTTTATTTGCACCTAGTGGATGCACACCAAAACCTCACAACCATACATTATGTGCTTGTTCCAAAGCACAGGCATTAACATGGAGTGGGTCCATACTTCATTTCTATAAAATCCTCAAATTTTTTTTTACTAGATTTTGTGGTGATTTTTTTTTTCCTTCATTGCATTTCAATAGTTAACTGTGGAAGAGGTCAAGGCTTACCTGAGTTATTCCACTCCAATCATGGCAACCCATGTTTTCAAGGACCCTGGTTTTTTTTTGGACAGCGGGTATTGTCAGGCTAAAACAGGTTTGAACGTCTTGGTTCCAGTGACGAGAAATCGTAATGTTGTATACAGCATTCAAAAACAAATGTGTGCTTATTGCTTTTTGGCAACAGTTTAGAGAAGGCTTGAATGTGGCTGTGATTGCCAGATGTGCAGAAACCTTTGGTACTGAATTGAAAATTTAAGAAGGTCCGGTCAACAAAATTTCTTTCGAGCCGAGGTCCGTTTGTTTGTGTACATGCAGTCAATGAAAGTTTGAAAATTAAGCAATTTAAAATTTCCATAGCATTTGAATAATATAAATTGCCAATTTTAAGCAACTAAATTAAACATGTGTTTTAACCTTTTATTTTTACACATTTTTTACACACCCTCACCTCGGACTGCTGCGGATATGTTTGCTCTAACAACCTGTGTTTTATCTCATAGTGGCACTTCACATCACTGCTTTTTATTAGCGCTGTGGTCTCAGAACATATGAGACAAACTAATTTTAAACTTCCCACAGAAAGAATAAACATATATAAATCTCTCCATTCATCTTTAAAGGTTCAGTTTTCATAGTCAACTGTTCTTCACTTGGAGTAAGCCATGCTTTGTGTCAAGATTTTGTTCCTGTTTCTTCCGCACACTCTGTCTATACACGGTAAACCATCGTATTGATTGGCTCTGATAAGTGACGTGTAAAGCCACACCCACCTCAAAGGAAAAAGCGCTAGATTACTGGTATATTAATTATTTTCATTTATCAGAAAAGCATCAGTGTCCGGGTCCGTACTGCGGTCTGCCAATTAGTGATGCCTGATGAAGTGTATTGCGTATAGAGTTTAAGCAATCAAATCCTAAAAAGATTATTATGAAGTTAATGAATAGTTTTTAATGGACTTTATTTCATAAACCCGCACATGAAAGCTAAAACATCAGCCTAGTGTAGATCCAGGTCTTTCCAGGAAGTTTCCAGGAGTTTTCCTACAAGTGCTCCAGTTTCCGTCCACAGTCGAAAGGCATGCAGATTAGGCTTATTGGCGTTCCCAAAGTGTGTGAATGTCCATGTGAATGCTGACTGGACTTCCTACCATGGTCGTAAAATGGGAATAAATACAATGGTAATCACCATTGGCCACCATGGTCCTGAGTTTCCTAGATAGATGGACGGAAGAGCACTTTGTTTGCATAGCTGATGCAAGAGCTTTTGTGTCAAACCTCGTTTCTCTTGAAACATTTTTATTGTCTGTATAAATAAAAGAAGTTTTTTTTTTTCCGGTACATTGGTCAGAACTCATTCTTTCAATGATATCTTTACATTTCATACATTGGTAACCACCCCAAAACCTGTCTCAGAGAATTTTCTGTCTGTCTAGACAAATTTGTCACAGCATCATGCAAAACTGGCTGTACAGAATTTAATGAAACGTTTGCAGTACTTAGATATCTGCCTGAAGTTTAATCTGCACCATATGAAGGTTAAATTTAAATGTTGATTAAAAGCAATGTTATGTACTTGATTTAATAATCTACTTTAAAAATAAGCTACAAAGACAAAACTTAATCTTTTATCTGATCTACTTTTTTGATTCCTCATCTGTGATTCACTGTCCAATTACCAAACAGAAACTGTATTTGGCTGACGGCGAAAGAACTACAACTTAGCGTAAACGATAATAAGATGAAATGACAGTATATTCACAATCTTGCCGTGAACTCCGTAAATTTTCCCAATATTTCGCCAGAAATCCAGTGGAAACCAATACCATATAATGTTGTCAAACAAAAGAAAATTTGGTGAAATTTTTTGTTCATCTTTGTTGCAGACAGACATGTACATGGGCTTCAACCTGAAATAATAATAATAATAATAATAATAATATCACTGATTATATTAAAGCTGATTAGCTAGTAGCTTCAACTTTTTTTTTTTTTTTTTTACTGTTTCTAACGCTATTATTATTAAATCCCAAATGTTAATTCAGTAAACAGTTCTACGGGATAGATGCGGATCTGGCAACACAATTTTTAAAAAGCTGCACTCCACATACAATATCACCTGGCTGTACATTACAGTGTACTGTGTCAGGTATTACAACACTTGAAGTGAAACTGCTGAGCCAGTGCAAGTCGGAACAGCACGCCACAGCAGACAGCGTGCTGTTCCAGCTCAGGTGTGTGTAGTTTGACATAATATTAGGTAACGCTTCTGCAATCGCGACCAGTGCACTGCACTGCACTGCACGCTGCGATGGGCGCGAGCGCTGACAGGAGTTTTCCGAGTGTATTCTGCCAAAATGACGCAAGCCTTTAACACAACTCAGTCTGCCGATTGGGACACCGCTCTCAGCGGAGGACACCCTCTGTCTCCGACTCTCTCTATCCCTCTCCTTTCGTCGGCTGTCGGTACTCAAGAAAGGACACGCAGCTCGCGCAGCAATGGTCGTGCTCGAGTGGTCGGTGCTCGCGCGAATTTTCGTCTCGTGCTTGACGTGTTTGACGTTGCAGCGCGGCGCGCGCGGTTTGCAAGTGGTAAGTGGCGGCAAATGACCTGAGTGTGGCAAAGTTCAGCAGTGTGACCTGCTGATAACTTACACTATCTATCTAGAATCTAGAACCTATATATTTCCTATATATTTGTCTTTTTCTCTCTATCCATCTCTTTCTCTGTTTATATAAATAAACAGAGAAAGTATATACTGTATATATACAGTCTATATAAACTGTCTCCTGTTTTTATTTATCTATCTATCTATCTATCTACACTTTAAAAGCTCCTCAAGAGTTTCTCAGGAGCAATAACCATTTTAACTGTAAACAATCTAAAATAAAGGTCCAGTTATCTCACTTTTTAGATAATCCTAATCTTTAACACAGCCGGGAAGAGTTATTTCCCTTTTTTTTCTTCTTCTTCTTCTTTTTTTTTTTTTTTTTAGAACCTATGCTGTATCAATGAGGTTCTAAGTACAAATAGGTTACATTTCTTCATAAGATATTGAATTTAAGTTTATATGCATGATTGTATGTATTCCACTGTTGGATCTTTGAGTTTTTACCCAAGGTCCTGGATTGGTAAAACGTCACACCCAGGGGTTACCTGTTTGGTATAGATTATCATTTCTACCATACGACTGCAAGTATGGTGGGTCCATAAGTATTTAGAGAATTTTTTTTTTGGTTTATGCTGTTTTTGCCTGGGTAGAGTATATCACCACAATGGATTTAAAACGAAGACTTTGAGCTTTAATGCAGGAATTTAGCAAAAATATTTAATTTACCACTTAGGAATTACACAGACTCAAAAGTTACTGGACAACTGACTGATAAGCAGTTCGATATCCGGTCTTTTTGTTAATTACTTTACAATGACCTAAGGAGATAGAAACGAACATTCAAGATACAAGTACCATAATTAGGCCATAATTTGAATTAAAGAATACTAAGCAAACCTGTCAGAGAGATAGCAGAAACTTGAGGTCAAACATTTAGTGCTTTCTTAAAAACAATGAACGAGAAACACCAAAAGCTCTGGACAGCTTCACATCATGTAGCCAAGTCAAGAACACACTTGAGGAAGCTGTATCATTTTCAAAGTCAACAATCAAGAGACATCTTAATCATTATAAATATAGACTATATAAGAAGAACTGGAAAAACACTTTGCGACATCACCAGTAGGTTTCGAAGCGTGACTTTGGTTGAGGTGGCAGGAGGTGACTCGATCTGCCGAAATTCCGGTTAATCCATAAATGGGCATATACGCAGAGCGAACCACACCTCTGTGTTGGTTGCCAAGCCTACTTACCTCAGTAACCACAAGCTAGCTAGCTTACCTTTAGCTTAACTAAAATGTTATGGTGGCTGATGTTACTTTATATGCTTACGCTGCCTAGAATTTGATTGAACATCATCATCCATACATATTGTCCCGTGTCTGTCAACTCCTACATTTTTTCTTGTAAGTTAAACTACAACAATTCCTGTTTTCTGATTAACCAAAGTGATGCATCGCAGACAGCTAGCGGCAGCACCTGCATTGCAGCCGTGGCTCAAATCGTCCATACCCCTAATAATGTATACTTTTATGGTTTAATGTAATGTAACTAATGAGTTCCCCCTAATGTACAGTTATCATGAATGGGAAATCCAGCTTTGGTGAACAAAACTGCTGCAAACATGTCCGTTTCTGTTGTAAAGTTCTTAGTGAACATGCGAGGAACTGCATGTGTTGGCGCTTCCATGTTTGGTCAATTTTGCAACCAGATTCATTAGACAGTAAAAACCATGATTAACTTGTATCAGGATGTAGGGATGAAAAAAAGATGCATAAGGACAGGAAAGGCTCATGATTCCATCATCTGTCAAACATGGTAGAGGCAGTATTATGGAACTGAGTCACTTGTGTTTACTCATGATTTGAATTACCCAGAAGTATAAAGGGTGATATTTACTGCTCACATTCTGTCAAATGCTGCAAGACGCCGCAATATCGATAAAAAATGAACCAAAAAAAATGACGGAAAACATCTCAGAAGCTCCTTAAGGCAAGGAAATGTAAAATTCTTAAAGGACTGAGTCAGTTACCTGACCGCAACCCAGTTGAGCATGAAAGTAAGAGAAGACCAACCAAACAAGCAGTTACTAAAGGCAGCTGCAGCAAAACCCAGGCAAAGCGAATATATTTATTTTTATGTTAATTTGTTCAATTACTTTTGGCTGTAATTCCTAAAAGTTTTACGCAATATTTTTGGTAATCTGCGTAAATTCTCTCTCTCTCTCCCTCTCTCTCTTTCTTGCTCTCAAAAATACACAGCTTGTTACTTTTCTGAGGATCCTATAAACTTTTCCGTCCAGTAAATTTTCCTGAACTTGGAAACATTATCTGTTCATCAATTAAAAGCAAGATTGTTTCAGGAATGTATGGTTATGTGTGTCCTGTACATTTACTAGTCATCACAAGTGCCCTAAGAGAACAAAGTTTTATGTAATGACATCATTCTGATACTGAAGTTTCTGTTTCTCTGTCCACACTGAAGCGCAAACAGCCTCCTGGGATTGAGATCTTTACCTCCACACAGTCAGTCATTGCAGGTCAAAAAGGTACGTTTGGAAAAGGAACGCAATTGTATTAAGTTAACGATTGCTCAAGTTAAAGATTTTAGATCTTGTGTGAACAGTGCAGGGTTTTCAGTTTACACTGTGATGTAGTGCATCAGTGCAGTGTTAACCATTTGTCATTAATGGGTGTTAATGATTTAAAAAAATGATTTGATGGTTTTGGATATGTTGTATCTTGTCTTGTGATGTCAGTGTGTGTGTGTGTATGTGTGTGTTTGTTAGTCCTCACCATAGAGGGAAGGGAGTGTAAGTTCCCGTTCAGATGGGGTGGGACTCTTTATCATCAATGCGTTACATCGAGTCCTGGCATCCGGTGGTGAGTTATTCCATGTCATACATGACACACACACACACACACACACACACGTTTGTACTGTAAATGCAAATAATTAATGCTATGTTCGTCCCTAAATCCAACTCTAACTTTAACTTCAGTAACATGATTGCTTTTGGAGACCCCTGTTAGATGTTAGATGTGTTTTTGTTTGTTTGCTTGTTTAAAAAAAAAAAAAAAAAAAAGGCAGTTTTCCTTGTGGGGACCAGCCAGATGTCCCCACAAGTTAAAAACTAACAGATGTTCTAATGCTTGTGCATACACACACACACACACACACACATGCAAAATCAATGCACCAAATCAGTCACAATCACACACACACACTTGAGATTAAACCACAACCATATTTCTCAGACTTCACATTCAACAAGGACATTAAAGTATTTACTTTCTGTATTTTTTTCCCGAAAGTTGCTCAGTTACTGTTACTAATTCAGTTAATTTCAAGTTGCAGCTTCTCCAGTGTCACATTTGGTACATCTTTTTATCTGAAGTTTTACCGATATTTGATTTTCCAGCTTTTTCAATTCTATTCAATTTTATTTGTTTAGCCCCTTTAACAATGGTCATTGTTGCAAAGCAGCTTTTCAGAACCTCAGCAGAATTTGCCTCGTCCTGCGTGCTAACATCAGTCAGAGGCTCAGTTTCGCTTCATGACTGTTTCTGCATGTTTGCATGTACACTTCAACAGATCAGCCATAAGGTCCATCTACTCCTTTGAGGACCAGTGGACACCCTGTCTGGTCCAATTCCACAGAAAAGTAGCCCAAATCACCAAAAAAGTCATAAAAGAAAGGCATGAGAACACTCAGTGCACCACTCCCTGCCATGCATGGAGCATGACAGGCAAAGAGCCCAAGGCCAACAACCCAGCCATCAAATTCCCCAGATCCTAATCTGATTGAGCATCTATGGGTCGTGCCAGACAAACAAGTCTGATCGACTGACCCCGCCACTCACAGCACCCAAATGATCTGCTGCTAATGTCATGGTGTCAAACACCTCCACAGGCCATGAGGAGCTACACCCAGAGAGCCAGAGACACACCTGTGGCACAAGGACCTATGATTATAACTAATCAATATAGGGCAATTAGAATGAACTTTGCTTGCATTGAATTCAATATCCCTAACACGTTAAAATGATGAATGCAAATAAATTCCGGTTCTTCAACCTTCCTGAATGGAATGAAAGATGGTTGGACAAATTTTAGGACCGAAAAACAGTTCAAGATTCAGTTAGATTGAACCAGTCTGGTGATTCTAAACTCTTTCTGTTGGTGCATCTCCCACTTTCAGTTCTAGAATTTGTCAAGTCTGATGCGTCCTGCATCCCATTGAGGAAGTACAGACCCAGTGGCAACACACATCAATAAGTGCTTGGGGACAATACTGTAGCTCGGTTCATTGGTGAAGACTGGCATTTGTTTGCAATGACTGTTGAAAAGGGAAGAAACCAATATGTGTGTGTGATAATGCATTCATTTCACAACAACATAGAGATTATTGTAAAAAAAAAAAAAATCAAAGCCCGGTTTACCCCACCTGGTGCCCTTAGTCTCCTGGCCACCTGTAAACTCAGACCACTTACAGTAATAAGCAGTATGGAAGATGGATACTGTAGATGGATGGAAATAATCTACTGATAGACCTGATATATACACATCAGGTGAAATGGGTGATAAAAAGTTTTCCTAACCCTGACCAGGATAAAACTGTTACTAAAATGAATAGATTAATGAAAGAATAAATGCAAATAATGAACAATAAAACAGCTAATGTGTCAATATACTAGGAACGTAACTGAATACAGTATGAATGCATTATTTAGTTTAAAAAGGAGAGGCACAGTATGTGTAAGGACTGGGGATACAAGATGAAACAAGTTTTAATGTTAGCTGTCAGGTTTCCCCTCTAAGGCCCAGTCCACATGTACATGTTTTTAAAGCACTGAAAAAAAAAAAAAAAAAACTTGCTGTCAAATCATTCCAAATCAGCAGGCAGCTGTTGGCAGAAACACCATTTTTCCTGCCCACATGTCGTCACTGAAAACACCCAGAAGGAAATTTTGTGGTGACATTAAATTGGCAGTGTTATAGGAACAACATTGACTGCATGAAGACCAGATAACGTTGAATGAATGCCTCTAATGCAACATTTCAAATACGAACTCCAGTTGCTACGGTAAAAGCGTTACTATTGGATCACTAGGGAACACGATGTTAATGCTAGTAAATGCACGTACATAACAATGAGCGCCACAAACACCACATTAAAGTGAAGATACAACACACTAAAATATTTCCAAATAAAATTTAAACATTAGAATGAGATGCACATGCTGTATGTGGGATGTGTTTTATCCGTCCCAATCTCCAATCGGGATCCTAAACCCTGTTAGAAACTTATGTAAGCAGCCAGAGAAAATGATAAAATAATGTACAAATTCTGACATTTTCAAATAATAAAATAAATGAATAAAAATAAATATCTTTACAAAATATCAAATTAAGGAAAAAAGAAACACAAATTTCCTAATCTCACTTTTTTTCACAACATAAACCCTTTGAAATAAATACCTACTGTAAGTAACAATTCAAAGATAAAACTAAGACTAAGATGTAACTAAGACAAAGATGAAGGCAAAGTTAAACCCTTTTTCTAAAAGCGCCCATGTATAGAAGAACAAAGCATTTACAAAGCTTCTTAGAATTCTCTCAGAGAGCTTCTATCTTAGGTTAAAAAGTCCTAGCTGGGAGTCCTAGACTAAAAGTGATTTAGGAAACTTCTCAGAACAACTCTGAGTAAGGAAAGTACAAAAACCTTTATCTTAGTGAGGAGGCGTGGTTGACCCCATTGCTAGGGATGATGCAGCAATTCAAGGACTGTGATAAAAAATAACCTCTGACCTCTGTGAAGGTCTTGAAATGCGCTCTTTGTGAAAATAGAATACATGATAATAGAATAGACAGTAAAATCAAAATGTTTGTATATGAAGAAATTGTAAAATCATGATTATGCATTACTTTATGCAAAGTTTCTGTTATAGGCTAAATATCTTAAAGATAATTAAAACAGCCAAATGTTGAAAATGTGTCTAC
>JAQMYJ010000013.1:11578670-11610692 GCA_030014305.1 Clarias laeviceps | reverse complement strand
AAGATTTAGTCCTAAATTTAAGGGGAAATTCTAAGAAAATGTCATAATTCTAAGAATTTTCTTAGAATTTCGTCACTTGGAGCAACTTTTAGGCTTAAGAAGCTTTGTGAATATGGGCTCAAAAAGTTAGTTAGGTCTTTGTTTGTTTTCTAAGTCTTTGCATTGGTCGTAGATCGGTAAATATTTTCAACATTGATCAATTCAGCACAGTACACTCCAGCACTGTAGTACTGTTTATTCTGATAGTGTATCTGAGGTTTTTCAGCCGCAAACCCAGATCAAATTGAGGGAAGGGATCACTCTGTGACCGAGCTACAAAGAATTTACAGTTTGGGCTGGAAAGAACTCCTTTGCTCCTTTATACAGTACCATGCTGTGTGTTTATAATTCAAGAATATGTTGCAACTGATTCTATCAAAAGTGTCAAATATCCCATGTTTATGCAAATTATATAAAGATTCCAATGTGAAATTGAAGTTTGGCAATATGAATAGGAGTTACTGTATAAACTGATCCAGATACAGTACAGCACTTCTGGTTTGGGTGACTAAACCCTGAACACTCTGGACAGCTGTGTTTTCAGTATGTCTTGTGAGTGTAATTGTTTTTTGTGGTAAGTAGAAAGCCTTCAGTAATAGTCTTCAGTATGAAACATCACCAAATTGTAAGCCATAAAGGGATTAAAACAGAATTGCATTCTGTAACCTCTGGATCGTTCTGCCTTAAACCGGCGATGTCTGCATTCCTTAATGACCACAGCGTTACACTATTTAGTGTTTTCCCAGGCTAGCCGTGTATTAAATACCATATAATCCGATGCATACCTCCCAAACCTGTATCTGTTTAGCGATCTATGACTGTATCTAGAGTCAAGCTTAAACTAAAACTAATTTCTATAAACACTGACATGAGCCATAATGTCTTTACTACATTCCAGTAAGACTAATCGTTAGTAATTTTTTTTAGTTGTAGTCTGTCATTGCTTGTCTTTTGGACTTGTGGTTTAGTTTAAATGTCTGCACTTAAGTAAGGCCAAAGTTTCATCGCCTGCTGCTTTACATGTCTGCTGACTGACATTCATTTTCAGAGCTTTGCTCGCTAACCAAAAAGCAACCAAGAACACAAACTTGTCATTTAAAAAAGTTTAGCCATGGAAAACAGTTCACATGAACTTGGAGAGGTTTCTGGAAAATCCATGCTGGCTGATTAGCAAAACCTTGCTGAAAAATTTGATCGTACAAGTCAAATTATGATAATCTGATTTTTTTCCCTCTCACTGCTAACCAACTAGCCTTAGGCTCTTGTAGCAGGGCTTATTAACTAAACACAAAGGCAGACGAAACAAAACTCAAACAGCAGGCACACCACGGTAAAGAGAATCTCCTCGAGACGGAAATAAAGACCAACTCAAAACTCCTTCGCTCCTTGAGACAGGGTTATCCATTTTCAATTTTCTCTTTTTTTGTTTTTTTGGTTATTTCTTTTCTTTGCATTTTCACTTTTTTGTCTTTTAGTTTTCTCTTTTCTTTGTCTTTTGACTTTTTTGTTTTTTTCCTTTGTCTTTTTACCTTTCTTTCCTTTTTAATTTTTCCCTTTCTTTGCATTTTCACTTTTTGTCTTTTCAGTTTTCACTTTCCTTTTCTTTGTCTTTTCTCTTTTCTTTGTCTTTTCTCTTTTCTTTTCTTTGTCTTTTCTCTTTTCTTTTCTTTGTCTTTTCTCTTTCCTTTGTCTTTTGTCTTTTCTTTGTCTTTTCTTTTTCATTTTCTTTGTCTTTTCTTTTCTTTGACTTTTCTCTTTTTTTCTCTTTGTCTTTTTTCTTTCCTTTTCCTTTTTCGTTCCCCCTCATACCTGGTGCTACGTAATGTCCTCACGTCTATTGCTGTGTCTTACCGTGTCTTGGGGGCCTATATAGACGTGTGTCCAGGTGTCACACATTCCCCCTGATTGACATCATAGCGGCGTTGCCTAGCGACTGTACATGAGGGTGGTTGCAGATCAGTCTGACCATAAACCTCTGGTATAGTGTAGATGTCTGTAGGTTTGCCCGGGGGCGAGACCGGCTATGTTACAAAAGGAAGTTTCTTCACCAACATTGAGGATTATGTTAGGCTTCCCATTTTACCAACATCAAGCGTTCTGCATTATAATTGGTTAGAATTCCATCTCAGCTAGATGCGTTACTATATGTGAAATGCGAGTCAGTGCTCCAACCTCATCCAGAGACACAGTGGATATATTTCAGTCTATTTCAGTGGACACAGAAATAAAAACAAAACTTTCTTTCTGGAAACTGGTCATATCACCTAAAGTTACTCCCACGTGGGGCAAACATTCTCAGGAAGAATATATTTATTCCGAGAAAAGAGAAACAATAAGATCAAGTGCTTATATGAACTAATATTTGTACGCATTATCTAAGGTTTGAACCCCCCCACCCGTCCCTTCCCCATTCCTATTGAAAATCATTTATTATCAGGCCGTACAAATATTTGTTTTAGAATGTAGTGGTGTAAAAAGTTACAAGTGTCCATTAATGAAACATGTGGAACATCTGGTTAGAAATAAAAAACTCAGTGAAGGGATGATGGTAAAGTTCCAACCCCAGTTGATTAGTTTTAATAACGTCAAACAAAGATTAATGATTTATTAATGAATGACTTCCAACCCATTAATGCTGGATTGGTCAAACATCCATGATGCTCCTATTATCACTTCACGGCAGCTACGAACTGATACTCGATTACCTGCCTTTTTTGTATTCTCAATGTTGAAGGTAGAACAAATATTATATTATTATATATAATTATTATAAAATTAAAATACCCTTTAATTTTCTTTATTAAGTAATATATATATATACTGTGCAAAAATCTTAGGCACCATATTATATGCTGTACCAATTTTGTTATGTATGTTTATCATGTCTGCATAATTATGTACAACTGTTCAACTGAATTAACCTTCGCATGAACTTTTCCTCCTTCTATTCCAGGTGCTCACTCACCAACAACTTCGACCGGGACATGGAGTGGGGATATTGTAGGCCACGGCCACAACATTCCAACAGTAAGGAAGATCCTTCTTCCTTTTTTACACACAGAAAGCTGCATAAGGACCACATTACTCAGCACACGAACATGCACGTTGTGGGTGGAATCTGTTTGTGCCGCCGTGCACTTGAGCAAGAAGTATAGTGGTGTTGTAAAAAAAAAAATAATAAAAGTCCAAACACTCGACGGAGCATGTTTAGATGAATGAACACGCTAACTCAAGCAGCTGGAAGCACATTTTCCTATGTGTGTGTGTGTGTGTGTGTGCTCTGCTACAGATGCACATGAAAGGTGGACACAACTCCAGACTGTCCAGTCTTTCTAAACATGAAGATGATCTCATGATGTTTATTTATTTATAGTGGAGATTTGCGTGATCTTGTGGCTTTGGCGATGATTTGTCAAAAGAGTGGGCTGAGTTTGAAACAATCTTCATGACGTGTCATCATCTGCACTTGTTTCCCACTGGTTCGTGTCTTAAGTTAGATGGTTTTTATGCTTGAATGATTCATAGGTCACTGTGTGGCTTAACAAGCAAAAGACATTCCTCTGAAACTGCTCAGGTACAGGGACTGGACTAATAATCAGAGGCAGAAACTTGTCAAAATAAAAGCCAAAAAAGTTGTTTAGGACTTCTAGAGAACTATTGCTCAAGACTATGCTAAGAATACATTACAGTCTGGCTCACTGGAAGCAAAATATGAAGAAATAAGGCTTTTTCACAGTACTGTACAGTACAGTAAAAAAATTGCGAATCCACCGTAGTTCACAATATTATCTTGTATTCTTTTAAAATTTCATAAGATACTTGGCAACTAGAGTTTCGGTACATATGTGCACGAAAGTATTGGCTCGACTGCCTTCACATGCATATGAACTTAAGTAACATCTAATTCTTAATCCATAGGGTTTAATATGATATTGGCCCCGCCCCCTTTACAGCCGTAACAGCTTCAATTCTTTCCACAAGGCTTTCCACAAGGTTTAGGAGCGTGTTTATGGGAATTTTTGTCCATTTTTCAAGAAGCACATTTGTGAGGTCAGACACCGATGTTGGACGAGAAGCTCTTAATTCTTTCTAATTGTTACTCTTATTTGTCCCAAAAGTGTTCTTTTGGGTTGAGGTCAGAACTCTTGGTGTGAAGTTCTTCCATGACTTTATGGACTTTGCTTTGTGCACTGGTGCGCAGTCATGTTGGAACTGGTGTGGGGTTGTTTTTCAGGAGTTGGGCTCGGTTCCCAGTGAAAGGAACTCTTAATGCTCCATTGGACGATTGGACAATTTCATGCTCCCAAATTTATGGGAACATTGTGGGGATGGCCCCATCTTGTTCCAACATCAACAAGAAGGGGCAATCTTCACGGGATAATGAAGACATGGACGACATTATATTAAACCCTATGGATTAAGAATTGGATGTTACTCAAGTTCATATGCATGTGAAGGCAGATGAGCGAATACTTTTGGCAATACTATATGTCCAATATCGTCCCAGCAGAAGCACGAATGATACATGACCTTAGTATAGTTCCAATGAAGTTCAGGACAGCATTTACGAAGGTTAAATTGTTTATGAAGAAGATTAACATTAACATCCATCCATAAACATTATGTTTATGACGACCACAACAGCTTCCTCTCATGTCAAGGGACTTTAAGAAATATTACAGTGAGGTGCATCTTAGCTTCTGAGTTACGCCTCTCTAACATGGTGTTTGCACAGCTTCCAAACTGCATCACAGCTGTTTCCACAGAACAGACATTTTTTTTTTTTGTTGTTTGTTTTTTTACCCTTTTTTAATTGCTTCCGAGTTAATATTCCAGCAAATTGCAGTTACCTGGTATTTATTGTCACATTTGTTAATAGAGTCAACAGTATTTTCCTGTGTGGTCCAGTTGGAAGCTTCAGGTTTGACGTTAGTGTTGTTTTGAATTTGTTGTATTTGCATCGTTGTATTGGAGCATTCGTTCAACACGATCCCATCGTCATGTAGTCGAAGTCGTTTCGTCGTCATTTCATCAGTCAACAAAGTCATTCTAGTCAGTCTTGAAAAACAACCCAATACCAACATGGTCCTAAAGTCTGTAATGTTACCAATTTGCCAATTAGTGACTGTTTATGAGTTGAAAGAAAACACACTTCAAAACAATTACATACTGTAGCAAGAGAAAATATCTTAGTCCTAGTACGATTTTTCTAATATTAATTATAAGAAATAATTGCACATTAAATATTATAAGTTATCGCAAATGCTTGATGGAAGAAACCTTGAGAGGAACCAGACTCAACAGGGAACCCATCCTCATCTGGGTGAGACGGAGAGCAGGGATTGATCTGCATCATACTGTGTGAGACTGGAAGTTCAGTATAACAGGAGATGTGTTTAAGTTAAAATGGAGTCCAGTTTGTTCTTAGGGCGGCACAACAAGTTATTAGGTGTAGGGGTAATTACTTTTTCACAAGTTGCCAGGTAGATCTAGACAGCTTTATTCCCTTAATAAATGAAATCATCATTTAAAAACTGCATTTTGTATTAACCCAGGTTATATTAAAATTTGTTTTAATAAAACATTAGGAAGGGGGCAAATACTTTTTACACAGAGCTGTATAAGTACAAAGTCAAAATTCTGTGTGTGTGTGTGTGTGTGTGTGTATTTTTTTTTTTTCCAAAGAACATGCCAACTTGATCTGGCCCACTTAACACTTGAAAATAATTATGACACCAGTGATCTAAGGATCTCGTCCCCCAGTTGCAGCTTGTGTTTATATCACCGACTTTCTTTAGCATCACGTCACTCGTCTGAACGGCGTTTGTAAGTTCGTCTACGGTTTCCGAAAAAGCCGCGATTCAGCGGAATATCCCCATGTGGCCCATCTGTTTAAAGTAATCGCAGTCAGATTTTTCTCCGTGTGACGACTTTCTCTTTCTCCCCTCAGCTGTTTTCAACATCATCAGCGAGCGAAGCCTGTGCCATCCGAACCCGTGTAAGAACGGCGGGATGTGTATGGCGGTTCATTACCGGCGTTCGTTTGAGTGCTCGTGCCCGGACGCTTTCACAGGAGCCGAGTGCGAGCTGAGTGAGTGAATCATATTTCAAAACCGCAACACGTTCAAAAAGATTGAGATACACTCACATTTCAGTTATTGTGTGTAAAAAACAACTTCAGTTCCAGATAAAACTTTATGCCTTTGTTGAGTATTTGTGTTTCAAAAAGGGTCGGTTCGCACCCTGTTATACTCCTTTGTACTGCTCTCTTTCATTAGTCTAACGATCAGGTTTCGCATTTTACACCCTTTCCCATCCAGGCATCTCTTTTATCTTCGCCATTTGTCTCTTCGCTCACGACGACTCTCAGATCTAAATCTAAATTACAGATTGCGTCCAGCTGATCATCTGAGTTCAGTTACGAGACGTTCCGCATGGTCGCATTTTTTACAACCAAAGCCAGTAGTTGTGTTTTCACTCTGAGCCTCGTTCCAGTTTGAGGATGTTTTGCTCACACACTTCGTTAATTCTCAAATCCAGTCCGTACACATAGACGCTTTGCGTTTTCACATTACAAAAAAAAAAAAACATGCATTTAAACCCAGCTTAATCATTTCAACTGACCTGCTCATGAACTTTAGTCTGTTTCTTATTAGAACACTACAGATACACTGCACGGTCTACAAAATAAAATAAAAAAAAAACCTCGCAAACTATAATATTTGGTTAGCTTTGATTACAGCATGCATTCGCCATGGCTCTGTTTCAAAGACCTCATGCAACATCATCACAATATTTATTTCTGACCACTGGTTTTTGGCCAGGATCTCGTATCCAGTCAAGTCACTCTGTGAAGTCTTCTCCTGCACATCCCAGAGGCATTTCATTAGAGCAAAGGACTCTCAGGACTCTGCGGAGTGAAGATGATTCCTTATGCTCCCAGAAGCACTCTTTCACAACTTGAGCCCTGGAAGATGCTGGCAGGAAAGAAATGTGATAAATTGGTCTTTCAGTACATATCAGCTGACTTCATTTTTTGGCACGTAATGGAGCTAATCTTGGACCTGAACGAGTGAAATAACCACAGATCATAACAAGGGGTCAGGGGTAGCTCAGTATGAGGGGTTGGACTATGTCCCAGGTTCAAACCCCATGACCACTCATGAGTTGCCACTGTTGAGCCCTTGGGTAAGGCCCTTAACCCTAAAGTGCTCAGCTGTATAATGAGATAAAAACGTAAGTCGCTCTGGATGCCTCAATGTAAAAATGTAAAAAAGGCTTGTGCATCATTTCATACGCTCCTATCATCACCTTGATGCGCCCATCCATCCTTTGCTCCAAAGTCCAAACTTATTTCTTCCATTTAGGCTTATTAATTAGTCCCCCATCCTGTGAGTTCACATCATTACAGTGTTTGCGTGGAAATGCAATTTCTATTGTCTATTCTGTACAACCATTTAATCATCAGAAGAGTGCTTCACTGGTTGAATGGCACAGAACAGGGAATGTCCTGAAACTTTTCGGTAAGTAAAGAAAAGAAAAAGATTCCAGGCCAGTGATTTTAGCAAAATAATCAACATCCGCGTGACGTGATGTGGCCCGATGCAAACCTTAGATAGTGATGCCACACTGAACTTTCCTATAACACCACATCTGGATGGGTTTAATTCGTTTCGTGCCCCAGCAGTTTGCAAACAATTACAAAGCGATTTTATTTAAAGAACGTGTCGGGCTTTTTATGTAGCATCCACGAAAATAATTGGTTCCTGTTATCACCTCAATCTTGAATAATAACCCATATAGATTTTTAATTCAGTCAAAAAATAATTAAATCGTTCTGTTTAAAAGTTTTCATTCGATGATCGAAATTTCTGTTTGTTTGTATTTTTGTTTTTTCGGATTGAAAGAAAAGTGCTATGAGCCACTGCACCTGAGGTATTACAACATCGGCGAGGCGTGGGGACGAATCCACTTGCGCAACGTTGAGCAGTGCGTGTGCAGCAGTGACGGCGTGTCTTGTATGCGCACGCGTTACAGAGGTAGTGCCTTTGTTATACCGTACATACACACACCTACAGTAAGTCACATTCCTGATCTAATTTTTCTTTGTCTCTCTCTCTCTCTAGTATGTTTAACTAATCCCTGTGAGAATGAAGGAACATGCAGAGTAATTGAAACAACAGGAAAGGCAGTGTGTGCCTGCAGACCAGGATATAGAGGGCCGTACTGTAGCATCTGTAAGTACACAACAACCGACCACTCACTGACAGTCATTCATCACTTCATCAAAACATGTCTGCATTTGTGTGGCTGTGGTTTAGCACCCGAGGAAAACTGCTACAAGGACTCAGGTGCCGAATATCGCGGCACAACGAACGTGACGCTCTCTGGTGCCCCCTGCCTGCGCTGGAGCTCAGACCTCATGTACAACGAGCTCTCGGTGGACACCGTTCACGACGCATCGCTACGAGGACTCGGGGATCATGCGTTCTGCAGGTTCGGATGATAACACCTAACCCTATACATATCTGCTGGAATTATAACACAGCTGCAAATCGGACTAAAATGTTCTTGGCCCCGCCCATTCAGGAAGTGCAAATTACCTGTGTGAAGTTTACACCTTAGTGTTTTTTTAGTAACGTCTATAAACGAGTGCATTTTAACCATAAGGTCTTCGCGTCAAATGAGTTTCCCAATTTTTCTGCGAGTTGCCAGAAAAATCGCATTGACTGCATATTTTATACCCGTCTTGACTCAATCCTTCCTAATACGTACAGGCTTGAGACCGGTACTGAGGATGCACTTGCTCTTGCAACTACGCACTGACTGGGATTCGAACCTGGGCTGTGGTCATGGTAACACATGTAATACATGTTAGCCGTAAAAATGAACAGCTGGAAACAATACTGTATTGCTACAGAACTATTTAAGCTGCAGCGGTCCCATTAGTCATAGAAAATTAGGTTTTGTTTAAACCCAAGCGGCACAGATGTGTGCCGGCAACACAGCATAAATCATTGACGATTTAAACTAAAAAACACAGTACTGTGCAAAAGTCTTAGGCACCATATTATATGATGTACCAATTGTCTTATATATGTTTATCATGTCTGGATAATTATGTACAAAATCATTCAATTTCCATATATAACTTAAAAATGTATAAATAAATAACATTAAAGGAGAATATATACATGGCTGTAAAGAAAAAAATATATAATACAAGACAGATAAGTTTTCAGATGGAAACAAAAAACCTAATGTTACGCTCCTGGGATTTGCATAAAAATATAAAGGAGCGAGTGAGACAAAGTTACCAGAAGAACTCAGATTCTCCAGCAAACTCAGTAAAACCTAACAGCTCTTTTACTTATAAAACTGCACAAATCTGTGTCTAAAACTCCTGATTTTAAGCAATGACAAAAAAATTTCGAGTTTTAAGGGCTACCAATATGGCTTCAACCCTCAGTATTCAATAAATAGCACTTGATGCAGCACATTCTATAATTTATTCAATTAATCTGCTATCCGATTTCTAACAGTTAATAGTGTTGTATTAATATACTGTAGGATATTTATTACTGACTTTCTAATATTGTCCATAAACAAGTTAGAAGAATTAATTTACCAAATGTATAAACATTTCGGTGTGATACAGTATGTAGTGATTTCGTCGATCTGTCAAACATTAGAGCTGGACTTACTCGCTAATGTCTAACAAGTGTAGAGACATTTCTGTCTCACATTTCTGGGTCAGAATCATGTGTAAGTGATAAAGGCCTAACGCCTCTGGAAAACTCCACCCTCTGTGCAATTCTCTTGTGTAACTATTCGAATAAAGTCATCTGAGGTCTGAATAATGATGGTACATACCTTACTGTAAGTGTGAATTTATTGCATTTACATTAAGGTATTTGTAATCGGGTGTGAATGATTGTGTCCTCACTACGCAGGAACCCTGATAATGACAAGAAGCCCTGGTGCTACACGATGAACAATGGAGTGATGTCTTGGGAATACTGCGACATACCGTCTTGCCTCACTGCGTTATGTGAGTCAAACATTGCTGATATTCTCTCCCTATATATGGGTATAGCCGATATTTAATATAATCCTGATATGTTACAAAGCTGAAAAAGGGACCCGTATTTGCAACAGATGACCGCTATTCCATCAATGGCAGAATTCTGCAAAATTTTTCTGCTAATTGTTTGTTTGAGCTTTACACACATACACGGGTGCTGTATAGATTTTATACGCTCAATATATAGCGTAGGAGATAAGAGGGTACTTTTAACTGAAATGAAATACGTGTAAGTACCATCAGTGCGTAACATTGTCGACTGACAGCTCCACCTGCGGGTTCTAAAAACATTTGGACCGGCAAGGCAAAGTTGCCGAAAATTGTGTAACCAACTTGTCTCCTTTCCCTTCTTACTGTAGCTTCCCGTAAAGCTCCCACTCCAACCTCTCCCCCGACTCCAGCGTCCATTCGCAAGCCCAACTGCGGCAAGAGACACCCGAAGCGAGTCACTCGGGGACGGATCCTAGGAGGCACCACTGCGATGTCTGGCGCTCACCCCTGGATGGCGGCGCTGTACATCAGCGAAGAGTTCTGTGCCGGCACTCTGGTTGCAGGTTGCTGGGTCGTTTCAGCTGCTCACTGCTTCAACCGAAAGTGTGTGTGTGTGTTTGCGTACGAAATATACTCTATATGGCCTGATCAATAGAAAAATAACTCAGATTTTAAAATTTGTGAATTTGATATGGTCAGAATTTAAACATACGCTTAGAATAGGAAATCAATACTAATCCGATCCATCCAAATCCAAAATTACTCATGGACAAAAGAACGTTGTATATGTCAAAAAATAAGAAAGTTTGAAATCTGTAGAGCCACCAGCACCAGAACTTCAAAATTTAGACGACGTTAATGATAATGTTGTCGGCATGGTGGCTTGGTGGTTAGCACTGTCGCCTTGCACCTCCAGGTCCTGGGTTCGATTCCCGACTCAGGTCTGTGTGCATAGAGTTTGCATGTTCTCCTATGCTTGATGGGTTGTCTCCGCGTTCCTCCAGTCCAAAAACATGCAGGTTAGGCTATTTAGCATTCCCGAATTGCCCATAGTGTGAATGTTGACTAGAGGTCCTACCGCGGTCGTACAAAATGGGAATAAATACAATGGTCACCATTGGCCTTCACGGTGCCTGGTTGGACTACCGAGGTTTCTAAATGGATGGATGGAATGTTCAATAGTACAATAGTGCCAGCTTTCACCCATGATACAGCCTCCTTGCCCGTCCAGTCCAGCTGCAACCAAACGTTGTTGAACAGTCCGAAGACTTGTTGTGTCCAGGGGTAGCTTAGTAGTTAAGCCATTGGACTATTGATTGGAAGGTCCCAGGTTCAAACTCCACCGCTACCAAGTTGCCCCTGGTGTGATAACTATGTGTAACCCTGGAATACCAGCAGTGCCAGGGGTTTTTGTCAGATTTCTTGAATGACACCCTTGAAGTAGTCTGTAGTTGTCTCGTCTTGGCCTATCAGACCTACAGTAACATTGATCATCGGTGGAACTCGTTGTAGGGAATCTGTTCCATAGCCTGGAGATGGTATTCCTGGCAACTCCACACCGCCTGTCAATGTCTGCTTGGGTTGCACCAAGTTAAAGCATTCCAAAGGCTCTCATTGTGCTAGAATTGTCCAAACGTGGATGACAAAATGCACAATCAGAATATTTTCCTTACTTTTGAAGCAACGTTTTTTTTTTTGTCCATGAGTATATTTTGTATGGTAGATTTAGTTACTGATCCTTAAACATTCATAGCAACAAGCATTCCCAACACTATGCGTTATGGATACGAATAACATTATTCTATAACAGTAACATATAAATGTTGTGCTTAAGTGATGCTTTTGAAACACAATATTGAATAATTGTGTTTACTTCATTTTATTTCATTCTTTACTTTCCTCATTAACACTTTGTGTTTTATTTTATTTTTTCAGTCCTTTGCTGTCATCGATACGCGTGGTCCTCGGTCAGCACGTTTTTAACGACTCGGGTTCGACCACGCAGACGTATGGTGTGGAAAAATACATATTCTACGACCAGTACAATCAGTTCAGCCCAACAGTGCATGATATTGGTAGGTGGCCTTAAATTTAAGAGTAATCATAAAAGTAGGATTTTTTTTTTTTTAAATGTCCAAAAACAAACTGGCATTGATTGGTTTTCTATAACAACAGCCCAGTTTTTGGCTAAAAACAACCTAGTAAAAATGACTCCGTAGGAATTTGCTGAGTTGGATGCGCCACATAATCTTAATGAAAAGTTATAATCATTGATAAAGTGATGCTTTGTATGTGTAAGGAGATTTCTAGGAATTTTTCGCTATATGTAACAGGAAAGGTTTCAAAACGTTTCTCTAGTTATCGGTTTTGACGTTGCAATGATAATAGCACATGTACGTGTCCTTCATGAAAGTGACAAGGTGATTGTATTATCTAAGAATGTTCAAGTCAAACCGGGACATTTCGATTGTGCAGAATAACAGAACATACTTACTGTATGAGAGTATAAACTAAGTATAAGTCTCTATATAAACTCCTACCACACTAATGCACTTATCCCAGTGTTTCACTAGTGCTTGGATACCATCAAGTAGTTATGGATCGTTCATGAACGATTCGTTCTTTTTGAACGAGTCTTTAACGTGACTCAGAAGAATGAGACGTCTCGGAGAGTGATTTGTTAATTTTCCCCTGGCCGAAATTCTGTAATATTCAAGTCGTGCTCGTGAATGATTGTGTGTACCGTTCGCACAGACGGATGTGTCTACCCCACAAGTTGGCGACAAGTTATCTGTCAACGATCAGGCATTCCACTCGCTGAATGCTCACGGGAGCGACTGTAGTGGGCTCCGAACCACCTCGGCTCGGACATACAACCTTTTTTAAGACGTTCACACCGTTCAAATATTTTACTGCGGCTAAGAGCCTCATCACCATACTGTGCTAGAAGTCTTCTGGAAACAGCAGAAATTTCATCACAATCCCGGTTTGACTTGAACACCCTTTATATAATAATACTACAAAATCACCAGTCAGTCTCTGGACCGTTATTGCTAAATTTGAATTGCATTGGACTCCAGTGTGCTTTGTGTTCTTGTGCCTTCTAGAGAGACTAACAGTTCAAAGACGAAAGTTCGAAGACTTAACTGAAATTAAAAGATCGCTGGATAAAAAGATCTTTAATAAATTAAAACGTGTAATACTTGCTGTGGTATACTAGGAATAAAACACTTCAGGATATGATGCGAGTCCCCATGTTTTATTACTAACATGACAGACTAGTATGATGTAATAAAATGGTCATATATTTAATGTTATGATACACCAGGATGGATATTGATATTATTTGTTAAATGCTACATTGTTTATACAGTATTTACTGTTACACTCGGTCCACACCCACATTAATGTATCGAATTGTATTTTTATGAAGGCGGTAGCTTGAATGAGAGAGTGTGTGTGTGTGTGTGTGTGTGTGTGTGTGTGTGTGTGTGTGTGTGTGTGTGTGTTTCTGGTTTACAGCCCTTGTGAAGCTCAAGAAGGTTGATGGACGCTGCGCTCATAAAGACAAGTTTGTTCGGCCGATCTGTCTGCCGGACGAGTCCATGACGTTCCCAGACTACACATGTTGCACCATCTCAGGCTGGGGACACGTGCAGGAGAGTATGTGAACACACACACACACACACACACACACACACACACACACAGCATTCCTACTATTTAAATCACATATCTCAGTCATCTATTGCCAGTATTTTGGAAATGCCCCTAGGTTTCGGTTATAGCCGAGTTCCTAATGGAAACATTTTGTGTTCTTTTCTCAAGTACAGGACAGATTCTTGTGCTGTTCGGTTATACATTACAGATGTGGATAGAAATTACAGTTAATAAGACTAGTTTGTCTGAAGAAAGTCCATTCTCAGAGCGTAGAGTTAAATTAACTTGTAAACGCACATATTGTTTTTATATAGAAATCATTATTACGTGCACGAACAAATAGATCCTTGTTAGTGACTCTGTGTGTGTGTGTGTGTGTGTGTGTGTGTGTCTTAGGGGGAGATACGTATTCCTCCCTAAGGGAGGGAACTGTGAAACTTATTCCGCATGAGAAGTGTTCCTCTGACGAGGTGTATGGCTCGGAGGTGAGAGAGGGGATGCTGTGTGCAGGTAGTTCCAGCTGCGTGGATGCTTGCCAGGTAAGCGGCGCGTAATATTGTACTTGACCCTGGAATTTAGCAATAAAGGTCCGGGGAATGATTGACGATTATGCAGTATTATTATATAAACGGCGTTCAAGACAAACCAGGGATCGTGATGAACCAATTTCTACATGTTTGGGCCATTAAAGGAGTTCCTGGGAGGCCAGAGTTTCAGACTTGAAGCGGGTAGTCCGATCATTGCTGTGGTGAACTGAGAAAACGTTCTACCTTGATGGTATACAAGCACTAGTGAAACACCCAGATAAGTACATTAGTGTAGCAGGAGATTATATAGAGAAATAAATAGAGATTTTGCTCCTCATATAAGGGACAAGGGTGGAAAAAAAAACGTTGCAGGAAAAAAAAAATTCCACTTTGAAAAAAAAATGCGAGGCTTAAAAAAACCAAAACTAACTGGATATGGGCAAAAAAAAATTTAAGCTAGGAAAAAAAAAAGTCAAGGGCAATTTTTTTTTGCCATGAGATCTCGCAAAAAGTATAAAGTTAAACAGGCATGGAGAGAATCACTGAGTAGAATTTTGAGTAGCTGAGTTTTACTTTCAGCTTGGGCTAAAATACTGTATAAAGACATTCAGTTTGTACTCGGGCGCTTGCCATTTCCGTATTTTGGCGTCGGAAGTATGAGTCACGTGGTCTCGATGTTTTTTCCTCCTATATCCCGCTTTTATTTGCTTCTCCAGTTTTTTTGCTCGCGTCTCACGTTCTTATGGAGAGAAAGTTCAGAGAAGATTGGCCAGATTGGTCTGAACTGACAGGATAGTTCAGATAATCACTCTTTACAACTGTGGTGAGTGTAAAAAACATCCCAGAATGCATGAAACAT
The DNA here is from genome assembly GCA_030014305.1 of Clarias laeviceps. Taxonomy (NCBI): domain Eukaryota; kingdom Metazoa; phylum Chordata; class Actinopteri; order Siluriformes; family Clariidae; genus Clarias; species Clarias laeviceps. The sequence goes on along the minus strand of JAQMYJ010000013.1, from coordinate 11,595,532 downwards.
CAAACCCTGAGGTGGATGCGTTCCATTCTTGTCAGCTGAAAAAAAGGAAGCTGACACTAGAGGGAGCACAGGAGCGCAGAAACTGGACTAGAAAATGTTAGCTAGAAAAACTTCCTATGTTTCCTCTGTGATCTAACTTCCTCAATTAAACATGCGCAAATCCAAGTTTGTATTGTGAATGTTTGTACTGTAAGGCTACTGACTGTTTCAGATATTTGATCAGATATGTCCCAAGAAAATGGAGGATTAGAAAGGAAAACGCTGTCTGGCAAAAAAAGCCACCATTTCAGAATGGTCAAATTGTTGGGCTGCATCAAGCAAAGAAAACAACTAAGGAGGTTTAACATTACTGGAACTAGGTTAAAAGCTCTTTAGCATATTGTAAAAACTTGCTAGTAAGACTTTCGATCTAGGAACGTTGGTAGTCCAATTAGGGACCGTGGAGGCCATTGGTGATTACCAGAGTATTTATTCCCATTTTACGACCATGGTGAGACCTCTGGTCAACATTCACACACTACGCGCTAATCTGCATGTCTTTGGAGTGTGGGAGGAAAGTTCAGTACCCGGAGGAAACCCACCAACCACTGGGAGAACATGCAAACTCCAGGCACACATACCCCGAGGTGTGAATCGAACCCTTGACCCTGGAGGTGCAAGCCGACAGTTATAACCAGTAAGACACCGTGCCAACAATTAGTGAGACTAATCAGAAAAAAGGCTTCGGTTTCAGGGAAAGAAGGGAAGCACATGAAGAGATGCCTCATCATGCATAGTGGCATGGAGGCAGTTTAAAGGTCTGTGGTTGCTTCGATTGCTTAGGTCAAGGCTCCTCAACGTTATGTGGCAATAAAATGAAGTCAGCTGACGACCTGAATGTACTGAATGGTTATCACATCTATAGAGATTTATTTCTATCCTGATGGCACAGGCATGTTGCAGGAATCACATCAACTGGCCCCACCCCATTATCTAATGTAATTAAAGCTGAAGGTGATCGAATGAAGTCTGTATAATACTTAGAAATACTGGACTTAACATAGTACATAATATTAGATAAAGCACACTGTTTAATCAACTATTATTATTACAATTATTATTTTTATTTAATCATCAGTAAAAACCATCTGTGTGTGTGTGTGTGTGTGTGTGTGTGTGTGTGTGTGTTTATAGGGAGACTCCGGCGGGCCACTGGCATGTGTGCATAATGAAGCGAGTTTCCTCTACGGTATCATTAGTTGGGGTGATGGTTGCGGAAGAACAGGGAAACCAGGCGTCTACACCAAAGTCACCAAATACGTTACGTGGATCAATGACATCATCCGGCGCAAAAAACCCTCCCAGAAGAAAGGACTTTAGAGCGTGTATTAGCATGAAATTGCCATGTCTATTGCCAGACATTTTTTTATAGAGAACTGTGAATGAAGAGTTTGTTTTATAATCTAATAAATTATATGGAAAACCATGCCTCATGTTATATCCTCATGTCACTTGAATAAACAATTTTTGATATAGACTTGAATCATTGTCATCCACTGGCTGGTGTTATTTTTGGGAAAACAAGCTCGGCACATCCAGTCTGGTTTGTCTGCTCCTGACCGCTGTGTGATGCTTTGTGTAGTGGTGTTGTTTTTCTTTTTTTTTAATTGAAGCATTTGATCTTTGACCTGGTTAACTGGTTAAATTCCAGCTTCTGGGAAGACAACTGTTTAAACATGGGCGGGGAGAGATGGAAAAAGAAAGACGCTCGTCTGTTGACAAAAATGACAGAATGAAACAGTCTATGATGGAAGGGCCATAATGGGCATAAATACTGTACGAACGTTGTAATCCAGGACATACAGGTACTCTGTGGTGTACAGGGTTGCTCTCAGATTTGCAGCATGAGTCCTCCTGTCCCTTAATGTCACTTATGGCCTCAGGTGACCATGTCTGAGCAACCTGATTAAAATTCTATTGACCCAATATCTTTGACATGGTCACCTGAGGCCATAAGTGACATTAGATACAAATAGCAGGAGATGATTTTATCATTATGTATGTCATAAGGTTGAAAGTTTGTGTATAACTGAATATCACATCCATATTCTTAGTGAATATTCCGGTGCAGGTTTATCCCCCCCCCCCCCCCATGTATATCATAATAATCCAATTTTCCGAGAAGGCTTTCTACTAGGTTTTGTAGACTGGCTACAGATAAAACAGCATTAGTGACGTCATGCACTAATATCGGACCAGGTGGTCTGGCAAGTACAAAACTGTAAACAAAGGTAATTACGTTGATCGAACTTGCCAGTATTTCTGGCAAAATAAAAAAAGCTGGTGGGAACAGCGGTGAAGCAATGAACCCAAGTATGTAAGTACTGTAAGTAGTTGTGCAACTTAATCGCTTTAATTCAACACAAGGCTGTACAAAGAGTGAACAAAATGCATTTTCTCCTTGGTCCAGGTGCTCCTTTCATCCTTGCTGATATTTATATGTGGCATATGGAACCCCGAAGTGGTTACATCATCTATTCCATTAATTATTGAGCTTTGGGGACCTGGAGTCTATCCAAGGGAACTTATGGCACAAGGCAGGGTAAAGGGGCGGGATGTCAAACTATCGGCAGGCACAAGCAATCAAACCTACAGTGAAAGTCTTCGTGATAGGAAACCAGATTACCCAGAGGAAACCCGCAATGCACAGGGAGGACATGAGAACATGCAACCTCCATGCACACAGAACAAAGGCTAATGCCATCATGTCGCCGTGCCATCCTGGTTACATTATATATCAAAGTAAATAAGTGAATCATACTGATCTTGGCTGTTGTTTAGAATGATAGAACAAAGTAAGTATTGTGAAATGTTGACTCTCTAGATTATCAGGTCCATGTGAGACATACTGTACAATTGTTGCCACTGAGTCCCCAAACTGAAATAAAGCTTTTAATATAAGTGAATGCCAATACATAATAATTTGAGGGGAAATAATAATAACCCTATCCAGGGTGTACCCCCGCCTCATACCCTAAGTCTCCTGGGATAGGCTCCCCCCGCGACCCTGTATACAGGATAAAGCGGTATAGATGATGTGTGAGTGAGTGGTAAAGATGCTTTGTCACGGTGACCATTGTTTAACGTGCTAAACTGAATTGAATTGAATTTAAAAATAAGGATTTTATATAAACATATATCTAGACATTGTTCACTATTATATGCATTAATTTTCCTGAAGATTTTGAGCATTCAAATCTATTAATTAATTCATTAATCAACCTGGACAGTGTGCCAATCCATCACAGGGCACACACACACACACACATATTCACACACTACGGGCAATTTGGGAATGCCAATCAGCCTAATCTGCATGCCTTTGGACTGTGGGACGAAACCGGCGTACCCGGAGGAAACACACCAATCGAACCTGTTTAATTAATTATATAAAATAGATAGACATTATCTATTGTTACTAAAGATACTTTATTGATTTCAGGGGAAATTCCAGATATCCAGCAGCAATAGAGACAGTAGATTTGATTGCACACTGCATGTCTTACATACTGTATAGTCAGTATATACAGGGTAAGAACAAAAACCACAAGATGTATTATATTATACAAGATATTATGAGGTAACGATATAATATATATATAGGTCAAGTAAACTATAAGGATATTATGTTGGAGTCTACATGCTAAGATTTCTATGCTTATCTTCGCTTTAACCGTGCGCATGCACAGAAGACGCGCATGCGCGCGCATCATACTGTAACGTGCGCTCCGGTAATTAAATACTGTATACAATCACAGTTTTTTTCTTTTCTTTATTTTGTAGACAGGATGTTATAAAAACAAAACACATCTCCAACAAAACAGTCTCCTCGGTGTCACCTGTGCTCTTCCGTCCAAGTGGGACGGCTTTTTTTTCTTTTCTTTTTTTTAAGCGCGTGCGGCTCTCGGTGGCGGCGCCAGTTATTTTGAAAAGTGATCCGCGCGCAGCTGTTCACGAGCCATGAGCGGAGGAAGATGACGGATTCATCGGTCGCGGAAGGACACGTTAAAGTCAGAGACGGCAAAAAGGCGAGTGAGCTTTTGCTTTTTTAGACGCAGACTCTCGTTTCTTTTGCCTGTAGTTTAAGTCTTAATTGCTTGTTTGTTTGTTTGTTTGTTCCCGCAGTGGAAAACTCGCTGGGTAGTCCTCCGTAAGCCCTCACCGGTGGCGGGTATGTAACCGTTAAACCTGATACCTCGGCCCTCACACACACACACACACACACACAGCTACACGTTTCATTAAAGCAAGTTTACTCTCTAAAGTGTTGCTCTAATGTACTTCCACAAGGCTTTCTGTACTGTAATCTATGACGTAATGACACAGTGCTGAAAGACCTCATTAGTCTGTCCGTACAGGAATGTGTGTTTAAGTTGAGTGTTTTTAGTCTGCAGGAGTTGAGACTGCATTATGTTATATATTCAGCAGAGATCCTTGGCTTATATCATGTTCCCCATTCACAACTTTGGCTCTCCCAGTTTAGATCGCCGTGTGTTGAATTACATTTAAAGACACAGAGGTTGTCCGCTTGAATGTTTTTCAGTACCGAGAACCCCGTTACAAACCTTACGATCGGCAATTTTTTTCATAATTTTTTTTTAAATAAATTTGTTATAAATAGGGCCCAGGGGTAGCTCAGTGGTTAAGGCATTGGACTACGGTTCGGAAGATCTCAGGTTCAAACCCCACAACAACCAACTTGCCACTGTTGGGCCCTTGAGCAAGGCCCTTAACCCTGAACTGCTCAGATGTATAATGAGATTTAAAAAAAAAAGAAAAGAAAAAGTAAGTCGCTCTGGATAAGAGCGTCTGCCAAATGCCTAAATGTAATGTAAATGTAAATAATAATAATAATAATCTTGCACCAGTAGATTGACCAGTGACTGGATGTCTTTGACCTTAATTGTCCATGAATGGTGACTGTTTAAAGTATGAGTGGTGTTCAAGTCAAACCCGGTACCCTGCCTTGTGCCAAATGAAAACGGGAGCAGAAAAGTGTATATATCATTATCATTCTGCACAATCGAAAGTCACGGTTTGACTTGAAGTATCAAACCAAATTTGGGTTAAGTCAAACCGGGATTTTCGATAGCGCAGAATGATAGCGTTGCGCCAGTCAGTAGTTTGTGCGTTTTAGTCACCGGACGTCTTTTATCTTAATCATCCATGACTAGTACCTGCACCCGACTGGCACATGGAAAAGCGTTATCGTTCCGGTTTGACTTGGAACGCCACTCATACTTAATATTAAACTGTATTTAATCTTTAAATCTTTCATTTGAAATTTCCACTAAATAATATCCTAGCACTGTCATGAGTTTTGTGAATACCTATCATTCACAAAACCCATGCATTCCCTTTCCCTAATATGCTACGACATCTACATTATATTAAATTAAGCAAAATAATTTTAGATTGAAATTGGAATGTTTGTGTTAATGACTGAATGCAAGGCCAAAAGTGACTCACTTGCATAATACGCATGAAGCTTTTGGTTGAAAACGTGTAGCGAGCCGGCCGATCACGAAACACCCAGCTGTTGCAAATGGACCGGTAAAGATTCTGTAATTTCTGTCAAATTAAACGCGTTTTGTTTGTCACATTATGCAAGAAAACCACACAAGAACATATGTGGAAATGTACTCATCCTGTCAATTTGGACTGAAAATGAACAATTTAGCATCTGTCGAGTTTTGATCTGAGTCGATAGGGGTGGACCAGCATTTGCGGAAAGCCTGTGCACACTCACTTCTGATGTACTGATAATATCTCAGTCCCACTGTTTGATGTTTCCAAGTATTTTTTGTCAGTACAGTATGTTAGTTAGACCTATAACGTTTGATGCATCAATTAGTAGTGTGTGTATGAATCCGCATGAGTCTAGAGGTCACACTCCTGATGTAGCTGTCGTGACAGCTGTCTATGTGATGTTGCGAATGGAAGGTGGTTTGTAAGAGAGAGAACAAACAGTGATGTTTGGACAGTTGCTGCATTCCCTGGGACTGGGAGCAACAGGGACACTTCACACCTGTCTTATTTACTAACTCATGTTGATTATATTAGCACCTCTCATCCCTAAGCCGATTCAGGTCACATCAAGGTGTTTTATTAGCAGGAAATTCAATGGTACACAATGGCGAAGGCTGTTTCTCAGTTTCTTGTCTTTGTCACAGACTGCCTGGTGCTATTGGTGTCTAAGGAGCGCGGTGTAAAGGAGCGGAGCAGCGTGGTTTTGGAGCACATCTGCGGTCTGGAGACAGGAGGGAGCAGCGAAGGCGTTGCCTACACTCTGACAATCCTCAGTCTGAATCAGATTGTTCAGCTAGGGTTTGATAGCAAGGAGGCACTACTGGCTTGGGACCTTCGTCTTCGCTACTATCTAGGGGAAGGTGTGTATGACTTTATGCTGCCGTTAATGTTTTTTCAGTGCAAAATGTGTGAATGCAGAGTGCATTTCTGGCCACCATAGTTGCAAAGAAAGATTATACAGAAAAAAAAGTCGCACACACTCTAAGATTTTATTGACCACCTTCATTCAGGTTTGATTATAAATGTGTAAAAATGATTCCTCATGCTCTCAAAACCACACCTTCACAATTTGATTCCTGGAATATGCCTGTTCCATCAGTGAAGAAAATCTCCATAGATGTGTGATAACCTGGTCATTCAGTACATTCATACTTTATGATCCCTAGCAAATTCAAGTGTTTTTTTTCCCTCATTAGTCTCACTACCAAGTGGTTGTTTTACTGTGTGGCCACACAACTGTTTAGTCCCGATCCTGTGAGTTCTCATCGCATTGTACATGTGGAAATGCTCTTACTTTCACATTATATATTTGTTTTCTGCTGTCATAAGCATTTCCATGCATGATTTAAGTTCAAGGTTCAAAGGTTCAGCACTATCTATTTAGGTGTTTTTATGTGCTGAACAGTACTTAAACTAACTCCAGTCATTTCAAATCTTTAATTGTTTTAACTGTTTAAACGTAGCTCCCTTAGCTAGCTAGTTCATTTGAATATGGGATTAGAAGTGAAATGATGGTCTCATTGAATAAAAATTGCATGTTGCTAACCTTCTTTGTTTATATGCATTATTGCATATCACATGCAGAGAAAAGGTAAGAGAAAAAGGATGACCAAACTGCGCAGCGACTTTTGCTACTTTTTTTTAATGCATGTGTTAGACATCAGTGTAATACTTTCACTCATCTTTTAATATTACCAACATTAAAGACTGTTAGATAGGAATAACATTTATATAAAAAATATATAGGTTTTAATTAAAGTCATTCCTACCAGTGAGTTACCAGTGAATGTAAAATGCTGAACTGAAATTTCCAGTCTAGTTGTTTACAGTTCTTGTTAGCGCTTTTACGAGTCTACATAAGAAAATAAGTTTTTTTTTTAAACACGAGACAAAATAGTCCGAACATTGCTGTGTCACACTTTGTTCCACATCATCCAGATGAAATGACAGATGAAGTATCATTCTCTGGGTTTATTTCTCCTGAAAGAAACTAACATACAGACTGTTACCACGGTTTGCATATTGTAAGTGTTCGAAGTGTGTTTGCTCGCCGTTTCATATCGTTCATGCAGATTCTCAAACATATCCCGGGACAAAGGTTGATGCTACAGACTTATGCAAAATGAAACAATTTGCTCGTGTAACGCAGGCTTCGTTATTGACTGATCTTCACAGTTCGCAGTTGAACACACTATCCTTTAACACTCCACACAAGTAACCATCAAGAAGAAGAAGAATCAGGAGAATGGGACGGGTATGGGGAGGAATTGTTCTGCCTCTTTTTTCAAACTCAATCCCCGTTTACGACCGCTTCCATATGAGCAGAAATAATCCTCAACAATGAAGACTTTTTCCTCTGTCGAGAGACTCGTTTCTAATAACACAATCTGCACAAAATCTGCACAACACAATTTCCTTTTCACTACTGGGAACACGTGTGGCTGGAGCTCTGCCATGTCAACAAACACACATGTGCGTCCGAGATGCGCGAGTTTCAGTACTGTATATTTTGGCGCATACCGTATTAGAGATACGTCACTGGCATAACAACCCAAAACGATAACTAACGAGAGTTAACTAGCATTTGACGTTATCTAGGTTAGAATTAGTTGGTTCTAGTGGGTAATAATTCGCTCCTGCGTATGTGTGAATAGTTTTGAGCTGTAGGATCATAAAGGAACTGCAAAATTGTGCACCCTCTAATGCAAACTTATTACGTGTTACAGTGAAGTGCGCGGAATGAATCAGATTTCTATTTAAACACTCGTAAGTGCTTATTTAAAAATGTAGAGCGCCACCTGTTGAATTTTGAGATGAACTAATGATTTTTCCAAGGTCGATATTTAAAAAAAAAATTATATTAGAACGTTTTCCATTTAAAATTGAAATTAGGATATATTCTCTTCCCGTGGGCTGATTGTGATGAAACAAAGCCTATATGCTACCTCAAGCTTGAACAAATACATCTGTGAAAATGCCACTAAAATTCTTTTAGTAGTTTTTGTGTGATGCGTGCACAAACAAACAGACAGACAGACAAAAATTCCAAAAAACATTTTAATGTGTTCTATATCTACCCCCCAAAATAATTTTTTCTCAAATATCTACAACGTACACACACCAACTTTACAGTTTTATTATATGTATAGATAAAAATATTATATATAAAAAAATTTACATAAAAAATATCATATATAATTTTAAATTAAAAAAAGACTTTTGAAGTCAGTGTGGCGATACTTAAATTTCCACCTGAAAGAATCGCGAATTGTTACTGTAATTTTTTTTTTGCCCCATCTCTATTACTGATGTACCTAAAAATAACAATACCACAAATAACCGAGCAGTAAGGAGGACACGGAAGTGATTGTGCAACTAGCTCATCGAGGTATCGCAAGAGTTATTAGATTATTATTATAATAGTCTGCATTTAAACATAGATATTGAAAAATATGCAAATGAAAACAAAGTGAGCTATTCAAAGTGACGAGATCCAGTGCAAGCACAGACCTGGTCCAATGAGGGGAAAAACAAACAGTCTCGGGATGAACAGTGACTCTTTGGTAGAGATTCAAGCTCATAAACTTCTGGCCCCTGCCACAGAAACTTAACAGACCACTGCCACAACGATTGTTGTGTAAGAGCAAAGAACAATGATCTGGTTTTGTGGACCAGCTGATGAGGACAAGGAGATCATTTTAAACATCGTATAAATTGTTATGGAACAGCTACTAATGAAAAAAAAATGTATAGTAATGTTTTTAAGATTAAAGGTGCCCTTGAGCAAGAGAGTCTGTTAAATGGCAGGCTTTGATGTGCATTCCTTCTCATAAATCTGAGAAGCAAATAACCCAATGTGACCTAGGAGTGTGTGTGTGTGTGTGTGTGTGTGTGTGTGTGTGTGTGTGTGTGTGCGCGAGTGGAGGTGGGGGATTTGCAGTTACTATACTGAGGGGGGCTGGCAAAGCATGCTGTGAAGTCACATCCTTGCTGTCACTCCATGTGTGTGTATGTATATGTGTGTGATTGTAAAGTATCCTGAACTTTGACTCCTCGCCTCATTGTTTTGATTTGTGGCCATTCACGAATTTGTATCAGACTCAGTGCTGACAGGTTCAACCAGCCCCACACACATTGCTTTCTCTTGAAGTCCCCCTCAGTGTATATAACCTCTTAGTGTACTGCACAAGTTATTTTACTCACCTCGAGTAGATTACAATGGAACCTTGGATTGCGAGAATTTTGCAAGAAAAATTTTAAACGAGCGAGGTCTTGCAATAAGAGTACTGTAGTACATATACGCTTTGTCTGCCGAGCGTCACGTGATCACAGCTGGGCCAATGGTTCTTCTGTCTTGCGCTGTGGGATTCTGGGTAATCGTCTCCCATGCTCAGTACCTGACCAACGACCCTCGTGAAGGAAAAAAAAGTTTAAAAAAGGCAGTAGCAGTGTGGGAGATAAATCTGTTTATAGCTCCCCCTGCTCCTTCTTTTGCTCTTATCTAATGCCAGTTCTTTTCAAAGGTAAAATGTAGGTTATTTTTTTTTTATTTTTACTTAATATTTTGTATTAATTGTTTCTATGAATATTTTTCGGCTGTGGAACGAATCATTGGAGTTTCCATTATTTTTTAAGTTCAAGTTAAAGTAGGCTTTTATTGTCATTTTAACCATATACAGTTTATTACACGAAACGAAACAACGTTCCTCCAGAACCAAAGTGCTACATACAGACAACATAAATTTACAACAAAAATTAACAAGAAACAACTAGCTAACTAAGAAACCTAATTAGCTGGCTAGCTGAGACAAGACAGATTGACAAGACAACATAAACTAACAAAAAAACTAACTAGCTAACTTCGAAACCTAATTAGCCGGCTAGATGAGACAAGACAGATTTAATGACATTAACAAGTTAACAGACAAGTTTTATACAAAAGAGACAACACAAAGTTCCCGTGCAAATGTGCAAACGAGAGACAAAGTGACAACGCAACAACATGACACGTTTCAATACTGATGGGGTATTGAATACTTTAATGGGGAAATTTACTTTGATATACAAAGAAATTATGCTCGCAATCCAAGGTTTAACTGTATTCTTGTCTCTCTGCATACTGGATTCTCATCTCAGTTAACTGTATGTTAAACTTAAGATAAAGTGTCAAAAATACAAAAACTTATTTCAGGATGATCTCCCTGGACATCTATCAACTGCCATTATTTTCACCGATATTTAAGGGAGGACAACAAATTTCTCTGCGTTTTTTTGTAGTTTTGTTTTACCAAGCTGAAGTCAGTATATGAGAATGATTGTGCCTCAGATTGTGTGATCAAATCTTTGCCACATTGTGTCCTGCACATTTTGCACATTTTTTGAAGATAAGTTAACAATCAATAATCAATGCATCTATAATAATTTAGTTGCACATGTTTTCTGAGTTTAAGTTTTACTTAAACAGTTCCGGAAGCACAATCCAGTGTTTCTCATGCATAGATGTACTCTGCATTATCAACACTGTCCATCACGTATTTATAATTATTTAATAATGGTTTATGATGATAGTGAGACCAGCAGTGTTGTATGGTTTGGAGATGTTGCCTCTGATAGAAAAAAAAGACAGGAAGCAGAGCTGGAGGTGGGAGAGCTGAAGATGCTGCGATTTGCTTCGGGAGTGACAAGAATGGACAGGATTAAGAATGAGTATATTACAGGGACAGTTGCAGGTAGGACGGTTTCGGGTCAACGGCCAGATTAAGATGGTTTGGACATGTGCAGAGGAGGCATGAGGGGTATATAAGGAGGAGATGGAGCTGCCAGGCAGGAGGAGAAGAGGCTGGCGCAAGAGGAGGTTTATGGATGTGGTGAGGGGGGACATGCAGGAGGGTAGAGTGGCGAGGGAAAATGTGGTAGACAGAGTTAGATGAAGACAAATGGTCCGCTGTAGCGATCCCTAACAGAAGCAGAAAAAGAAGCTCACAAATATAACGGTTTGTGTGGTCGAAGTGAGCTGTAAGCAGGCCAAATCTTTCTTAAAAGAACTACTTCGTCAGGGGTCAGCTCAGAGGTTAAGGCATTGAACTACGGTTCGTAAGGTCCCAGGTTCAAATCCCACAACCACTTAGTTGTCCCTGTTGGGCCATTGAGCAAGGCCCTTAACCCTCAACTGCTCAGATGTATAATGAGATAAAAAATGTAAGTCGCTCTGGATAAGGGCGTCTGCCAAATGCCGGAATGTAAAAGGAATTGTGGAGACCCAACACGTCAAATAAGTTATTAGCAAGCTAGCTAATAAGGATAGCTAAGCTGATGTTGGCATACAGCTGGGTTGTCATTAGTGATGCTCCGATTGATCGTCCACCGATCATGATCGACCGATATTGGCTAAAAATAACTTGATCTGCGAACCCCAAAAGCGCCGATCACATGATGGAAATTTACTCGCGCGGCTTTTTCACACGTGAATGCACGGCGCACAGGTAAACAACAGCAGAGCCAATCTCCCTGTCCTTATTTAAAAATAAGGCAGGTAAAAACATCATTTTTTCTGTATCTTTTTCTGCCTAAACTGCAAGTGTTGTAATTTTAATATAGATCTGAGATGTGGAGAAGGAGATGCAAAATAAACATTATTTAATTTCTTACAGGCATTACATTTCTAGATCATCCCTAATCATGTCCCAATATGAAAGTTTAGCTACATTCATGTAATATGTGAATTATTATAAGTACCCTATGATTTTTTTTTTATGCTTTGTGCTGAATTAATGTCCAAAAGCCCTCAGTGATGCGGCCAATTTGGGCTCAGATTAATTGCAACGAATTGAAACAAAACTGCTATTAAAATAGCTTAAAATATTTTAAAGAAAACCGCTCAGAAAACCAGAGCTCACCACTCAATTCACTCTCCATTCAAAACAACATGGCCAACCAACCCGGAAACCTTCAGCTATCATTCAGCAAGGTTCATACAGTATGCTCAGGTGTTGCGCTGCCTTGTCGAAATATGCTACTGTAGCATAAACCCGATAGCATTATGTGTAAAAGTTGCAATGAAAATAATTGTTACAATGTTGTGTAGCTCAACCAGTGGACATGCAAATATTTACATATTTAAAAGTCATGTAGCTGTAATGAAAGTTTAAATTGTTTAGGCAGTATGTTTCAATGATAAGTAGCATGTTTCAATTCATGCACCTTTGTAGCACATTTCGATGTCAGAAAGGCAAAAAAATGGGGACAGCATGTTCTTAGAGCACGGGCTTAGCTATGATATTACAGGGTAAGGGATTTTGAAGAGCAATGTTTAAAGAGGATAGAGTCGTAAGAAGAAATATGTACAGTAAATTAACAGTAATTACTTATTTTGGACATTTATTTATGCATTCTGTTCAAAGAAATATTGTATTTTGGCAGTTTTACAGTTGCTGCAGAGCACTGTATGCAGGACTACAGGTATAGTATTCATTATGTCAATGGCACAAGAAGCAAACGTTACAATTACCATAAAAAAATGCTCTTGTCATTAATAGATCTTAACAGCAATGTGTTCTCATTTAAGAAATTACGATTATCACATCTCTTATAGACTTTGGGCAATTTCTAAAGGGATTATCTCATATAGCGTGACACATGATAATAATTATACAGTTATACAATCATATAGCCTAAAACAGCTTTGGGGACAAAAGCAAGATTGGCTCTTCATGTAACAAAGACATACAGTTACATAACTATTTCAAAAGAAGTCTGAAAGTTAGCCTTTAATTAGTTGTGTTAACGTTGGCATGCTAGATTTAATTACTATTATCACCCAACATCGAATCTTATTATGATGTATGAACTTGAGTAACATCCAATTCTTAATCCATAGGGTTTAATATGATTTAATATGACCCACCCATTGCAGCTTCAACTCTTGTGGAGTGTGTTTATGGGAATTTTTGAAACTGATGTTGGACAAGAAATCCTGGCTTGCAGTCTCCGCTCTAATTTATCCCAAAGGTGTTCTATGTGTCTGCTGTGTCTGTGGTGTAAAAGCAACTGAGCAACTTGAGCAGCTTGTTTTAAAGAAAAATGCAGTGTCCCTCATTTAACCACATTTTGGCTTTAGTGAAGACGCCCGACGACCAAACAAAAAGAAGTCGAATGTAAACACTGCGGATAATCATTCATCATGGCTTTACTTTTACTCAGATATACATAATTTACTTTGACAATTTATATAGACAGGTGCGTCCTTCCCTAATTATGACCAATGAAGTCAATTATGCTTAGATGGACTCAAGGATCTCAAGGACTGTTGATGGACCAGGGTCCAGTTGCAAGTGTCATTACAAAGGGTCTGAACACTTATGCAAATGTGACATTTCAGTCTTTTTTTTAACAGAACACTCCAAACATCGATGGGGGGGGGGGGATGCGGGGGAAGCGGTTGAATCCATTTTAAGATTAATGTGAAACATAACAAACTGTGGAAAATGAGTCTCAAAAGTTCCTAGTCATAGTTTACACAAGAACATAACATTTTTTTTCCTAAGCTCTTAATTTTATCTTCATTCTTACAAAGTAACTTAGAAAATAACATTTTTCCTCAAAAGGCCCCTCGAAAAAACACCTGCAAGCAAAGTTCAATGTGTTATCACACTGACGCATGTGTCTTATTGCTAATTGGATCAGTTCCCTTATTGTGAAGTGTGTGTTAAAACTGTTAATAAATACCCCAAACCCATCTGTTCTGCACATGGGTGCTGAGTAATTTTGTTTCACTTCACTGAGCGATCTTGCGCAGATTGTGTGTGTGTGTATGTGTGTCTTTCTGTGTGTTCATGATTAGTTTTCTCAGGTAGTCTCACATCATTGTGGATATTCCTGGTTAATTCTTGTTCGTTTTACGCATTATGTCCAAAAGTTTGTGAACACCTGACCATCACACACTCATATACAGCTCTGGAAACATAAGAAATATGATCAGTTTCTTTTCTTTTTCTTCTTATAAGTGCATGTATTGGTGAGATGAACATTTTTGTTAAATTTTTTAATGAACTGCTGACAATATTTCTCCGCAAGTTCAAAATATAACTATTGTTATTTGGAGTGTATATTTAAAGGAAACTACAACTTTACAACACATCAAAATAACCCAAGATCATGCAGTGTTAGTAGAGCTTTAATAACTCAAATAAACCAGAATGCAAATAATTTGTAAACAAATTGTGTTAATGCTTTGGCTAAATAACATGAAGAAATCAGTATTTGGTGGAATAACTCAGATTTGTAATTACAGCTTGAATGCATTTTTGCTCTCAAAACGTATGTGTTTTTCACATTGCTATTGGGTAACTTTATACCACTATTCTTTGCAAAAAAGCACAGCTTTGCTTGACGGTTTGTGACCATCCAGCTTCGTCTTGATGACTTTCCAGAAGTTTTCTGAAGTAAATTGCACTGCTCTCTTATGTTGTTTTCAGAGCTGTATGTTTTTTCACCATCCCAATCATTATGTACCCCTCCTTTTTTAGCTGCAACAATCAATTCCACTCTTTCAGAAAAGCTCGGGATTTGTCCATTCAGCCCAAGATGGTGAGAAAGCCTTTCAATTCGTCCCAAAGGTGCTCAGTGTGGGGTCGAGGTCTGACGACGGCTCATCAAATCAGACATGAAAAGCCGATCCCAGATGATGCATGATGGATTATAACATACACAATTCGAGCATAAATTTATACGTATTTAGTCATTTAGTAGACACTCTTGTCCGGTGTGACTTGCAAAATCTGCAAACACTTACAGTAAAAGTGTAGCAATACAAAGCATCTAACAAATCTGCAAGGATTCCTAACCTGAAAAACAAGAGACATGCTAGTTTGTACAAATCAGCATTTTAAGCCTAAGTGCATAAAAAGTATACAAAACAATGGGTCAGATCACAGCCTTAGCGCAGAAATATTAATACAATAAAAACAACAAATAAATGAACGCATGGTGAATGAAATGAGTGTGTATGAGAATATGCTGAGTCACTGTGTCAGAGGAAACAAACAGACAGTTAAACAAGAGGTTTGCTGTTTTTTAAGGTTATACCACCCTCGATTGAGAAATATGCTGAATTTGATCAAATACCTCAACATCAAATAACGTACTGTACCTGTTGGTGTCATTAAATACGGTAGTGTTATGGAGCAACGCCTCTGAAAAAACAAAACACACAAAAAAAATCCATCCACTACCTTGTTTTCTGGTTCAGTCTGTAAAACATGTCAAAAGTATTATTGTTAAAAAAAAAAAAAAAAAGTTATATTGTAATAGGTTCAATATCTAAAGATCCCCATCGCATAAGTTCCTCATATATTCTCTCTCTCTCTCTCTCTCTCGTCCACACCCTTTTCCCAACAGTACACAGTTTTAAGGTGACAGTCCTGTCAGGTACTAAGCTGGAAACTGGTCTGGCCACTCTTCACCTGTGCAACAATCTGCTCGTCATTGCCAGGGACGTCCCCCCCGTTATCAGCGGCCAGTGGAATCTCCTGGACCTGCGCAGATACGGCCCCGTCCCCAACGGCTTCGTGTTTGAGGGGGGCACTCGCTGTGGTTACTGTAAGTACAGTAAGCAGGTTAAACATGCGTGTCCTTCCATGTGAGCGTTATGCAAAATCAAAAAGTATTCCGGAGACCAAAGCTTTAGTGTTTATACCTGAGCACAGGTATAAATTACACAGATTACACACATTAAAGTACATTTAAATTTTCTTGTTTAAACCTGCAAGATTCGTTTATGTGAAATGATGAAGAGTTTGGATTTATGTTCTACATTCTAGAACGATACCAGAGATTTCTAAACTATGAAAAAACATGTATGGCATTAGGTAATTAAGGAACAGGAACAACAACAACAACAACAGTCAATTGTTATTTTAAGACAGGAAGGTCAGCTGTCCTGGAATAGGTCTTGCAAGAACAGTGTCATCAAGTGCATTTGCAAAACCCATCAAGCAGCATGAAACACCAACTGGCTCTCATGAAGAAAATCCTAGGAAAGCAAGACCAAAACGTACCTCTGCTGCAGAGGAGAAGTTCATTTAAAAAATCCCCAATCAGAAATCCCCAATTAACAAACAGCACCTCAGATTAGAGCCGTTATGAAGGATTTACAGAAGGGCTGTGCGATATGGGCAAAAGAAAATTATCACGATTTTCTTGAACAATATTGCGATTTTTATTTTAATCACGATTTTGACACACACAGACATGTTTTACAGTGTGAATATGAAACATTTTTCCAAAGGAAAACAATT
>JAQMYJ010000013.1:11554893-11568176 GCA_030014305.1 Clarias laeviceps | reverse complement strand
CATGTTCGTTTCTGTTTAGTGGGCGTGGCCTGTGACGTATTATCATGCAGCTCCTGTCTAGTGTAAATGCGGGCCGGTTCTCAGTGGTTCCCAGTCCAGCACCGGCCGAGCACCAGAACCGGCACCTAGCACCAGCACCAGTGTAGTGGAAATGAGGTATAAGTGGCAACCTTATCCAGAGTGACTGGGATTTATTTACTCTATTATATATTATATCCTAGCATTTAAGGGATGAGGGCCTTGCTCAAGGGCCCACTGTGACTACTGTTTGAAAGGTCACAGAATCAAATCCCCGCACCACCATGAAGTCTCATGTCTTAAGCATTGAACTTGCTTAAATGCCATAGAAATTTGTCTCAGACAAAGTGCTAAGCTTCTTTTTTTTTTCCCCCACCAACCTTCTGATCCATACTCCAGTCTAGTACCTACTATGGTAATGCAACAACCTCTCGATAGCTCAAAAGAAGAAAAGGAAGTAATAACGAGTATTTTGCAAGTACTTTTTAGAGTAATTTGTAGTTTCTAGGAATTCTTCAGTTTTAAACAATTTAATGTTTGTTAGTTTGCCAAAATGGTTGAATCGATGGGCCAGTTTTTGATCCAGAATCAATTCATGCTTTTTCAGTGAATTAAATTGACCTGCTACAGATTGATTAAATCTTATAATCTGCTATTGTCCAATTATTTGACTGAACTTCTTTTGAGGTCAACATTTGTTACCATTTCTAATTTCCATGAGCATTAAGCCTCACAGCTTGTTGCATGTTACTATGCATGTTATCTTTGTGGGTTTATTAGGTACACCTAGCTTACATCCTCACTCATCGCGTTTTATTAGCTGCATTTAGCACAGGGGGATCATGAGTAAATCCGGCAGAGACGCGCTATAGCAATTATTCTTCCCACACTCTAACTATACAGTTGTGGTATTATATACTGGGTAAAGTCAGATTGATTAGTAACCATGTTTGTCCAGTTATGTATCCCGAAATGTTTTTTAATTTGTTATGACGAATTTCCTCCGGTTAATTCAAATTCATAATAATATTTGTTAATTTCAGAGGAATATGTGTTAAAATACATTATAAATGTGAACAATACTGCTACCATCACATTGAGTATTACACCATATTATATTTAACAACAAAGGAAACTGCTGTTTCTTTTCCTTGGGATGTTCTAGACCTGATATTTCTCAAGGTTAAAGGCATGTGTTCATGCTGTGTTCTAGATACTACTGGGAAACTGCTACTGTCTCAGACAAACCCTGAATTTTGAAGGAAAAACTATGTGCACATCGAATACAAATCCCCCAGCTTCCGCACATTCATACTGAGAAAACTTTTAGACTTAAGTTGCTAACTATGTAAACCGTCAAGGAACTGTGTACATGTGAAGTGCAGCTATATGTAACTGATAGGCGTACAAACAAGTTAGATGTACCTAATAATCAAGATAATGGCAACTGGAATGATTTGATGTATAACAATGATGATTGATGCGTAACAATGATTGTTAGTAATCTAATTATCGTATGTGTAAAACAGCAGGTAAGTACAAACGTTTTAAAAGGTCCCATTTTCAGAACATCAGATGTTACTTCAGCAGGTGGAAAATCAACAGGACTCATCACTGATGCGTCAACTCGTACCACCAATCCAGAGTGGAATCCAGAACGGGATTTGTCGAAACAAACTCTGTCAAGTTCAGAGGCTGACAACAAGCTGCAAGAGGGAAACTATATGGACAGTTTGTCTGATCTGTTAGGACATTATTCTTCAAGGAGGACTGTCCTCGTGTCAGATAAACCAAGCCTGTTTGATCCAGTAGGGTTTTCCTGTCCTCCAAGAAACAATAGCCAGGGATCAGGCCGATCTGGTTTATACATCCCGATGTCCTCAGCATTAGCATCACCTCAGTTCCCTCCATCCTACCAAGTTTTTCCTACCATTCCTTCCCACCATACTTCTCGCTCAACAATCTATGAGAACTGTCTACAATGTAGAAAAGGTCAGGGTGGCTGCATGCTGCCCAAGGCTGTTCCTCCAGCAAGTAGTAGCTTGCTCCACCCATCTGGATGGAAGCGCACTGGTGGGCAATGCCACTTTCCTATTCTCCAAGACCTGAGTGCTAGTCCCTGCGAATTAAGCTCAGATATTCCTCCTGTGGAAGGACCAACTCCTCTTCCTACACTCACCTCTCTGCCAACCTTACAGCCTAGTACTGGAGAAGCAACAGAGGGAGGTAAGGTGTTATCTAAAAGCCTGAGCTAAACCCAAACTGAGCAACCTCACTCTTATATTCAATCTAACCCAAGAGAACAAAAAAAGCACTCACTCTGCGTTTGTATTGCTTTTGAAGATTTTCCCTGGATATTTTCCTCCCTTTTGTGTTTGTTTCTCTCTGACAAAGTAATTAAACACCTTTTCCTCTTCCTGGGTGTGTGCCCTTTTCCTTCCTTCCTGTTTTCCTTTTCTATGCCTGTTGCTTCCACCTCCTCACCACCCCATCGATTTTTCTTTGTACTTGCTGTTTTTTGGAGTTATGGATGGTTAGAGGGAATCTCTGCCTTCTGACATGAACTTTAAAAATGAAGTGACGGTGGCAGGTATTATTTTAAAGTGACGTGTGTTAAGCTCAGTTTTGATTAATGGTAAAGGCCAAGGCATTTTGGCAATCTAGCTAGCGCT
The DNA here is from genome assembly GCA_030014305.1 of Clarias laeviceps. Taxonomy (NCBI): domain Eukaryota; kingdom Metazoa; phylum Chordata; class Actinopteri; order Siluriformes; family Clariidae; genus Clarias; species Clarias laeviceps. The sequence continues at coordinate 11,565,486 of JAQMYJ010000013.1, read as the reverse complement.
GCCATCTGAAGCACCAGCCCACAGGCTGGTAGACAAATGGTCCAACTATATTCAGACAGAAGGCTGAGCTGACTCTCTAGCATAGATCTCAACCTACGTTCTCGAAGCAAGAGCAAATGTGTAGACTTGTACAGAATGGGAATGATTACACTAATCCAAAGCATGCATCTATATGATATATGGACTGATCAATCTGTTGGGCACAAAATGCATGAGCCTCACAACATGTGGGCCCCCAACTGATTTTATAAACCCATGGGAACGAAAAAATTTATTTGATTAAAGTCACATTGGTGATTCCAAATGCTGCTCGTGTTTACAGTGATTCCCAGATAGCCTTTACTGGCTCGTGATCATGTGCATGCATAATATCAAGATTCTCCATTAAATTACATTTCATATTTTCCTGTACAGATAAGAAGCAGAGAAGTCATGCAGAGAGAGGGAGAATGGATTCCGCTGACGAGATCATGGAGGGCCAAGCCACAGACCGGAGCTTAGAGGTTCAGCATTGAATTAGATGAAGGGTCTGGCACTATTTAAGACAGGCTGCGATAGAGAGAGAGAGATAGAGAGAGGGCGACGGAAACAGAATCATGTTTGTCATATCTTAAGCGTGTAAGCTAGTTAGAGCTTGTGATAAGCTCAGTCTTCTAAACGGAGTGTGTTATGTAAGAGATTGGACAAACCATTTTCACACCCTCCTACAAGACAATCATAAAGAAAGAAGCCTCTCATCATGGCACATCTTGTTTTTTGTTCGCTTTCTTTCTCTCAATATCCCTTCGCCAAAATTATTTTTAAAAAAAACAAAAAAAGCTTAATGAACACACTGAATTTTTGACTACATCAACCTAACCTGAATAAAAAAAAACTGTAATATAGACTAAATTCATAATAATTATGATAGGTTTCCAAATTCCAAATGGGTAAAATTACAGTTGCTGCTTTTTCTCTTCCGTAATGATTTTAATGTCTTCAATATACAGCAAACATTACTTGCCACTCAGTGACCTACATGTCTATGACTCACTTTCAGTTCGAGGAGAAGAGCAGATATGAGCTGATGTCTGGCTCTGGGCAGCTGAGGAGCACTGACGAGTCTGAAGGTGAGCAAACTCGGATTTCCTCTGACAAACATTCGATTGTGTGCCTCAGATGTCAAATCAAATGCTTATCTGATAAGTAAATTTCGTTTTGTGGTACACTTGTGTAGGCTGAGGGCAGGGTAGGGTTGTTTAGTCTTTTTGAATCAAACCATGGTGTCACCCTCATGCTGGTCATTTAGGCAGGAGAACAAAACAACTTATCCAAGAGTGATGTGTACTTAGTTTGGTTCCAAGCACAGTCTGTTATCATTCCAGTACATTGAAAAATTGCTTCAACTCTGCATCAACTCAACAGCAGGAAGTTAACCAAATGTGACATCTTTTGGGTGGCTGGTAGGGGGTTGTTGTTGTTGTTGTTGTTGTTTTGGTAGATGTGAGGTGCGAACTCACTAATTTATCCAAAGAACAGAAATGTCCTTGCACTGTTGAAATGTGTCAAAAAAATAAACATACATTACACAAAACATTTTAAGATAAGTATACATTATGTAATAATCGACTATTTTATTTAGACATGGGTAAAGGTGTGAAAGCACCCATAAGCATGGTCCTTTTGTTGGCTATAAAATTCAGCTTGTTATATGTTATTGCTCCATAGGCACCCAATTTGGACTGTTTATAATGTTTATAAAACAGCCAATATGCCAAAATCTATGTCTGCAAAATGCACCAAATGCAAATGCACCAAATGAACCATACAACCCCCTTGACTAATTCACTACAGACATTATGATAAGTGAAACAGTTTTAAATTATATCCAATGTCATGTAAGCTACTAACGCTAATTTAAATGTACATAATATTATACTCATAAAGAGATGACATAGCCTTTATTTTTTTTGCCCATTTCTCCTTTCCACTTTTTTCCAAACTGGGCACCTAATGGCTTTGACCTGTTCGTATAAATTTTTTTATTCAACGAGCACCAGGACTTCCCACCCACCCATTATGAGTCACTACTAAACCATTACACCTTGGTGGTTAGTTATTAATCTTAACAATTTCACGCAAAAAAAATTTTTTTACAGAAACAGAATACAATATGCGTGTAAAACTATACACTGGTCAGTGATGTAAATGAACTGTCGTTTATTTGGAAGCATTTTGTAGCATAATTGATTTTACAGTACTAATTGCATGGGGTTACGAAGCTAGATGTGCACTTTTTTCTACCTTATTGCCTCCCTTCCCATCTTGTACTTTGTGAGTTCCCTTGACTCACTCACAAACTAGAATCAGGGCCCAAAAAGGTTAGGTGACATGAAAAATGCGACATGCAACAAGCATTAGAAAACCGATCGCTCAAATGTTGTCAGCGTTCTGAACTCTTCGTTTTGAGCGCGCTCAGTGCTGCCACGGCAAGATCTAAATCCACCTCTGATCATACAGGGTGAAACCATTTGTATACAGAGCACTTGAATGAACAGTTACTTTCACACACAATTTAAGCAAATTTAGTTGCTAAATAAAATAATATTATTTCTTTACAATATTGAAAAGTTGCATAGTTGTCGCACTTAAATGATTCCGATCATCAGGAAAATTTTAATAATACACAAGGACATCTCGAGTAAATAAAAAAAAAAATAATCATTTTTTAAATTATGATTTAATTTATTAAGGTAAAAAAACAGACCATGAAAGAAAGTTCTCCAGACCATGAAAAAGTAATTGCCCCTAAACCTAATAACTGGTTGTGTCTCCCTTGGCAGCAACAACTGCAGTCATGTGTTTGCAACACCTGGCAATGAGTCTTTCACATTGCTGTGTTGGAATTTTGGCCCATTCTTCTTTACAGAATTGTTTTAATTGAGCCGCATTGGAATGTATTCGAGCATGAATGACCTGTGTAGTTAAAGTCATTTAAAAGTTAAAACATAAAACAAAATTTTGAGCCAGTGCTTTTTCACAGCACAGCTAACAAACGTAATATATTACAGTAACAGAATTTAGCCATCACTTCATTTCAACATAAAGAGAGCAGTGAAGCAGTGCTTGGATCCTGTAATCTGTCCAGCTGTCTCACCTCCTCTTCTGTACACTCTGATGAAATAGATCAGTTTCCCTTTCATGCTAATACCACTATAAGCACCATTGACCTTGTCATCTTGTATATCACCACATATCGCCATGCAGAGTCTCTGCCGTATCGCTGCATCGTCTTCTGGAAACGTCAACTGTCTTCACACTTCCTATGTTAGATTTGCAATACAAATAAAAGTGCTTGCAATGAACCCAATGAATCTTTGCCATAATTTCTTTAAAGGTAGCGTTCTTCGGTGATACCATGGTGCTGCGGGAGACTACTGATGTCTTGCAGGAAAAGGAATTTTAATCACCCACCAACAAATTGACACCAGTCTATTAACAGGTCACAAATATTTCAGCATAAACACATTTAATGTGTTAAAAGGTGACGCTTTCCTTTTAAGATTTCCTCGTAGCATCAGTTCACACTCTGTGATAAATTCCCATTGCTTCTTTTTGAATTAGAGGACTAATTCAGGGCTGTACCTTAATTGCTTTGTATTATAGACACCGTGTCAATAACTGTTACTATTCCTGGAGACCCAAAGAATGTCCAAGCATGAAATTGAATGCATGATATTTATTTCTTTTTTTCTCTGGCTTTCACGCGTGTTCATTTGCACATGTTGGCATTAGTTTGATCTGTACATATTCTGAATGGTGTAGGAATGTCTCAAATTAAAGCTCTCACATTGATCTACTATTCTGACACTGTTATTCAATTAAATTAAGTGAAAATGAAGGTGCTTCCCAAATTATGCGGTTTGTAAAACCTCAGACATTTAATCAGCGAAATAGGGCATGGGGTCCCAGGGTTCTTCAACTACTGGACAGCATACTTTCAGAGCATTTTAATACTGGTTTCTTGTAAGTGTATCTGTAAAGTGCTTTTGTTTTACAGATCTCTAGGTGGTGGTTCTGCCTGTCTACTGAAATGAGATGAGGACAGGTTTTATTACACTTTGATTGGCTGTTTTCTGATGAAGTTTGGTGATTGGCCTCGCTGTTCTTATTTGCTTTCAGTTCCAAATGGTTCTGTCAGTGACTCTGTTTAATTGTTCACTGCACACTGACGTAAACAGCCTTCGGTTTACAATCTTCAACACCAGTATCACAGCCATTCCATCTATCCTCTCTCTTTCGCGCTCTTTGAAACCACCATGTGATGCATTTCATTTTATTCAATAATTGAAAAACAAAAATTGGTTAAAATATGTATTTTTTTATATATATATACAAAGGTGAATACACCCTTTTTCCAGTTTATATATTATTAAACTAAAAGCTGATTGAGGGAAATATTATGTGAAAACTGTTCTGTGGATCAATCCCATTGTGTTTATAACACTTAGCTCTATCAACCTATCTGACAGCATGAATTATTCAAGCAATATCACACAAGAGAATGATGTAACCGCAGGCATGAGGGCACAAGCCCGAGTGCTGAAGATATCACAGGCGTGCCGATAATTCAGTACAATAGTACAACCTCAAATGTGATATTGATTATATAAAACCTTTCCACAAACACCAGTTATTATCAGCAGATTATGATTTGTTTGTTTTTTGAAACAGTAATTTTTCAACGCCAACACATATCCTTCCGCGACTGACCAAACTAACCACGACCGATGGAGCTGGAAACTGACTGATTAACAGGAGTGAATTCCTACTTTTAAATTCCTACTTGTACTATGTACTATATTACTTGTACTCTATTTTATCACAGAGGTGTTAGACAGTCCTGAGAAAACTTACAAGATGTACTCCACATATTCAGCTTTAGAACATTAGAATAAAGTGCACTGTGTAGTGTGTACAATCCCTTGTTCCACACACCAAGTAGTGCCCTTGATCAGGGGTTAGAGAGGGATTTGGGCATCACCCGTGTGTTAGAAGCTAGTTGGCTTTGTAGCTTGTGTCAGCTGTGAAAAAATAAACCAGATGTGTTTTCTTGCTGAAAGTGCTTTCCATTGTGGATTTCTTTCTTTCTTTATTTATTTATTTATTTAATTGTGGGTTTTGGCAGGCAGCCGCTCTCCTCTCTGTCCAGTACTGCGGACTGTACTGACCTCATGCATATAGTTAAATGTCATAATGGTTTTATGCTCCATATCATATTGTCCAATGGGATTACTTAGTCAGATTACTAAGTGTTGTTTAATCCCTCCAAACTCATGCATTTATTTGTTTTTGGTTTCTTGTGTCTCTTCATGTAATTAAAATGTTTCGAGACTTTAAAACCCTGCTATATAGAGGCTGTGAGTAAGCCTGGCTAAGACTGCTGAGAGTTAGTCACAGCTTTCAAAATGTTGTTAACAAGCACACAACTAAAATAATAAGGAAAAAGATTTTGTGAAAACTCTGTTTATTGTGTATAGAATCATGTAGAAATTGCTTTGGGGTTCTTGCAGTGCAAAATATATAGTATACTGTATGTTTTGACTATGCAGAAACACTTGGAAAGTTCACTTAGTTACTTACCTCTTCCACCATCATCATACGTCTGATATGAAAACAGTTATGACTTTTTGTTCTGGGCACCGCGTGTGGTTTCTATTGGAATTAGTGGAATGTTTCTGTTTGCCAACTTTCTGGCTATGTCTCAATTCCAAAGGCCTCATCTTGTGACTGATTCCATGTGGACAGTACTAGGTGTGTGTGTGTGTGTGTGTGTGTGTGTGTGTGCCAGCAAGTGCAGAAGCTGAAATGTTATAAAAGAAACTTGCCATTCTGTATATTTAGAGAGACATTTTGTCATTTGAATACCGTCTCAAACTCCCAAACAGCATTATTATGAAAAACTGATCTTCTTTGGGAGAAGGGGGTTGATATGACAGTCATAATGTTTTACAGGATGATCAATATATTTTGTGTGTGTGTATGGTGCAATAAGTGTATAAGAACCTAAAAAAAAAAAAGGTTCATAAAGAGATCTTCCCACTCCCCTATTGTGTCATTAATCTGCGCCCACACGCCTGCTGAGCTGTCATACAGAGGAACAAATATTTATACAGAGAGAATGAGAAGAAAGACAAAATGCTGCCTCTACAACAGGGGTTTTCCAACATTTACCAAACTGGATCCCCTCACAGAAAAAAAAGGTTATAGACACTCTTGATTGTTTATTCACATATTAATGTTGTGTGTTTAATTTAACTTGTTAAATGGTAGATCAGGGATGTCAAACATATTCCCTGCAGGCTTAGACCGGCGCAGTAGAGGTTCTAATCTCTCTCACTGTTGAATATGAAATCTGTGTGTAGTTAAAGCTCAAAGCATTTTAGCCATTATTTGTTTTGCATGTACAGAGCTCAGGAATGTGCAGTATAGAGTGACACGTTTTTTTTTCCAGCATAAAATAGGTAATATGATGAACTTAATCTTAATTCATTTTAATCAACTACCCAAACATTTAAATGGGTCACATTGGGCAAAGAAATAGCACAGATACAAATAATCACATGTTTTTTTTATTGTTGTTTTCAGTTATTTCTATAACCAAAAAATAATAATATGCTAATTTTTGTAACATCATTTCCATATTCCATATTATAAAAGTAATAATAACATTTGTTCTACCTGACGTAGCTGAAAAACCAAAGTATACAGTTTGAATTCTGAAGCCTCCACATATAAGCACATTTTTACATTTTTTTAAAATCATCGTTGACCTATGCTGTGTTGCTTAGTTTTAAAGGTTAAAAATGAGCTAGTTCACTAGATTAAAAAAAATAGGACATTAAACTCAGCTAATGAAAAAATATGCTAATGTGGAACTATTTCATATGCAATATAATCACAACTAAGTAGATTTAAAATTCTATCCCAGTTAAATTATTTTAAATTCAGGTAGTAACCCTACAAAATGTGTGAAAGATATCTTTATCTGTAGCAATGGGCAAACTCTGGTTCAGAAGTGCCAAAACATGCAGTTTCTCAAATGACCACTAGGTCACTGGCTCAAAAAGCAAGTCAATCCCCATAGATCTGATGGTAAAATACCCAACTTTACAACAGAAATATACACATTTAGAGTCTGGTGCAAAAAAACAGTTTCGGTCTCCATCAGCAGATTTCCCAATCCTATTATAGTATGCATGATTAGGGGAATGGCTGATTTGAATTATCACTTTAGCAAAGCAGCTAGCTGGAATCGTTGTAGTTTAACTTACCACAAGTTGACACGGGACGAAGTGTACAGTATGAGTTCAATCAAATGCAAAGTAATGTAAGCATATAAATTTAGATTAGGCATCTTACCATTTTAGCTAAGCTAAAACTAAGCTTGCTTGTGGAAACTTGGATGCTCCGCCCATGTGCCCATTTATGGATTAACCATGAGTTTAGATGGAGTTAGCTCCTGCTAAGATAGCAACAACCAGAGCTCCCATAGTTGAGCTTCAAAACCGCTCTTCAGAAAACCTATTGGTGATGTCATAGAGAGTTTGTGCTGTTCTTATACTGTGTTCATGGGCTACTAAATATATTTACAATATATTGGTTCGTTAACTTGAGCGTAAAACTGAGCTTTGAAGTGTAATCTGTCTCATTGCATTGTTAAAGATTTTTCCCGTCAGTGTCCAAAAACAAAAATAATAATAATTTAACTGTAAGTATTTATTAGCTTTATATTAGGATATGTGCAGCTTCCAAAAGAAACCTATGAAGAATTTAAATCATGAGTCAGTAAGTAAGTCTTGGAACAATTAAATTAAATAGCAGCTATAAAACCCATTACCACTCTGACAGTAGTTGGTTTCATTCTGCAGTCTGTTATCACATAACAGGTGAAGGGCTGATGGAGCAAGGTCAAGACTTTAGGGAGGGTTCTTTAACACTTCAAAACAAAGATTTTAGCAGAGTATCAACAGTGTGGGCAGAAGTGTGCGGAGGTGCATCATCGTGCAAGATCACAACGCTCTTGGATAGCGATCCTCTGCGTTTAATTCGAAAGTTTAGGCTTCAGCTCTTAAATAAGCGTCTCACTGTAACGAGCACTGTCGATTGTTGAACATTTTTCCTGATAACGTTCCCTTGAGAATCCCAGAGAACTGTTTGCGTTGATGAATTTTCCAGCTGATGGTCGACTTTTGAACTTTTTCTTGGAAGTTTTTCTTTTTCTTGGATGTTTCCGTTCCATACTACATGATAAACTCGTGTCTCGTCATCATTAATGATTTCTTTAAGAAACTTTCACCTTCCTTAGAGTATCGGTCCAAAGTTTGTTTGCAGATATCAAAACAGTCCTGTTTGAGCTATTCTGTGAGTTGTTTCTGCACCAGGTTCACCCTCAAGCTACAAAAAAAATTAAATCACTGCATGCTGCTCGCACCGCAGTTACAGATGAACTCATGTAACACGTTCACACCTGCACAGCAGTGACCGAGGAGACAGTAGCTTTGAAGGCAAAGCTCTGATAAGACAGTGTGTCCAACAGAAGCTTTAATATAACTAGAGTGCTGATAATTTTTCATTCACATTCGTATACTAAAGTACAGTAAGCTGCATTCTGGCCAGTGCATCCGGAACAGTTTAAACTGTGACATACTGTCTCAAAATAATGCTATGTCCATATCATGCTGTGTTATTCCATTGAGGATTCAGGAAGCTGGAGGTTTTTTAGTGCATATATTTGTTTACAAGAGAGTCTGTATTCCTTCCAGAAGTCTCAGGGGTGAGTGAAAGGCAGAGAGTTGGAGTGACCTATGTAAATATTCCCATCAGCCCAGCGTCCAAAAAGCAGCTGCACTATATGGAGCTGGAGCTTCAGGAGCACGGCCTCACAATCAGAGGTGAGAGCACGCAGCATTTGACCTGCAGGGGACTGTACTGTTGGAGCTAACACAGATGTTAACAGTAGGGAAGATGGCTGATTGCCAGGTGTGATTAAGTGTGATTGGAGTTTTGTGTTTGTGTGTGTGTGTGAGAGAGAGAAAAAGCATGTTATAGTAGAACATTTAAATACTCTCTCAACATAAACCCCTCCAGAGGATTTTCTTGGCCTTAATACTCGATTTTTTTTTTTTTTGAGCATCATTACCGCTGCTTTGTTTTTCATTTCAGACCCTACATAATTTAGGCTGTACTACATTATTTAAAACAGACTGAACAGACACAGCAGTCACTTGACATATTGCTAAAATATTCATAATTGGAAGGGAACATTGTGTTTAAAAGTTTATTCACTTTGCTGACAATCTCATAAGGAACACGTAATAATTTATTACGCCGACAAACCCAGAATGATTTACCATGAACTGCTACTTGTGTTCATTAGAAAAAGGTCAGTGAAAGTGCACAGATGATTTAGAAATACTTAACGACATATTTTAGCGAAATAATAATGTTATTTTGCTGTGTCCTACTGTATAATAATGTTTTACACAATCATTACTGAGTGCTGTGCCAGGTGAAGCCAAGAGCAGTCCTCATGTCGTCGTATTTCTGCAGCACTTTAGTTCTTCAGGTGGTGAAGAGAAATTGTGTGTATTCGTGATCCAATACAATCAATAAACCATAAGCTGGCTCATGCAAGTCATTCGCTTTCCTCTTTATAACCATATGAAGTGCTTACTAAATACAGCATCAGAGTAGGGTCTGACCAGGATAGAAAAGTGCCCCATATTCTCAAGGGCTCTCCTTCTACACCCAAGAGCATTGCGGGAATCGATTTCTCTGTAATCTTATTCCTCACATTTGTTGCCTTGGCTACTGGCAGCCGTAGTGGCACAGAGGAGTGAAGCACAGTGCTGTACGACACTGTCACACCACGGCATTATTGTAAGATCGATGTGAGACTGCTCGACTTATTGTTACGATGATAACCAAGCCTCATTTTGCATGTATCTGTATAACCAGGACTAACAGTTCCTTCTCAGATGGACAAACTGTGAAACTAAAAGAAACCATGACAAACAGATTAAGATCTCACACAGTCTTAGTTAATATACTGCCTTGCTGCATTTCCAGCGTGAGGTTTTATTTGCATGAGGTTTTTTTTCCTTACGAACAAATATAATATATTGATATTTACATATAGGGAGCAATCTAAAATGAAATAGAGAGCAGAAGGGCAGAGGGGTGTGGTGTCAAGCACTGTCAGCGAAAGAGTTTTAGCCTCTGTGATATTTAGTTTGAGTAGTGTCAGTGAAAGAGATGTGGTCTGTGTGTGTGTGTGTGTGTGTGTGTCTGTAAGTCTGAATGAAAGAGGTGTGGCCTGTGTGTCTAAGTCTTAATTGAAGAGGTGTGGCCTATTTGCCTGTCAGTCTTAATGAAAGAGGTGTGGCCTGTGTGCCTGTCAGTCTTAGGCACACAGGCCACACCACTTTCACTGTCAGTCTTAGTGAAAGAGGTGTGGCCTGTGTGCCTGTCAGTCTTAGTGAAAGAGGTGTGGCCTGTGTGCCTTTCAGTCTTAGTGAAAGAGGTGTGGCCTGTGTGCCTGTCAGTCTTAGT
>JAQMYJ010000013.1:11517644-11535366 GCA_030014305.1 Clarias laeviceps | reverse complement strand
CCAGCAGCTTCAAATACCTGTTTGCTGCTTTGTAATGGCATTTCAGCAGCTGCTCTCTTAATCCGATGAATTTGTCTTGCAGAAACCTTCCTCATTCTGCCTTTATCTGCACGAACACGTCTGTGCTCTGAATCAGCCACAAATGTCTTCACAGTACGATGATCACGCTTAAGTTTTCATGATCCTTTTTCTTTCCCATATTGCTTGAAACCTGTGGCCTGCTTAATAATGTGGAACCACCTTCTTCAGTACTTTTTCTTTATCTGGGAAACTAATTATCACACGTGTCTGAGATTCATTTCAGTGATCCAAAGAACCCTGAGACACAACACCATCCATGAGTTTAATTTTAAAAACCAAACATTTAATGTTTATGACACTTACATCCAATTTGCATAATAATTTGGAATTTGGTGTGTGTGTATATAAAATTCTTTTTATTATTCTTTTTTTTTTATTGGGTATGTTAAATTTTAGAGATCTTTTTTTTTTATTACTTTCTTATTATTATTATTTTTTTACTTAACCTCACTCCAAGCCATTTTCACATGTTTGGACTGTTTACGGAGTTCCTGGGAGGCCAGGGTTTTGTTATGTTTTGTTATTCTGTAGTATTTGGATTGGCTTTCAAGGATAGAGTAGACAAGTGTGCATGATCTATTGGCTTACAATATATGCCCATAACATGTCATTTGGGAGTCATCATTGTATTGATTAAATCTGTGACATGCATTTGTCTAAAAGGACGTCAGCGAGGGACCACGACGAGTCTGCCAATAGAGAGTGATGTCTTCCTAACAACTTTGAAGAAGATTGATGATGCTGTGAGGCGTATTCGCAGAACACACTGTGGAGATGGAAAATGTAAGCATAAGCAGAGCTCTTGTCCATGGTGTCTGTATAGTTCTCACATTATTTATTCTTTTCCCTGTGCGATTGATGTACTGTACAGTCAATTCATCTTGTTTGTTTGTTTGTTTGTTTGTTTGTTTGTTTGTTTGTTTTGCCATAGCAGCACTGTCAATTAGACCGACCGCATCCATTACAACTCATTCTGGCTTTCTAGGAATAATAGGAAGCACTTAAAAACCACACTTGATCAAAGGTACTGTTATGGTTATTAATATTATATTGTCTATTAACCATTAGACAGCTGTGAAATTTTATAGGAACTCCTATTTTATATTAAGCTCCTATCAGTGAAGGATGTGCAACCAGTGATTCAATTGCAATCAACTTTTAATTTATGTCCCTTTTTCACCTTTTCACCAAAACGGAGGACATCCCTGACATCATAACGCTGGCGCCAGCAGCCATCATTGTGATCTATTGTCTCACCTAAACAGCAATATTAGAAAATATGCAGGACATCGTGAGCATGTATAAAGACGTTTTATTCAACTGTTGCATGATTATATGTTCAGTTTTTTTGTTCATACCTAAAAGCGAACAGTTTAAGACTAATAATGTGCAACAATCATTATGTAGAAGTGAAACACATTGGCATTAATTACAGTATGCAGCATTAAATCACCCCAAATTTGTCCCTAATATACCTTACGTTACATTATACCTTACGTAGACTCATATATGCTTTATGTCTTTCTTAACCAATTGTGACGGATTCTTGGTTTAAAATAAAGCTTTATTGTAGTGTTACTGATGACTGAATTACAAGAAGCCTGATCAGCTCTAAATGTGTTCCAGGTCTCTCACTGGCTTTCAAAAGCATTATTACAGATAATTACTATCACTACAGCGCTGCGTAATTATGATAATAATAATGGTCTTTTATTAGGGTTATACTCAGCACTGAGTGTTAAATTGCAAGAAATACACCCTGTGCATGAGATTTAATTGTGTGTGTGTGTGTGTGTGTGTGTGTGTGTGTGTGTGTGTGTGTGTGTGTGTGTGTGTGTGTGTGTGATCCACTTATACTGTCAAGGGCTTGGTCTGATTATGAAAGTTTATTCTTTTGTTCATTTAGACTGATCAACTCATTCGTTGCCAAATAATTACACAGGGCGTTCAAGTCAAACCGGGACTTGTGATGAAATTTCTTGTGATTGAAGGCATATGATCAATTGACAGTGACATTTACATAAGACTTCAAGCACAACATGGTGATTAGACTCTTAGGTGCAGTAAAACATTTGAATGTTTTAAAGAAATCTTTATATCCATCTGAGGTGGCTTGGAACCCACTGCAGTCATTCCCTGGAATTCAAAGAGTGAAATGTCTGATCCTTGAAAATCACCAAATAATCAGCATTTCAGAGGTGTAGCAGGCAGGCCAATCATGCCTCTGGTGTAGAGAGAAGACTTTTTACTTTGATGGTATCGAAGGATATAGAGAAATAATAGCATTTTTAATTCTCATAATCTAGGTTCTGTTGTTCTGTATAATAAAAAGTCTTGGTTTGACTTGAACAGCCCTTGGATTAGAGTGAATGTCAGTCAAGTAAACATTTCCTTAGAAAAATGTGTCCTTTTTGGTCAACCCTGAAAAACAGCCGGCTAAGCAAATAGATGATCATTGCTCAACGTTTTGGTAGAGCACATTATGTGTCACTTAACTTAATTGAGTTATCTCTACCGTTCGGTTGAGATATATTATGCTCAAAACAATCCACTAGATAATGATGTTTTTAAATAGTTAGCATTTTTTTTATTATATGGTATTCACTGACATATTAAATGTTGATACTTTAACAATGAAGCAACATCTCAACCATTTTGAAGAGACGTTTATGAGATCTTAAAAAATTACAGTGGTGTTAGTATTGGCTCAAGGAAACAAAAAGCTCTAAATTGCTTCATTGCTTTTTTTTTGTCATGAGGAAGTTAAAGGGTTAATGACTAATGACCTTGTAGTTTAGTGGTGCGTAGTGTAGACTGTTCCATACTCATCCCGATAATATTGTCCTGTGTAAACAATCCCTCAGTGTAAAAATTTATACATATACAGTAGTAAAAGACTCTAAATTGTTTTTCTGTTTTTATTATTGCTTGAAGGTAATAACACACAAAAAAGATTTCATATTACCAACCAACCTTTCAACCAACTAACCAACCAACCTTTCAACAATAAATAAATAAATAAATAAATAAATAAATAATATAATATAATATAATATAATATAATATAATATAATATAATATAATATAATATAATATAATATAGTTTAATATAATATAATATAATATAATATAATATAATATAATATAATATAATATAAATACATCTTGTTACAGATAATTGAAGCATCCACCATCAAACCAACTATGAATGAAAGAACTGCTACATAAACAATGATGTGTCAGAAAAAGCACATATAAATAAATCAAGAATTCACCTGTTCTGTGGTATAAATGTGGAATAAAACCCCAATTCAGATCAACCAGAAATTACAAAACTTATGATTTTCGACTGTAGTTTACAGTAAAATGTATCAGCTCTTGAGTGACTGTTCACTCGCATGTTGTCACAGAATCCTTCTGCCTACTTCCCGCCTTCACATTTTTTCTCTAGCTCTTTGTTCACATTTCCTGATCTTAGCAGTATGTGATTCTATCTGGATGAAAATCTACAGTACCTTGACTTATTATCAATTTATGGATTTATTAAAGATATAGATTTAATATGATTTAGCCAAAAATCATTTGAATCAGATCAGTGTTGCTTAAATTGTATGTTTTAACATATCAGTTGTACTGTAAGATCAATACTGTATTCTCCATGAACATTCCCACAGGGGGAACGTGTTCCCACTCCTCAGCCTTGACCTGCCCCTAATCTTGTGTGTGTCCTCTGACCAGCTGTTGTGTTTTATTAGTTGTATTATTTCCCCAGCATTCTTCCTGACATATGTCATCAAGAGCACTCATGATATTTCATTTACTCTTCATCAGTAACCTCTATATCCTGGTCAGGTGCTGGTTGGTGTAAGACGGAAACAACTCCTTCTGGGACACCAGTCCATTACAGGACAACATGCACGCATAAAGTCATTCAGCTTCAAGCAATTGATTTTTAATCTTTTACAAGAATATGTGGGTAAACAATCAAGTTCTTCATTTTACACATTTCAAATGCTATTGTGCCCTTTGTCCTCGTCAGTTTTAGTAAGGAAGGCATGGCTTCTATGATAGTCATTTTTAGAAAAGGGGTTTGGCCTCTGTCCCTGTCAATTCTAATAATGGAGGTGTGGCTTCTGTCCCTGTCACTCTCAGTAAAAGTGGATTGGCCTCTCCCTGTCAGTGCCACTTAAAGAGCCATGGCTTCTGTAACTTTAATTTCCAGAAAAAAAGCAGTGGCCTCTGTCCATGACAGTCTAAGGATGCTTTCACACAATCCATGATTGACTTTTTTGTACCATGCCCAGGAATGATTGCACCGTCCATCCCACTCCCCCAATAGGCAGTATTCGTTTTGTTATTTTCCTCTGTTCTCAGGTACACTTCCGTGACACAGTGCCTGCAGGTGGCAATATGCACCTAGTTGGTTTGAAAGCCTTCATTAAACAAAATGAAAAGAAGATAATAAGATAGTCAATTTTCGCACTATGCCTGCTATTATTGATATTTCAGATAGGGATGAAACTGTCAGTCCCAGTGAGAGAGGGGTGGCCTGTGTCCCTATCAACCCTACTGTGGGAGGGTAGGCCTGTGTCCTTGACAGTCCCTGTGAGAGAGGGGTGGCCTCGATCCCTGTCAGTCCCAGTGAGAGAGGGGTGGCCTGTGTCCCTGTCAGTCCCAATGAGGGAGGGGAAGCCCTGTGTCCCTGTCAGTCCCAATTAAGGAAGGGATGGCCTGTGTCCCTGTCAGTCCCAGTGAGGGAAGGGTGGCCTGTGTCCCTGTCAGTCTGAATGTGAGATGGGAGGCCTCTGTCCCCGTCAGTCCGAGTAAGAGAGGGGTGGCCTGTGATCTTGACAGACCCAGTGAGGGAGGGGTGGCCTCTGTTCCTGTTAGTCCAAGTGAGAGAGGAGCGGCCTGTGTCCCTGTCAATCCCAGTGAGAGAGGGCTAGCCTGTACCACTGACAGTCCCAGTGAGGGAGATGTGACCTCCGTCCCTGTCAGTTCCAGTGAGGGGGGATCACCTCTGTCCCTGTCAGTCCAATCAGTAATTGGTAAAGGTGTGCTGTAACAGGGTGGGTCATTTGTCTCTGTCTGTCTGTGATAAGGAGACATGTTTTCTGTTCTTGATTGGCTCAGTTAAGGGGCAGGACCTCTGTCTCTGTCAATCTCAGGTAAGGGCATGTGCCTTCTGTTTCTGTCAGGGGTGATAATGGTAATCATATACATAACTGAATGACACCATATTCACCTGTTGAGTGCACTGAGCTGTCTATCATAGAGTCTTAACGGTTATGGTTTACTCTAGTAAAGTAAAAACCTGCCTCCACCACCTTGCCAGTCTAAGTCCTGGAGGCAAAAAAGATATGTAGCATTTTTTTTCCAAAAACTCTGTAAATACCATTTCGGCCTTTGCTGTGTTTTGAGAAAACTTCTGTAATAACATTATGTAGCTATAACTCAATAGGTTTCACACAGGCGCTGCTGATATTTGCTTTCTTGCTGCCTCGTTCTATTGTTGTATTTCGTAATAGCCGTTTTCTATTTCCATGTCAACACCTGAAATTTAGTGCAAGACATCAGAAAGCATAGTAACATTCTGAGGTCCTGGTGTACAGAACGATGCAGTGAAGTGATAAAAGGAGTTCGTTAAATTCCCAAAAGGTCAGAGCTTTGCGTTGCTGGTTTTAAGACACACTTATAAGACACTC
This sequence comes from Clarias laeviceps, assembly GCA_030014305.1. Lineage (NCBI taxonomy): Eukaryota > Metazoa > Chordata > Actinopteri > Siluriformes > Clariidae > Clarias > Clarias laeviceps. The sequence goes on along the minus strand of JAQMYJ010000013.1, from coordinate 11,529,580 downwards.
TCAGGTTTTTTTCCCCCCTGAAATGAGTATGCAAGTGCTCGTGCTCATCTGAGGTGTAAATAAACAGAAGTGTACATTCACCCACTCCAAAGAAAGTAGGAATTAATAATGATCCTTCATAGTGTAGTTACCTAAAAGCCCAGGCTCCCTTCAAAAGCTTCCGCTTATCCGGAGCCTCTTAGAAGCTGAGAGTGATCCATTCTATCCTCAATTTATATTCTAAGTTCAGATAAATTTAAATAACAATGAGGCACATGCGATTCAGAGTAACTCATGCTATCATTTCTAAAGCCAGATAATATCGGTTGTCTGAACACCCCACCCGGGTTGCCAAATTATGAAACCATTCTAAATGAGCTTATTTTCTTTCCTTCTAACACCAAGCGTAATAAATATGTACCTTCTGATTATCCAAAGTGCCAACAATTCCATCTGCGTAAACAGTTAGCAATATGAATTTGGAGGATTCACAAGTTAAATCACTGTTATACACTGTTATATGTTATATGTTTTTTTTTTAATGCAAACTGTTAAAACTATTTCCAAAGGTGAAAGTGCCCTATAAAGTATGGCGAGTCCTACTTTTTCTCTTTCTCTTTCCAGGAATAGAGAAATCAATCTGTCCTACTTTCATTGGAAGGTGTATAAAAGCATGACTGGGACAAATTTTGATGTCCATGATTTACTCACTCACTCACTCACTCATCATCTATACCACTGTATCGAGTGTACAGACTTAGCGCATGAGGAGGGAACACCTAATCTGCATGTCTGAAACTGGAGCACCTGGAGGAAACTCACCAAGCACGAACAGAACATGCACACAGACCCAAGACGGGAACTACTAAACCATTGTGCTGCCGGTCATAATTTATTCTAAATCTATTTAAATTATATATATAAACACCTGGAGTGCTACATATTTAATAAAATTGAAGGAAAGATTTAGTGTTTTATTATTATTGTTATTATTATTCCATCCATCCATCTAGGATTCTCTGTAGTCCAACTAGGAACAGTGGAGGCCAATGGTGATTATTATTGTATTTATTCCCATATTACGACTGTGGTAGGACCTCCGGTCAACATTCACATACTTATTCACTACGGCCAATTTGGGAATCCTAATCAGACTAATCCGCATGTCTTTGGACTGTAGGAGGAAACCTGAGCACCCTGGGTAAACCACAGTGCTAACCACTTTAGCCACCGTACCGCTTATTATTCATATAATTATAATACTAAAATGGGATTAAACTGATGCCATCATGCACATAGGTTGGATGAAAAAAATAGAAATGTGATTAGCTATTTTTTTTTTTTTGTTGCAGGTTAAAGTGACTGCCTGTTAAATGTAGAATATAATAACAAATCCCCTTAAAAAGAGGAGACTTGATCATGGACAAAACATGGTGCTAAAAATGTCTCACCTAGGTGAAAAAGTGAATTTTCAGATAGGGTCTTATAGCACCATATTCATGCAGTAAATGCATCTTATCTCCTGATCCATTTATATTTTTCTCAGATAAAAAGAAACACATTTACAAAATACAAATTAAAATCTTTCAATAATATTAACTGTCATTCAGATGAAACTTGGCCGATTTAGATTTCACATGAAAACATATAAACCTGAAAGAGTGTATTATTCTACAAAATTGTGAAGATATTGCAAGATGAATTTGACATGGTTATGGACACTACAGATTTTTTTGCTTTTTAAGCTTTTACCAAAAAAAAAATTTAAGCTACTATTTTTGCAGAACATATGCTTCTAAAAGCTTACACCAATTTTACTATCAATATTCATAAAGAAATATGAATAATTTGCATTTCAAATGATTATTGTTTGAAGCAAGACAGTATAACGCTGAGAATGGGCATTTTTGTAGGCACAGATAAATTCATCTCTCCAAAACGGCTTAGGTTAGCAACTTTTTTTAAGGAAAACAAGATTGGTCACTTTCATGTTGCATAAACTTTAGAAGCAGCCTCTTTGGAGTATAATATACGTATATAATACAATTTCTGTATAATAATAATAATAATAAAAATTAAAAAAACAGTACCAATACAACACAGTTAAACCAAAAAAGTAAGGTTTCATGGGATTGGGCGTAAACTGTGTTGCTCTGGTGGTAAATATGATATCCTTTAGTTCTGGAAATGTGACCGATATCAAGGCTTGATTGATGCGTGCAATCTGGCAACCCTGTGTTAGCGCTCAGAGGCGCGCTGGAGATGGAACAGAAAGAGAGAGAGAGAGAGAACAGAACAGGAGCGATGACTTTGTACAAGAAGGCTTCGTAATACAAGACTTCAGCGTTTCTGGTTTTCCTCGTTCTGGGATTTTAGCCGTTTGGAACTTTCTGGTATGTTTGCTGGAATGAGTGTGTGCGCGCGCGTGCGTAGTTTTTTTTTTTTTTCAAATGGAACCACTGCGCGCGGGTAACGCGGGAAAACTCTACAGATTGATGCATTCTATGATGCAGAAAGAGGATAACGGATTAACACTACTGTAATACGGAGAGTCCGCGGAGAGGGATGGAGGCACCGGGTGGCACGGACGCGCCTGCGGTCTCCTACCCGCCGGCGTCTGCAAACTCCTCGTGGGAGTCGGGAGCGCGCTACTCGCGGACGGCTGCAGTGGGTCTCGCGGCGCTCGTCGCCTTCCTCATCGTGTTCACGGTGGTAGGGAATGCGCTCGTGATGCTCGCGGTGTTAACGAGCCGCGCGCTGCGCGCGCCGCAGAATCTCTTCCTGGTGTCTCTGGCCGCCGCGGATATCCTGGTGGCGGCGCTAGTCATGCCCTTCTCGCTCGCCAACGAGTTGATGGGCTACTGGCACTTCGGCCGCGCTTGGTGCGGCGCCTACCTGGCGCTGGACGTGCTCTTCTGCACCGCCTCCATCGGGCACCTCTGCGCCATCAGCCTGGACCGCTACTGGTCCGTCACGAGCGCCGTCCAGTACAACCTGAAGCGCACGCCCCGCCGCATCAAGGCGGCCATCCTGGTCGTGTGGCTCATCTCCGCCCTCATATCCTCGCCGCCGCTCTTCTCCATGATGGACGATGGCTTGGCCGAGGGCGCGGGGCATCTCCCACAGTGCCAGCTCAACGACGACACCTGGTACATTTTAGCCTCCAGTTCGGCATCCTTCTTCGTTCCGTGCGTCATCATGGTCCTGGTCTACATCCGCATTTACAGGGTGGCGAAGACGAGAACAAGGACCTGTTCGGAGAAGAAGCCCAGCCTGGACACAGAGAACGGCGTCAGCATCGCTACATCAGTGGTGAGAATGAACGGAGAACGTGAGAACGGGCACTGCTCGGAGGTGACCTGCGTAACCGCCGAGCCGCGGCCTTCGATCCAGGCAGAACCAGACCCCACTTCGACTTTGGAGGCCAAAAGCTGGAAGGAAAAAGATACAACGCCAAGTAGAAGCCACGGCGAAGGTTCGAAACGTGGGTCGTCGTTGGCATCACTGGCATCAGAGACCAGTAGACGGGCGTCCCGTGCCAGCAGCAAGACACAGGATCTGTTCTCGTCTCGGAGGATGTCGAGCGGACGGAGGAAGAGCAGCGGCGGCGGCAGCAGCGTGAGGAGGAGGAGGGCATCGCAGGTGCGTGAAAAGCGCTTCACCTTTGTGCTGGCTGTGGTGATGGGTGTCTTTGTGCTCTGCTGGTTCCCTTTCTTCTTCAGCTACAGCTTGTACGGCGTGTGCCGCGAGGCGTGCCACATCCCCGACCTCCTCTTCAAGTTCTTCTTCTGGATCGGTTACTGCAACAGCTCGCTTAATCCAGTCATCTACACCATCTTCAACCAGGACTTCAGACGGGCTTTCCAGAAGATCCTTTGTTCACCCTGGAAGAAATCCTTCTAGAACTTTAAATGGACATTTTGTTTTCCTGGATTCTGGATGTCCTGTAATTCTTTCTTGTTGTCAAATTAGAAAGGAAGAGCTGGAATCAGAAGTCGGTTAGGAAACGAACCAACAGCATAAGATTATAAGGATTGATTTTCTCTTCTCTGGTTGTTGGAGAATGAATTAAAGGTGAGCTGTGAGCTTCTGGAAGAGGAAGACGTAAAGTAGCAGCCGAAAAAACAAGAGTGTGTCTGTACTGGTAGATGAAAAATTTTCCAGATGTATTTATTTTTTATGCAAGCTGTGAAGATGTTGTATTAAATAAAACAAAATGTATAAACCTTTTATGTGGCTCTGTATTGTAAAGTAACATTATTACCGCTTATAAAGAAGAAAAAGCACAGCTTTGCTTAGAATCTCTCTCTTTTTCTCTCTCTGTCTCTCTGTGATTTGACATTTGCTTAGTCATGTGTCATGTGTTACTCATTACCTCAAAACTCCAGAGTGTATCAAAGAAAGAGTAAATTGTCACTGTACGGATCTTCATGGTCTGAGATAATTATGCAAAAATGACTTTAATGATCAAATGCTCACCTTTTTTCCTTACCACAAACTTGAATCAGGATATTTGTAAATGTCATCCTCTCAGGTTAAAAGGCTAGAGGCAGTGGGTATTTGCAGATGATTATTAATTTCCTACGTGGTATTAAAATCTAGAGGTGGTGATCAAAAGCACAGATATTGGTCCAGGCTGGGCCATAATGTCTAAAACAAATCTCATGGCTCCATGCAAGCTTTGACTGGCAGCATAAAGCAGATAAATTGACTTCTTGAAAATCTGTTCAGGACTGTTTATCTTTTATTCTTATGGAAGGGATTTATTTATGGTTGTACTACTGTATCATCCAGTATCACCCAAATGAGGATTGGTTTCCTTTTGGGTCTGGTTTCTTTAAAGGTTTTCTTCTTCACGTCAGCTCAAGGAGATTTTCCTTATCTTCCACCTCATAAGGGACAAACTGACATAGGTCCAAATAAATCCATTTAATTTTTTTTCTTTAACCATTGTTCAAGGTGTTTTACAAATAAATTGAATTGAATGGAAAGATGGAATATAGGATATAAGAATGAGAGAGAACAAATTCCTAGAAAACAGCAAGTTCCATCTTTGTTTAATGGTGTTTTAGTCATGTGCCAGCTCATGGGTTAAGGCACTGGACTAGTGATCAGAAGGTCCCAGGTTCAAACCCCAGCACCACCAAGTTGCCACTGTTGGGTCCTTGAGCAAGGCCTGTAGCCCTGAACTGCTCAGATGTATAAAGAGATAAAAATGTAAGTCGCTCTGGATAAGAGCATCCACCAAATGCCATAATCTGTAAAATGTAAGTGGAGGAAATAATATGTTAACAAGGTTGTAGAAAGTTGAACAGGTTATTGCCTGGTAGGTCTGTGATACTGTGGCCAGAAATAAAGGAGAACTTTTTTTACTGTACAGTTCACGCTCTCGTTAACAAAGAGTTTATCATATATTTAAAGCCTTTCAATGGGGTAATGCACCAAATAAAAATTTGATGCTTTCCTCTACAATCAGGCAAAAACCACCAATGTACAGGATCTAAAAAAACTGATTAACCAAAACTTAAACTTTTTTGTGTTTTTAATGTGCTCTTGAGGAATGAAATCCAGGTTTCCTGAGATGTTGCTTTTGCCTCTCATTTTCAGTTTCTAGTCCCTGTACCTGACCAGTTTCAGAGGAGTGACGTGTGAAGCATTCATGCATGAAAAACATCTAAATTAAGGGTCCATGAGCCAGAAACAGGTGCAGATGATAACTAGTATTAGTATATGATTAGTATACTGGTGATGCGGAATGCTGAGTCGTTGGAACAGACGAGAGGGGAAATAAGGTTGCTGCTGAGGTTGTTACATAAACAATTTTCAAATGTATCTTTAGGCACTTTGCAACCTGTTTTATTATTATTATTATTATTATTCATTTATTTTTTAATCTAGATTGTTTAATTTAATATGATGAAATCAGGAGTGGCTCAAGACTTTTGCTCAGTACTGTATGTCAGATTTTATACTTTTTATATGCAACAGATGTTTAATGCAATTAATGGAGTAAATCCTACCTAAATTAGTATCTTTACAGTACTTTAAGTTACTATGGTACCAGTTTACTAAATCTACTGAATAGTATCAGGTTTTATTGCACTAGTAAGTATTTAATAGTAGAATTCAGTTTAATCTCATCCAGCTGCTAAAACTCCATGTGAATGATGTAATGATAAATATTCTCTCATGGTCCATTTTCTCTCAGTGCTCTGTTTTCCTCCTACCTCAGAAAGCTAAGCAAGTAGGGGGTTGTAAAGGAAAAATAATACCTCTATTACAAAGAACAATTCTGAATATCAAGCATCCTGCAGAGTTTTTCTTTAATATATTGTACATGCTCACCTGCTGCTAAGGGGCTTGATTAGCCTGATATTGAGAGTTACGTTAGGTGAAACTGATATGCAAGCAATAGATTGCAATTATTATGAACTCAGGGGCCTCTATGCTGAACACAAAGATTACACCCAAAGACAAATTGCACAGTCGAACTGCTGATGAATAGAAGTACTAGATACGCAAATTACACATTTTTATATTCAGAGAATTAATTAGTATAATTTTTATCAAATTGATAAAGGTTTTCAATTTTATTAATTATTCACTTATGAGATCATTCACTCATCGTCTAAACCGCTTTGTCCTGTATTCAGGGTCGCGGGGGGCCTGGAGCCTATCCCAGGAGACTTAGGGCACGAGGCGGGGTACACCCTGGATGGGGTGCCAATCCATCGCAGGGCACACACACACACACACACTCATTCACACAAAACGGGCAATTTGGGAATGGCAATTAGCCAAACATGCATGTTTTGGGTGTAAACCTGGAGGAAACCCACCATGCACGGAGAGAACATGCAAACTCCATGCACACAGACCAGAGGTGGTAATCGAACCTTTGACCCTGGAGGTGCAAGGCCACATTGCTAACCAATACTCCACATTCTAATATGTTTAAAGGTAATCAATGTTGCCATCAACACTGATATAATGTAAAAGTGACTTTATATATACAGTATAATTTCTGCATTACAGGGATCATCTTTTTTCACATTTTATCAGGACATTTAATATCAATGAATGCACTTGTAAAATTTTCTTTTAAGACCGATGGTCAACAATATATTTTTATTGTAATGCAATTGATTAAGACTCATCAAAACCCTAATATACTCTCCCCCAATCTTGACAAAGCCGGCCCTCTTCATTTGCCATAGCATTTTTAACGTTCCCCCAGTCACTCACTCCCTTGTAATCATCCTTACTTTTTCCCCCTTTACCACACCCCTGTTTACAGGAGTTGGATATCTTACTGTATGATAGCAACATGAGGTGCATTGATGTACAGTAGGCTGCGAAAATGCTCCATCCAGAATGTAAACGTGTTCATTTTCTATTCATCTCTTTTGACAGACACAGCCTTGTGCAAATTATGGCTACAAATGATCAAGCAGACATATTGATGTTTCAGGCGAATGTCAGTACCGCACAACTTATCAACAGCTAAATAAACCGAGATTATAAAGGCAATGAAAAAGAGAAATGACCACTGTGACAAGAAGATGGAGAGATATTATACTAGTAAGGCAATCACATGCTGGATGCTGGAGGATGCAGAAGTTAGAAAGGTTATTACATGGTAGGTTTGTGAAGCTGTCGCCAAAAATGGAGGATTTTCCACAATGAGAGATGTTCTACACAAGGTGTGTATCAAAAAGTGTCAGTTATCATGCTGTTCAAGGCTTTTGTCTGCAGTAATAGGCTACACTCACTTTACCAGCCATGTAATACTATTTATGATTTTTTATTTTTTTTCGGATCAGATTTTCATGCCATTATCGTTCACATTCATGATTACAAATAACTTTTATCTGCCTGTGATGTGGATGATGTGGTCATACCTATATGCCATATCTTACCATATTGCACGTTGTGCACATTCTGTTTAACTTCTACAATTAATTTATTACTTTTTATATGTCTCTATTTGTAATAATTTTTTTAATTGATACACTTACCCCAAATTTTTACCTTTTAAAATTTAAAATTTACATTTACATTAAAGACATTCAATCTTTCTGTTTTTCCACTTTACCGTACCTTTATTTTTTTAAAGGTCATATAAGCATTTCACTGCATATCATACTGTGTACGGTCGTATATGTGACAAATAAATATATATATGTGACAAATTTGTATTTGAATTTGAATTTGGACAAGTATGTCTGCTGAAACAGCACACAAGCCCACATCGATACATCTTTGCTCGTGCCAAGTGGGTTAAAACACATCATATTTGTGTGACACTTACACTTTTCAAACAACGGATCCGATTTTAGCAGAAATATCCATGTGATTTTGCTCTGGAGGACATCAAAGCAGTGAGTCGACTGGATTTATTGAAGAAATCCAGGCACTTTGCTTTGGCTGTTTTAGGGCTATTGCTAGCATTGCTATGAAGTCCCTGTGTTAATAGTGCTCTACTGTACACACGTGCAGAGGCAAATCTCATGAATTCCAAACTGCCCAATCTCATTCAAGTCACATGAGCAAATATCAGATACATACTAGGACCATGTTTAAAAATATTCTTGTGGTTTTGCTCTGGAGGAGCAGAAGAAGGAAGAAAGCCAGACGCCTTTCTTTAGCTGTTTTAGCGGCTATTGCTACTGTAGCATTGCTATGAAATCCCTACAGTATATAACTTGTGCTCTACACATGTGCAGAGAAAAAAAGTCTCATAAATTCCAATTTGACTGTTCTCATTCAAGTCACATGACCAAGTGTGAGATATATAACCAATCTAGGACGACGTTTAAAAATTCCAATCTGAAAATCATCAGGTCTGCGCATTCAGACAGTTTAGAACTGAGTCACTTCAGGCTGGTAATGTAAACATAGATTTTAGATTTTGTTTCCCCACTGCTATCAAGACAAACATCAACAATGCACTGGATCTGATTTTATTTTTTTCTAAAGAACAATGTCAAATTGTTAGAACACAGCAAATTCATTTAATGCAACGAGTCAAGGAAATGTAGTACTCACATGTTATGAGTTAGCACTGATCCCTCAGGCAGGAACACAGTCATTATAAGGAACATGCTTGGTTGTATCAGCTGAGGTATGTGTTTACACTGTGTACAATATGGATTTTGCAATGGAATCATGTCCAATTTGCAGAGGAGCTGGGAGAGCATGAAAAAACTATATTAAAATATTGATTCTTTTCTGGTGAATAGACTCACACAGAGAGACTTAATGAACAGCAAAATGAACGACGATAAACGCCTTTATAATTGCCTTGATAACAGTATGAATTTGTCCATAAAACAGCGTGGAACTCAATTGTACCATTATCATTTAGTTTTCAGTTTTGAAATTATACAATCGCACCAGAATTCAATCCACCGGAGGAGGACTGCTACACGTTACCCTCTTCTCAACACTCACAAATAGCCTGAATGCATATAGTTTGGCTCTAGGCAGCAGATTTTTTTGAGGCAGTTGACAATTGTAACAGAAAACTGAGAAATTTCTGGACTGATTTAAATTGTTCAACTTAACTCCGAACACCATGCTGGTTAGTATGGATACTTGAAAGCCAATGATAAAATATGCAGCAAGTCAGGAATTCGAAACCCACCCTGAGCCTGAAACATCTTATTAAATGTTATCTCTCAAGGTCTCTCGTTCGGGTGAAAAATAAGACTGAAGACAGAATAAAGGCAAACAACAACAACAGCTGCAGCCTGTAGCACCTTTAATCCGTTTTGTATTGCCGTCTCTTAGAAAAAGGAAAAGCGTGTGCTGTTTGTATTAGGCTGCTGTGTTCGATTTGTCTCAGCGGTTTGCCGTAAGCAAGTTATGAATTGATTAATGCACGATCCATAGTCATTATTGTGTTTATGCTGCCATAAAAATCAACAAAAAGCTGTGTGACAAGAGTGTAATGCCCCAATAGGTTTTTTTTTTTCTCTGAAGTGTGTAGAAGGATGAATATCTCTCTGCCCCATTTCTCAGCCACATTTCTCAGAGATTTCAGGCCAGTGAATCCTTTAGGAAAGGGGGAATAAACTTTCTTTTCTACCTTTAAAGTTTGGAAAATGTGGCTAAAACCAACTTTATGTTGTAAATTATGAACTGTATACTGTACTTACAGGGGTGGCTAAGTGGTTATGTACTGCGGACCAGGAGGTCCCCGGTTTGTCACCTGGTTGCCTCTGCTGAACCCTTGAGCAAGGTCTTTCACCCCCAAGTCGTTAGATACAATCGGGGGTTGAACTGGCAACCCGACCCTGTAAATACCTGCCACAGAAACGACGAATGTTTATCCATTGCCTGATGTGGCAGGCGGATGTAAATGGAACCATCCATCCATCCATTCATACTTAGAACATAGAGTAACTCTGCTTAAAGAATTTGTTCGGTGTTACAATCATATACATTTTATTTTATTATAAATGTATGAATACATTATGTTAGCATTAAAAGTGTATCTGTTTCCGCATTTGTTTAGTAATCTACATTCACCGGCCATTTCTTTTGGTACACATTGTTGTACTCACTTTTGCCTTCAAACTGGCTCTAATTCTTCTCGGCATAGATTCACCAAGGTGATGGAAACATTTTGGTCCATATTGACATAATAGCATCACACAGTTGCTGCATATTTGTCAGCTGCACATCCATGATGTGAGTCTCCCGTTCCACCACAAACCCAAAGGTGCTCTATTGGATTGAGATCTGGTGACCGTGGAGGCTCACTGTCATGTTCAAGGAATCAATTTGAAATGATTTATCTTTGTGAAATGACGTGGTATCTTGGGGTCATAAAGGGACAGACATCATTTAAACAATGCTCACCCGGTACTAAATATGGCAAGAAAATATCCCCCACACCATTACACCACCAGCAGCAGTCTGACCTGATAGAAGTCATGGTGGATCCATGCTTTCATGTTGTTTACGCCAAATTCTGACACTACCATCTGAATGTTGCAGCAAAAATTTTGGTGAACCCATATGATGTGTTTCCTGTTTCTTATCTGACAGGAGTGGCATTCCGTGTGGTCTCCTGCTGCTGCAGCCCTTTTGCCTCAAGGTGCAATTTGTGCATTCAGAGATGCTCTTCGACATACCTCAATTGTAACAAGAGGTTATTTGAGTTTCTGTTGCCTTTCTATCAGCTTGAATCCGTTTGGCTATTCTTCTCAGTCCTCTGGCATCAACAAGGTATTTTAACCATGGAACGTTCACTCAATGGATATTTTCTCTTTTTCAGACCATTCTCTGTAAACCCTAGAGATGGTCATGTGTTAAAATCCCAGTAGATCAGCATCAGTTTTGGAAATAATCAGACCAGCCTGTTTGGCACAAACAGCCATGGCACCTTCTGTCATTTAAATCACCTTTCTTCCCAATTCTGATGCTCAGTTTGAATTTCTTGACCATGATTGTCTTCTTCTTGGCCATGTGATTGGCTGATTAGATATTTGCGCTAACAAGTAGCAGGACAGGCTTACCTAATGAAGTGGCTGGTGAGTCTAAATATCTGAATCTTTATCTCTTTTCACATTTATATCCAAAGGGTCATGGCCTTATCGAGAAAAAAAATTCTCTCTTTTTTTAATTTTTATTTAAAGGTCTTATATTTGACTATTTCTTATTACGTTAGCACCGATCTCTTACCTCAAACCCCTATTTCTTTATTTCTCCTCCAAACCCTTTCAGTGTCTATCTAAATGTGCTACCACCATTCCCAACCAGAGAACATAAGCAACAAGCCAAAGGCGGAGCTCTTCTTACCAGTGGCGATTTCTTTAAGACTGCAAGGGAAGCTCAGCTTCCCCTATAATGTCACAAAATTAATGGTCAAACTATGTACTATTGTATTAACATTTTATTGACTAAAAATGCGTTAGAAAACGTTCATCTCAAAGACGAGTTCGTTCAGA
>JAQMYJ010000013.1:11491784-11517544 GCA_030014305.1 Clarias laeviceps | reverse complement strand
TCAAGTGAAAATGAGCCGTGAAAGTGAGGCCGAAAATGAGCTTCCCCTATTTGACAGACCAGTAGCCGCCACTGCTTCTTACAGTATGTGAGGTCACAATAGGGGTCAATCTGATGAGCTTGTTTAAAAAATGGCTTCCATTTTTATCTAGCACCAAAATGGAAGAAGGACAAGAAGCAGGGAAGTTTTGTGCGTTTGTGTGTGTGCATACGCACTGAAGACCCTAAAGAGATGGCGCAAGGTGCTTGGGCCCGCTTGCAACTATATTTTATTATTTGTTATTGTTTATTTAACCAACACCAGTTGTTCAATTGTGTTGCATTAATCTGGTGACAGGCAATTTAAACAATTATTATTAAAACATCTATGAAGCTGAGTAATACATATCATTGTCTGTTGTACTCTATATTAGCACTCTTGGAATATACTAGATTATACTTAGGAGGACTGAACTCATTGTCAGTTCGAGATCTTGGGTTTTGTGACATGGTACCACACTTTATAAGATGAATAAACCGTGACTATAAAGGGACGCACATTGTCAGCAAGAATTCTCAAAAGAATCTACTAAATCTAATGGAGTGGATTAAAGGGGTTTAGTGTGTGTCAAGAAACGTTTTACTTTGTTCCCCACTCCTACCAGGAATTAATTTCTGTTGAACTGGAATTAGTTCATTACACACCCACAGGAGTCTGTCTTGTTATTTGCTTGTGTAAATGTAGGGTTAACATTGACTCTACATTAGCGAGTTTGTGTGAAATTACTGAAGACCTGGGTGCACCATGAAACACAAAGTTTTGCGTTAGACTTCCACGACTATATTAGTTTCCTAAACAGTGCAAAACTAAGAAGCCACAATGATGCAAGCATATGTCTTAATTTACATTTGAGATAGAATTTGTAAGTAAGAATTGTGTAAATGTGAATTATTGACCATTTTTATTTTGAGATGATTTAAAGGCATGAAAAGCCAGAAAAGCGGAACAAGCTAATTATTCTACGGGTTGTTTCCAGTAAGTATTTAAGTGTTTGACTACATCTTGTTCTTGTCCTTGTCTTAAATAAAAGTATATGCAGTAATCAATCATTCAATTTTCATGTCAGATAGTCCCTCTTATTTAGAAAGAACAAAAGATGAAGCCTCAGGCCCAGTTTACTGCCAGTGTTTCAGTGTCTGGAGACTTCATTTTATTACCGTGTGTGTGTGTGTGTGTGTGTTTGGCTCTCTACTTGGCCTTATAAAGCTCATCTGATCACAATCCACATATCATGGCTTGGTTCTTCCATGTGCCACCTAAAAGTCTTTATTCACTCCTACTTGAGTAGACGGCGCACTATTTTGCTATGTAAGCTGGCAGAGCAATTTGGCAGTTGAACCCAAAATGAGTGCAAGGTTGGCGGCAAAATGTTTAATTACACACCATGAATTGTTCACTCTTTGCTCTTTGCCAACAAGCCAGCCACCTAGTTCTACTCATTCTTCAAAATGTCAGCCAGCCAGCAAGAGCTTGGACAGGCAATTGCTGAAAGAAGCAGACTCAATGTTTGTTTGCAGCTGGCATATATTACTCTACTCCTGATATGTCTGAACTTACCCTGCAAAATCAAAAGGAAAAACCTTACAGACCGGGGACTTCAAATTTTAGACTAAGCAACATTTGTAACAACAGCATGCCAATATCGCATCTGGACAAACAGATCCGAACGTACTCATCCATAGACTGCTGATGCTGCATAGCTGTAAATAATGCTACGGCTGATCAATGATGCAACGCAGACAGTCAGCAGAATGTGTTAGGACTCATAGATATGTACATTTGCTGGTATTCAAAGCAGGGCAAAACATGGACTGTTCATGCAAGTCAATTTTCTTGGCACTCAATTTGCATTGTTGAACTGTTTTTACAGCAAAATGAAATAACAGTGCAGTTCCGAGGGAAAAAATCGAATAAGGCAAGAAGCATTGCAAACTTTAAATTAAATAGTTTTGGTTACATAGCTATGAATTGTGTGTGATTTTTTTTGAAATGCTACAGTATAGCTCCACCTCCCACAGATTTGTCACAATGGATAAATCAGACTTAACCTGTGTTGTATTTAAGTATGCAATTTTAGTACAAAATAGAGCAAACTCATCTTATGATTGTGATTCAGTAGCGAATCAAACAGAAAGTAATGGCAGCAAATTAGATCAAGGAAAAAAGTGTTGAGTTGTGTTGCACATAAAACCTTTTTAATTACAGGTAGTCCCCGACTTACAAACATTTGAGTTATGAATTTCCGCAGATACGATTTGACGATTCTACGCCAGGTTCAACCACAGAAGTAACTCACGTGTATTGTAAAAAAAATTACACTGCAGTGGACCAGATACCAATATTTACAATTATATAGAATATTGTATGTGTGTGTGTGTGCGGGAAAAATGAGTCGGCCTCAACGATTTCAATGAATCAGTCCGGGAGCACGATGATAGAAAATAACTGTCCTGTAAAGCTGTCCTGATGGTGAATAATCTTAATTTCGGAAAATCTTTAACAAAACAGATTTCACAGTCCAATACAGTGGAAAACAGCTCTTAGGCAAAATGCCGTCCGAGATTCCCTTTGTGATTTAAAGGCGCAGAGATCACACAACACTGTTACATTTAACGTGCGAGATTCATTTCCTTAGGGACAGTTCTGGTTTTTGGTCACATGATGGCATGGTGTTTAAAAAAAGGGGACAGAGATTTAGTCATGTGAATTGGTTTGCTTTCTGTTGTATAGTCGTGTCAAAGGCGTATAAGACTCACTTTTTCGGACTTAAGAACAAATCCGACTTACGACCGTGCTCCCGGTACGGAACTCATTCTTAAGTCTGGGATTGGAAAACTTCAGTTCACAGCATCATCATCTTTCTTTTCCAACAGTTTCATTTTACTTCGGGACATGACGACAGCTGCCTATCATGATACAGCTTCCCATACACAGTGTGTGCATCTCATGTGTCTTGTACACAAAATTATTACTTACTGTATTAGTAAGTTCATCATGGTGCCAAAATCCAGCAAAATCAATACAAGTGAAAGCAGGAAAATAAGGGAAATAAAATACATATCAAATGGGATTTGAAACAGAAGGTTGCATTACAAGCTAACATCACCACAATGCTTACACTTACAGTATCCCACACAGCTGTATTAACTATATGACACAGTGTTCATACATCCTAATTACTTAATATTTTATTTCACAGAACATATAGTGCAGGCGATGCATTCTAGGCTTTAACATTCTCTGCAAAGTCGCTGAACACATTTAACTCACTTACACCAGCCGCCATGTTGTATAGCTCATAGTTCAGCTATACTGATCACATGACAGAAAGTAGGAATGCAATTGGTTGGTCAGGATGTGTCTGCTTTTGCTTAAAAATGAGGTTGCAAATCTATCATGGTTTGCGTAAAAATTTTCTAAATTAAAGGTATGTTAAGATTTTCAAATTAAAAACACCTTGTTATAGGCAACATTGCGTCGACTAATAATGATTTGGTAAAATAATTCTGAAAAAGGTCTGAAAATGCAGTTTAGATGATTATTTTATTTCCTTTACAAAGTATAAGTAGCATCTGGACTACAGCATAAAATGAGATAACCAAGTCATAATGTGCACAGGATGTAATCTATTTTATCATGCTTTTAATCCTGTGCATTCCCTGAGTAGCAGTTAAATCTGTAATTATGACTGAGATTCGAATACCAGAGTGTGTGACTTGGTGCGTGACTAACCTGGAAAACTCCTTATTCTGCACGATTAACTCTAACTGAAATTAACCTTGATTAAAACTTTTTTCTTTGCACCCATGGACTGATTTTTTTTTTAAAGTTCATGTTACTGTATATGACTTTTAAGTTGACTTTGTCTTGCGCTTGATGCTTCTGATCACAGCTGTCCTAGTGTTCTGATTAGTTGTATTATTTAAGTTCATGCTTTCTTTGGCTCCCAGGTTTCAATGTCTGGTTGCTTTTTGTTTTGGTGGTACTTGTTTTAGGTGGCAGGGTGGCTTAGTGGTTGGCACTGTGACCTTGCACCTCCAGGTTTGATTTCCTCCTTGGGTCTACGTGCATGGGGTTTGTATGTTCTCTCTGTGCTTGGTGGGTTTCCTCCCAAAACATGCGGATTAGCCCTGTGATACAGTCCAGGTTATTCTATATGTGTTCAGTGTGTCAGGATCTTTCTTTATGGATCTCACTTGTGTATAGGGACAGTGTCATGCTGGAACATGTTTGAGTCCCACTGATAGGAAATTCTAATACTAACATCATACAAAGGCATCCTATACAACTGTGTGCTTCTATTTTTACAGTTTTGGGAAGGTCCATATGTGAGGTGTAAGGGTCAGGTGTCTACTACAAACCTTAAGCCAAATAATTGTACTTACCGTAAATAAGGTAGTCTAAGCATAATATCCCTTCAAGTCAGGATTTGTGGATGAATAAAGAGTAGCCCACAGTGCCATCTGCTGATCATACAAGAGAAGCACTGTCACATGACAAATCAGTACATAAAGTACAGCACAGTAGGTGTTTTCAACTAGGCTTGAAGCGAATTAATACTATATGAAGATTACTTATTACTTACACCAGTATTTTCAAGTTGATTAAAATACAGTCACAGAACCCATCTCTTTATTTATCTTTCAGTAAATGAAGATTTTGCTATCTTTTTCATCATGTGTTATATACAATATATAATAAAAAAATGTGAAATGTGTGAGGAAATATATGTGTGAATCATAATTATCAGATGAGCAAGCTGAGGACAATCGTGGCAAGATAAAAACTATCAAGCCAGGTGCTTTTTCCATTAAAGGAAAGGGTCATTAAAGGAGTTCCTGGGATGCCAGTGTTTAAGACATGAAGCAGGCAATCCGATCATGATGGTATCCAAGCACTACTGAAACGCTGAGATAAGTGCATTAGTGTAGCAGGGGATTATATACAGTAATAAAGGTAGTTTTTACTCTCATAATTGTGTTCTGGTATTCTGCACAATCAGACGTCCCGGTTTGACTTGAACAACCTCTCATAGTTAACAGTTTGGGTATTAAAATGAGCCACATAATGGGAAAAATGCAACAAAAACCTTAAGGGTTTATATAACTCAGAACAAAACAAGACATTTTAAAATGAACTTTGGTCCAACTTACTTTCACTCCTCATCTATACCGCAGTATCCTGTATCCCAGGGTACTTAGGGCACGAGGCAGGGTACATCCTGGAATGGGTGTCAATCCGTTGTAGAGCACACATAATTCACACACCAGGTAATTTGGGAACGCCAATTAGCCTAACCTGCATGTCTTTGGACTGTGGGAGGAAACCACAGAACCCAGAGGAAACCCACCAAGCATGGGGAGAACATGCAAACTCCATGCACACACACCATGGACAGGAATCGAACTGGAACCTTGGAGGTGCAAGGCAACAGTGTTAACCATTGGTACGACATTTAAAAAAAAAAAAAAAAAAAAAGGCGAATGAAGTTCACTGGGCTGAAGTTTCAGTAGGAGATTTAGTAGAATATTGGAAAGTGTGTCCATGTTCATAAGACTAAAATGCCACTTCAGCTCACCCAAAACACCCAAAATGCTTTTATAGTTATTAAATACACAGTAATGGGGGAGACATAACCAAGTTGTTAACCTGGAAATGTCTCCCATTCATGAGCATGAGAATGGACAGGGTCAAAATGTGTCCTGCAGCCAGCCACTAGAGGGGCGCAGAGACATCTGACTTCACAGGATTTACTAGTCATGTCAGTCTTTGCTTTCTTAAGTGCTTTTCATCACATGGTATACTTTTGGTAGATTTAGTTAAGCAATTGTCTTATATCTTGACGTGTTTGCTTGTAGTCTGCATGAACTATGCACAAAGGTGAAAGATTTTTTAATTATACAATCTGTATAAAGAAGAATGAATATCTGGCCATCCTGTATACTGTAAGATGAGATTTTGGCAATAGCTACAGTATACTGTATAAAATGCAAAGAAAGACAGGAAAAAAGGAAGGACTTCAGCTACTTAATAATTCATACGGTAATTTCAAATGACAAGCAAAACTTGTCAAAGGTTGGAAGGAACTCTGAGAACTAAGTGGTCCTTTATTTAAAAAAAAAAAAAAAAGGTGCATATAGTTAATACATTTCCTTTATCAATTTGGATCAGTATGCGAATTTGACCAACACAGACGATTGTTAACTTTAATGGGTATAAAGCAAAGGTGCTGCAAACAATTCACACTATTACATGGTTTGTTATTCTGTCTTATGTTATACCTATTTAAGTGATGTTTGGTAACTAAAGACTTTCATATTTAAAGAGTTATGGTACAGAATGAGACTGTGCAAACAATTGCACCAAATTCACACCAGCAACTGCTATAAAGTGGTGGTAAGTAAAGGGTCACTGAGTAACACGGGGCCCTTAAAATGTCATGGCAACTGAAAAGGTTTGGGTTTGTCACGGTTAGGGGCCCATTATATTAGGTTTTCAGGGGATCAGAATCTCTCACAGTATCCATGTGAATTTTTGAATGTTAAGATGTATACACACGTGCAAACACACAATACAGCATTCTTTTATTGTCAAAGAAGTAGTCACTCCACAGGGTCAATGTACTGTACATGGCCGGGCTGCTATAGCCAAACCTTTGGTCACTCATGCCAATGCCAAACGTCTGTTTTAATGGTGCCAGCAGCGAATATCTTGGGCTGTGGACAATGTGAGACATATATTGTTCTCTGATGAGTCCACCTTCACTGTCTTTCCCACATCCGGGAGAGTTACGGTGTGGAGAAGCTCCAAAGAAGCACCCAGACTGTTGCATGCCCAGAGGGAAGCATGGGGGTGGATCAGTGATGGTTTGGGCTGCAATATCAAGGCATTTCCTAGACCCAATACTTGTGCTAGATGGTCGTGTCACTACCAAGGACTACCGACCCATTCTGGAGAACCATGTGTACCATTGTATCCTGAAGGCGGTGCCGTGTATCAGGATAATAATGCACTGTCACAGCAAGACTGGTGACAGAGTGGTTTGATGAACATGAAAGTGAAGTTGAACATCTCCCATGGCCTGCACAGTCACCAGATCTAAATACTGTATTATTGAGCCACTTTGGGGTGTTTTGGAGGAGCGAGTCAGGAAACGTTTTCCTCTACCAGCATCACGTAGTGAGCAAGAAGAATGGCTCAAAATCCCACTGGCCACTGTGCAGGACTTGTATCTGTCATTCCCAAGACGAGTTGGTGTTGTATTGGCCGCAAAAGGAGGCCCTACACCATACTAATGAATTACTGTGTCTAAAACCAGGCGTTTCAATTTCATTGTCCAAACCCCTGTATATCGGGCCAGTTACAGATGTTTTCCCCAGATGCGCTACATTCTCAAATACTGTACTATAGCCTACTTGATGGTTATTATTTCTTGAGATGTGTCATTTCCATCGATATTGTCCAGTATGCATTTGAGTAAATCAATACTTTAAATAGTGTTTACTGTTTAATCACTTTCCATTTGGCATTAGTCAGAGCTGTAACTTGTTGTGAAATGGTGAGAGATGTTAAAATATGCATAACGCTCCTCCCTGATTACAGTTTTTATGAAGCGTTAACAACCATTTTTATTAGTAATACTTTGAGATTCTGTGTGTTTGTACCCTCTTGCAATTGCATTTATCAAACATAATGAATAGTTGTGCTTCACCCGAACATTTGCCAAGCACAATATCTGGATAGGGCCAGGAGCAGACAGACCTAGAGGGAACTATCCAGTTATGGTAGCAACTGGGAAAGATGTACACTACAACTTAACATCTGTTATTGCTGACTTTAAACTGACAAACACTGGCCAGTTCACTCTCGTGGCATTTTATGGGGCCTTACACAATGTCCAGGGTCCAACATGTGTAGACGCTCACTTTGAACTTTGAACAGCACATCATCGTGACAATGTCTACATGCCACAATGCATTGATCTGCGTTAATAAGCAGTTGAACAGTACACACAAACACACACCGGTCAGGAATAACACTGAGAGGGTTGCCCTTTGTCACCAAAACATCAATGTGTTGTGACAGTGTGTTCTGTCACCTTCATATGGAGCCCAGCATTAACTTTTTTACCAGTTTGAGCTATAGTTGTTCTTTTATTCGATCAGACTACAGGGGCCAGCCTTCGCTTGCCATGTGCATCAGGGTGCCTTGGCGACCCCTGACCCTGAACCCTAAGACTGGTTTTCCCTACTTGAATCACTTTTGGAATGTCCTGACTACTGCAGCCCAGGAGGAGCTGCAGTTTTGAACTTGCTGCATGTCTACGTCTACAGGAGTAGACCTATTACATCACCTATCAAAATTTGGACCTTGTCACCATAGCTACACTCTTGTTACTGCATGCACCTGGAAGTGGGTGGAGTAGATTATGCAGCAGGTTTGTCCTTGAAGATGTTGTGTTAGAAGCAAAAAAAATGGGCAAGTGTAAGGATTTGAGACTTTCAAATAGTCTTATAGTTTTTCACTAGTTAGCAAACTCTTCATCCAAAAGAAATTAGTAAAACCATCAGTTTTGTGTGCAACAAAAACTATAATACATCGTATACACTGATCTGCATGCCTAATACTACGTAGGTCCCCCCTTCTGTACCAAAAAAAAAAAAAAATCACATGTGCCAGCTTTCCCAACATGCAACAGTGAGCCTTGGCCACCCACAACATGTGGCTTAGTGGTTGGCACTGGCACCTTGCACCTCCATGGTTGGGGTTCAATGGAGTTTGCATGTTTTCCATATGCTTGGTGAGTTTCCTCCAGGTATTCCGGTTTCCTCCGACAGTCCAAAGACAATTAGGCAATCTGGCATGTGTGGATTACCATCGGGCGTCGAGCTGGCAACCCGACTCTATAAGTACAGTAACTGCCATAGAAACGACGGATATATCTCTAGAGTGGGAGGTGTTTGTCAACTGGTGTGCCGGATGGCACGTGGACGGACCAAGATACCATATTATTGGTATTTACTGTATAATTAATTAATAATAATGATGCTGAGTTGTTGTAATAATGGTGCTGAGAATGTGCAGAGTTGTGTTAATTAATGTGCAATTGTTAAGATCAATCCTTCTCTAATAATAATAGACAATTATTTATTTACATGTAGAATTCATTTGATTATTTAAAGCATTTCAGCTGAATTACTCTTGGGAAAGAAAGTGTGAAGCTATTTAATAAAGAGGACAACAGCCTTTATTTCAACAGCTACCTCATTCTCAGCTCTAAAGATACTAAGGCGACATGGATATCTAACTGTTCACACAACACTCTTGTGCCAGGTGTATAAGCAACAGTGTGAGAGTGAGAGGAAAAGGGTGTGCAACGTGATTTAGTTTGGACACGGAAGTTGAAAGAGAGGAGGGGTGATGCAGGGAAAGTGTGTGCCAGTTCATATTTGTCCGCTTTGAGAACGGGGACAGGATCCGAAGCTCTGCAGTAAATTGTGTAAATGCACCTAGAGACTGGTAAGTATTTCTTATATATTTATTCCTCTTACAACATTGTTTGTTGGACGGGGTTTAAAAAGAGTGATGTACTAGGCATAGGATGTACTGAATCGGTATTTAGTAGGAGAATGAATAGATTGATATCATCTATATATGTGTGAGTGACTATAAATAATAAATACTGATGATAACACCGACTGATTCTGTGCTTTATAGGGGCAAAAAATAATACAAGTCACTATTATAATCTTTTAAAGATGTATGTACAATACATTTGATGTTCTTCATGAGTGTATGGCTAATTGAGTTTTTATGTTTTCCCATGTTTCTGATGGTTCGCTGTATAATCCCGCAAGCATTTTATTGGTGTTTTTCCCCATAAGTTTGTCCGTGTTGTGGAATGTGTAGTAGTCAGATGGTTTCTCAGTAGGTGCCTGCTAGGTGTTCACATCTTCGTGCGCATATGTCCTTGAATTTCTATGCCAAAGTATGATATCATCATCTTGCACCCTGTGTAGAGGTTTTTTTTCCTTTCACGCTGTTTTGCCTTTTTTTTTTTTTGCACTGAGATTACCAGTTTACCAAGATTTTAAAAAACACGATCAACATAATTGGTTTCAAGTTTCATTCTGAGTATGAGTTACAGTAGGATTACGAAATGAAATGTGTATTAAATGTGTTTTCTCTCTTTCGTTCTCTTCTTGTTTCAGAATAAACCCCGTCCCACGCTTCACAGTTCCGCAGATCCGCCATATGTCCTATTTCAAATCTAATCGATCTGCTTTTGTGATGCATGTTTGTCTGATATGCCTGATGGAATGTCTGTAAAACAGGAATGAAAGCATGATGGAGATTTACAGTGAATAATATATGGATAACATTTAAAACGTAAAAATCGCTAGATTTATCTAATGATTTGAGGCTGAAAGCATTCACGAATTTCTGACTGCTACTCCATTTTATAACACTGTTTATAGTCACCATCAAAGAAAGAAAGACAAACTAAGGAGATGGATGGTCCAGCATTAGGCCACCTTCTTGTCTCTCTTTCTGGGATCTTCCTTCTGTATCCTCTGGTGGTTAAAACTCAGAATGACACAGAGCCTATTCTACTGGAAGGGAAGTGTTTGGTAGTTTGTGACTCCACTCCAACTGCAGAACCAGGAGTTAATGCACTGGGAATGTCAGTTCGCTCCGGTACAGGGCGCGTTGCCTTTTCTGCCATCCGCAGCACTAACCATGAACCATCAGAGATGAGCAACCGGACGATGACTATTTACTTTGATCAGGTCAGTATTTTAACTTCAATTCACTTACATTTCTAAAGCATTTATCAATTTTTGGTAAAGTGGTGTAGTAATGTTTATATAAGTCAAACTGAACAAAGAATGCCAAGCTAATCTATATAGGCAAATCTATATAAATAAAAGAAAAGTTTTGTCTGTACATTGGTCAGACCTCGCTCTTTCAGTGATATCTTTTACATTTCATACATTGGAAGACCCGAAACCAGTCTCAGAAAAATTTGTCTGTATGTCTGTATGTCTGTCCAGCTAGATTTTGTCACAGCATCACGCATAACTGACTTGACAGAATTTAATGAAACTTTGACAGTACCAATGTACTTGCCTAAAGTTGAACCTGCACCATAAATTAAATCAAAATGTTAAGTAGATGTGAAGTTATGAGCAGTTATGTGCCAGATTACAAATCAAATGTTATGACAGCGTCACATACTTTTTATGAGTTATAAATTGTTATAAAATAAGTTTCTCATGCCGGATTTAATAATCTACTTTAAAATAAGTTACTCAAAGTAAAACAAACACTTGCACCCATTGATATTGGTTAGAAAAGCTAAACTGAATATTTTCACAAGGATTACTTAATACTTTCACCACTGAAATAACATCGCTGAAGTGGTATAAGTGAATTTTAATGTGTTGTTTCAAGACAAAACTTAATCTTTATCCAATCTACTTTTTCAATTTATCATCTGTGATTTACTCGCCGATTACCGAGCAGAGTGTGTATTTGGCTGACGGCAAGTACAAATTAGCGTGGAAATTGTATTTCTTTGTATTAACAACTTAGCCAGAGAGTTCTGCTGTACAGAAAGACAGGCAGACATGTACTTGAGCTTCAATATGAAATAATACTATCACTAATTACATTAAAGCTGATCAGCTTATTTTTACCACATTTTACCTATTTTTAAAAACTCTGTAACCGTCAATGACACGTATTTAGACTAGTCATCCATAAACCATAAACTACCTGTTGCATACATAGCACAGCTCATGTTCACACAAGATTTTTTCACACATTACTTATAATTAATAATAGTTCAATCACTACTTCTAATAAATATTAGTTAAATAAAATGTAAACGAATACAACAAAATTATTTAACTAAGCTTAACACATACTATTCCATAAACCGTTTAGCAAACATGTAATACACATCATTTTACATTCTTTGTGAATACCTGGAAGCACTTAAATAACAATCATAACATAACGTAAGTTACTCTTTCTCTCTTGTATTGAGCACAATAGCAATTAAATCAAATATCAAGTAACTCTGATTCAAGTGATCAGTCCTTCGTATAAGTAAAGAGTGGTATTATCATAAAAGTTATTCCATGACCTTTTTAATACAAATTTGAGAAAAGGGTATTAAATGATTTCATGCTGATTTAAAGGGTGAATCAGGGCTCAAACATTTGCTTTTCATTTAACTAAATATTCTTACTGTATACTACCTGTTTTAATTGTAAGGTCTTGGTAAACATTGGCAGCCATTTTGACCCTGCACGGAGCATCTTTCTGGCACCTAGGAAAGGGGTTTACAGCTTCAGCTTCCATGTGGTCAAAGTTTACAATAGACAGACGATACAGGTAAACCATAACACCACATACGGTATATTGAATTTCACCCCAAGTGCAAAAATTCAAATATTTGCCAAATTAAAAGTACATTTTAAATATTGAAGGTTGTTATGTTCTTGTTTCTTCTGAGAGACTCTTTCAAGGACCTAGTACCCCTTTTCTACCAATGCAACACTTACTGTACGTCACGGGCTCGGGGTGGGATTATCACGACCAACTTAAAGTTTGTAAACACTTTAAATAATCTTTTAAAAAATGGACTCAATATGCAATAGAATAACTGCTCGCAAAACCATGTTGAAGTTCTCCATTGTTGTTGTTGTGTTTGCTGCTAGAATTTCCACTAGCATTGCCGCTAACACTGTTGGGAAATTAGACATATACGGACATGTACAGTGTCGTAATGACGTGACTCTCTAACCCATGAAAAAACAAAGCCAAGATTTAAGAAATTCGCTGTTTAACTGGTTCTGAACCAACATTAGGTTCACCTGGTTCACTTTGGTGAAAAAAGGGGTTTATATGAAACCTTCAGCAGTGTGCTTTCCACCAAAAAAAAACAGTATGTATGGCCCTGTTATTAACTGTAAATCATCAATTTTTCAAAATGATTAGGGACCCTGTTTTCTCTAGGAGTCTAAAATTCTCTATTACATTTTCACTTTACACCATTGTTTCTTCAGGGAGTCTCCAATATAACTAATGTCTCAACCTCATATATAAAGATAAAATTCCTCATAATAACTGAGAAACTCCTTCTCACCATTATTCAGAATTGACACTGTTTGCAGCTTGACATATTACTCTGGAAAGTGTGCAGCCTATTTAATTCTTCTTCTACCTATTTGACTTCTCAGGTAAGCTTGGTGTTGAATGGTTGGCCGGTGATCTCAGCCTTCGCAGGGGATCAGGATGTGACACGTGAGGCAGCAACCAATGCAGGACTGGTCACAATGGAAAGAGGAGACAAGGCCTACCTCAAACTTGAGCGAGGAAACCTGATGGGTGGCTGGAAGTATTCGACCTTTTCAGGGTTTCTCGTTTTTCCTTTATAGATTGCATTTTTTAAAATCTGTTCTTCGTATATGCTAAATTCTTTTCCGTTTTGTCCGTTTCGTGGTGGTGATTTCAAAAGCTATTTGTCATCAACATATTCCAATGATTTGCATGGAATACTTGAATTATACCTTAAACAGATCAGGTAAAGACAGTGGAACTGATGTGGATATTTTATTAAGATCAAAGTGCAAATGGTTGCAGATGGGTACATGGCCGCATATCTATTTCTATTTATTATCATCAGTGCCATCTGTTAATCTGGCAAAACAGGTCAGTAAAGAGACAAAAAAAAAAAGACTGATCGCTTTGCCAGGAGACTGCAGGTCCCAGTTTAAACCTTGACTGTGATCATATATTAAAAACATTGCGTTTGTACAAACTGTGTATTACTATTATTATTATTATTATTATTATTATTAAAAAATTGGCATAGTATCAAATTTCATATTGATAGTTCAGTATCAAAGTTCATATAAGAACTGACCCTCAAAAAAAAAGTTAAGTAATGTTAGGTCTGATTCTACATCTTCTGTTTTTCATTTTACAACCATCAAGGTCATTTCATATAAATCCAGACTTTTTCGGGCCACAATTTATGTAGACTATTGGATTTCATCTTCGAATGTCCTGTTCTGTAATTTAAAAAATGCTGGTTAGAACATTTTGATTTGCATGGTGTTATGCATTTGTAAACTTACAGGTATTCCTTTCCTCATAGTTAGGAATAGCCCCATCTCTAGCCCTCAGTTTGGTTTAAAGAATTGGGATATTGAGTATCACGCAGTGATGATGCTGGTCCTGTGATTCCACATCCATGAAATTCCGGTGACAGATGGAGGTGTTGGCGGAGAGTTATTTGTGGTTGCCAGAATCCTGCTGATTACACCATGCATTCTGTCATTGTTTATTGGTATCAAAGTTCCATGGCACTGTGGGAGATTTGTTCTAAAGATGGCACTTTTCATACACTTTCAAAATTCTCATATACCACAGCACTGTTGAATCCTCCAATCACATGACATTCAATCATTTTCTCACAGCAGCACTTACAGTAGAGTGGTTGCAGCATTCACATAAATGATATGTTTATATTAATACTGTCATTCTAACATTGCTCAGCTCATTGACAAGGATTTGTATGGCATGTGCTCCACATAATGTACTTCTCATAATACGAAAGTATTTTAGTATGGAGGAGTTTAGTTTTTCTTGTTTCTTGTTTACAACAAACTGCAATTTTTGGTTTGTGTTATTTAAAAATAAGAGAACAAGAGAATAAGTAGCTCATAATAAAACTTGTTTCGTGTACATTCCATAACATTAAAAGAAAAAGTCAATCCTGTTAACATTAAAACCACATATACTTTGGGTTCTCCTTGTGCTGCCTGGGCAGCTCTGACCCCTTGGGGTGTGGCAGCATGGGGCCTTTGGGAGTCTGGTGTGGTGTCTGGCACCAGACATTGACGGCAGAACCTTCTTGTAGAACCTTGTCTGGTGCATCTCATAGGTGCTCGACATGATTGAAATCCGGGGAGTTTTGGGGCCAGGAGAACGGCATTGAACTGTTTGCCTGCTGTGCCCCATGCGCAACAAACTGTGGTACACGGGGTGTTCTGATGCCTTTCTATCGTAGCCACCCATCCATTTATCCATCCCCTCTGTAGTCCAACTAGGGACTGAGGAGACCAATGGTGACTACCATTGGATTTATTCCTATTTTACGACCATGGTGGGACAACATTCACACGCACATTCCGGAACATGCAAACTCTATGCACACAGACCCCGAAGCGAGAATCAACCCCAGACCCAGGAGGTGCAAGGCGACAGTGCTAACTACTAAGCCACTGTGCCACCAACATTGACCCTTTTTTTCAGCAGTGTGTGCTACATTTGCTTCTCTGTGGGATCAAACCAGACCTGCTAGTCTTTGCTCCCCACAGGTATAGAAAAGCCTTGGGTACCCATGATCCTGTCACCACTTTGCTGGTATATAATATGTAACCAGTACATGTTATGGCTGATCAGAGTATATTTTGCATAGTTACGTGACGGGTGGATCAACCCCAGGCATGTGGCGTGCTGAAAGAAGTGTTTTCTGAGCTACTGTACAATGCACATTAGAAACCCTTTTGCAGAGCAGACAAGAAGGTGACAATATAGAAAAAAAAAAATTTTACTTTGATGTTTTGCCAGGAAAAAAAGTATAAATGCAAAACAGCAAGGAGTCCAAGGAAGGTTAACAATAGTTCAGAGACATGAAAGGAATCCAAAGAAATCGGTCCAAACTTTTTTGACACAAAGAGATGAGAATTGGGAATAGGTATTAGATTCTAACACATTCTGATAAGCATCATAACTCTTCGAAACGGACAGTACCATAGCAGCAGTATCATAATACAATAAAACAGTGCAAACAATATTTACAGTGGATCCATAACTGATCCTAAAGCAAGGCACCAGACATAAACACAACCAGGATGGAATAATTATCCTGTATTAAAATCATCAAAAATAATGAAGAACTGAACCGAGCCGTGATTGAGCCCTCTGAGAGGGCTCGGCCAATCAGCTCTCTCTAGGCCTCCAGCGGCGAGAGACTACAGCATCACCTGGCAAGCAAAGTAGCGATCTCCGGATGATAGAATGAGCAAGGAGCCAACTTTACCACCTTGGCTCATAACTATTTGATAACAATTACTGTATAATACACTGGATAAGACAACCAAAAAAAAACAAATTGACAAACAAATTCAGGGTTTGGTACTAGGGCGGTTCTCTCGACGTTTGGAAGATGTGTCTGAGGGTGCTGTTGGGTGTCTCTGGCGCTGTCTCCCTCCTTGCAAGTTCATAAAGTTGTTATTGCCAATCTGTACTCCTGTGACATTGGACATGTTGATGGTCACCCCGCCTAGGAGGAAGGAAAGAGTTAAAAAAAAGGAAGTCTGTAATTTTCTGGCATGCTGTGTTTGGTTCCTCTTTATATCTAGAGAAGTAGTGGTTTTGAAACCTATCTCTTGTCACTTCACAAGTAACATGTTGAAGAAATGCTTACCTGGTGCTGAGTATTGCCGCTGGACAAAGAGATAAAAAGAAATGATAGCAAAAGTAAGTGAATAAATAGATAACTGAATTCACATTATACGTCAACAAGATTTCATTCCAAACCTGCGTATTGGGAGGTGGAGCTCTTGCAGCTGGTTTACAATGCAATCCTGGGAATGCTGGAGTATTTGAATGAGCAAATGACCCTGCTCATGAGGACAAAAGCAAAAATAACAGGAGAATATAACTCTTTAGTTGATTAAAAAGTCTCAGTCAGACTACAGTAAAATCCAACACTGAATTAGTCCGGGCAAATATATCCAGACTATAGTGCAGATGTGAATAAAGTTCATCCTGCGCTTATAAAATGCTATATAAAATTACAGAACTGTTACAACAATGTAATCCTGCCATCTATTTGAAACTACCACTTATAAGTCTGTGCCACATTTGGGTGTTATACCTTTGCTATGGCATAAATCATATTCTTTAAGTTTCTTTAAGAAGCACTGTCCACAAAGACACGGTCCAGCTCTACTATGCAAATCCAGAGAGAATCTGGCAGCCGTTTAGACATAATTTACCACAATGTGCATTTGTTGTCTGCAAACAGTAGCCTAGTTCACATTACCTGCTCCATTAGCTTTAGGTAAAGGACCCATTTCCTAAAACAAACCATTTTCAATTAAGCACATACACTGAATAAAATAGCTTTCTTTAATTAAGAATTTTATTAAACACATGATGCTGTTTTGAGAGGAATACCTGCATGGGACTCTTCACAGTGGGATCATTGTGTTGTTTTATTCCTATTGTAAGGGGAAAAACGAAAATATTGAATTAATGAAATGTTATTAGACTTTTTTTTTAATATAGGATTCATGCACTGCCTGGCCAAAGAAACACCTCTGGAATTCTGGAGGGCCGGAATCATGCAAAGAAAACAACTAAGATGATTTGAACAATAGACAAAGGTCATGTAAGTTCAAACTGACCCTATCAAGTCAGCTGACGACCTGAATGACCAGGATATCATATTAATTTTTTTCCTTCCTTGGTGGTGCGAGTATATTCCAGAACTCAAATTGTAAAATAGGCTTAGCTGTAATCAAGAAACAATTTTTTTTTAATAATATTACTTGTTTTGTTTTTTTGGGCCAGGCAAGAAATAAATCCCAATAATATGTTTCAATTTAATATAACTCTAAATATGGAATAAGAAATTGCAAAGCATACAACAAATAGTTTTTCGAATACAGTACAGTAAATGCTAGGTACATAAAGAGATGAAGGTATTTAATAAGTCGTACCACTGCTTGTTTGAGGGTAGGTATAGGGTGAACTGGAACTGTTTTTGACTTTATTGTCCTACAGGGAAGAAATGGAAAGAATTAAATACAATATCTAAATTGAAATATCTATTATACTGTATCTAGTAAACATGCAAAATACAATAAAAGGTTGGTGATTAAAAAGAATCTTGCAATGTAGTGATTTAACTGAAATGGCAAAGTTTTGTACTAGGTGTTTCAGAATGTCGCAGACGGCATCGGGGACATCTTGCTTGTGCAACTCGTACACATCCTTTGTGATCCCGATACACTCTGGTAATAAGATTTGAAAAACAAATTGATGAAATCAATACTAAGAACTAAATATGAGCATGTTATTAAGCTATATGTTAGGATGCATGAACGTAAATAAATGCTTCACAAATCTGCTTTTAAATAAAACCATGATTCAGAAACACACTCAAGTTAATGCTGTGCATTTCTACATCCAATTTAACAGGAGGACTGAATACAAGGAGTTAAATGTGAATTTTAAACCTTTTTGTCCTGGATTCAATGGAAAAGTTTATTTATTGATCAAATGTGCTACGCCTTGTAGTACAAAATGGCGATAGAAATGGAACATTAGTGGCACACTATAGCATAAAGCTCACCCATAAATATGGGTCTTGATTTGGGATCAGAGTCCCAACAGCGCTTCATCAGATCAATTAGGTCATCAAGTCCATTTGCCTTGTTGCCTTCTTTGAGTATAGAAGTCAGATCGGGCCTGTCACCTTCTTGGACACGAAACCGCACCAAACTTGAGTAGTTTGGCAAAACTGGTGGACATGAAGAGAGCGAGAGAGAGAGAGAGAGAGAGAGAGAGAGAGTAAAGTATTAAGAATCTTAAGGGCGCAAATAAAGACCTTCAGCAACCTTCATATATTAGACTGTGTATATTGTATAAATGATTTTGGAGTATTGGAGACTCACTGGGGTACGGCTGCTTTCCAGTGACAACAGACCACAACAGTATACCGTAACTAAGACAAAAGTTTGAGAAATAAAAATTAATACAAAATGCATTGAATGCATAACCATACCATGATTAATTATGATGATTTCACTGCATTTTTTTTTCTTACCTGTAAACATCTGAGGAAATCGCAGGGACGTATTTAGAGGGATGAAATGCTTCTGGGGGCATGTAGCTTGTGGTCCCAGCTGCCCCCTCGTCATCCTTGTCAATCCTTTTAGAAGAACTTTTAGCTATTTTGGCCAGACCAAAATCTGTGAGCTGGAGTGAACAAGACAGATAAACAGAGGGACTCCTGAAAAAAAATTATCTCCTTAATCATTTGCTCACTAGCCATCAGTTAGTGTTTTCATCAAGTGTCTGACCTTGGCATTGAGACTATCATCCAGTAGCACATTGCTGGGTTTCAGGTCAAGGTGGAGAAGAGGTGGACTCAACTGGTGGAGGAAGTTCATTCCCAGGGCAATCTGGTGAATGATGCGGCAGGCGAGCGGCCAAGGCGTGGGGCTGTTCAGAGCCAGCTGAAGGTCCGCCAGGGAGCCTCTCTCCATGTATTCCATGACTAAACCCATCTGAATGGCCGATCTGTCTCCTAAAGCTCGACCTTTGTAAACACCCTGAATTTTCAACACGTTGGGGTTCTCACCACGACGCATCAAGTCTGCCTCTCGGAGGAGATCCGTGTGAGAGCTAGGCAGGAAAATGGAGGCAACAATGAAAAAAAGTGCCCTATGTGGAGGTGTATTTTAATGGACTGGACTGTATATCTTCAGTCAGAGTAATTTAAAAGAAGAATATGTACTGTAAGTACACAGAAAAATATGCCAAATCCAGAATAAATTTTGTCAGTAATATTAATTAATGCAATTACCTGGATTACTTAGAAAACAATGGCATAAGCATGATTCACATACTGTATATATTTACCCATCGTTATAATGTAATAACTTTATGGCAACGTCCATCAGCCATTTTTTATGTTGTGCTTTATAAATCACTCCAAATCCACCAGAGTCAATCTGCTTCCAGGATTCCAGACAGTCATCATGAACCAAAGGAGGTGGAGAGCAGGTAAGCAGGTCCATGTATCTTTACTGAGGAACAAAAATAACTGAGTTTTAAAAAGGTGATTCTGTAGTGTTGCAACTTCAGAAATGTTGTCAAAATGTACCATCATCATGTTTAACAAGTCTAACAGCAAATAATGGCAGAAATGTCCTCATTCAGAGGATGTTCACTAATATTTATTGATCATCTGAAACTTATTTGAAAAGAAAAACAAATATGTAAATCATTGACAAACTCGATTATGCATTAGAGGTATTCGAGGTTACTCGCAGTTCCGACCGTGTCCAGATCCGCCAGACACTAAGGGAAATTCCCAAATTGCCCGTGTGTGTGTGTGTGTGTGTGTGCGTGTGTGCCCTGCAATGGATTGGCACCCTGTCCAGACTCGAGCCCCAAGTCTCCTAGGACAGGCTCCTAGGAGACGCGACCCTAAATACAGGATAAAGAGGTATGGACGGTGGGTGAGGAAGTAAATGATTTCAGTCCATTCACGTGCACATACAGCACACTGGCTAATGGAGATCTATCCGTCATTTCTGTGGCAGTTTCTTAACTGGTCGGGTTGCCAGCTCGACGCCCAATTGTCATTTATTCATTCACACATTACGGGCAATGTGGGAACGCCAATTAGCCTAACCCGCATGTCTTTGGATTGTAGGAGGAAACCATATTACCCGGAGGAAACCCACCAAGCACAGGCAGAACATGCAACCTCCATGCACACAGACCCGAGGCGAGAATCGATCCCCGACCCTGGAGGTGCAAAGCCATAGTGCTAACCACTACCACTGACTGTTGTTATCTAAAACAAACAGATAAAAATTGTCAATTCCGATAAACCTATTCCAATCCAGGCTTGTCTTGTCTTGTCTAGTCTGTCTCTGTGTATGTGAAATGTGTAACAATTCCAACTAGAAAAATTCTGGAACGTGTTTCATCAAATCGCAGTTCCTACTCTGAAAATCAGGAAGCGTGTGTAAGTTCAGCACGAAATCAAAACAGCCCGACACACATGACAATGCCGACACTAAATAATGCTTCACTGCGTTAAATGAGACAATCTTAGTTTGTCTTGTAACAGTTTCAGGTTTTCATGCTTTGATATGCAAATAGTCATGATGATGCAACTTGACCTGTGACGTCATGCGGTGATTTCTTTTTCTAGTGATTTCTAGAAGCTATATACATTCCCCCTGAAAAGACCTTACGTTACAGTTCACTTCATCCATTTCTACACCAGAAGTTAAAACTCAACTAGTTTGAATTCAGGTCAACTCTGAGTTACATACTGTATGGCCAACATAGTTGAACAATTTTAACTTACCCTACGTCAGGTAGGTGAGAATTAACCCTAAACTGGCACTCGAAGATGTTTGCAAAAACTCAAAGCACAGGAGATCCTGAAGTGCTCCTGAAATGTCACACTGAAATGGCGGCGCGCAACAAAACACACACCAAACCCTATGTGCATTTCTTTCACTTCCGTATAGGAAGAGAGGAGAGGGAAGAGAAGCTTCAAGCATGCAGTGGCGCAAAATGGTCTTCAGGGGGCGATATAAACACGTCTGCTTAACATGACCACGAGTGTTTTCACATTTCAACAACATAAGAGTACAATGTTTTCACAGTGATTAAAAGCATAAAGACAAAGGAGAGTTGTTACAACGTTTTTTTTTTTTTTTTGAAAAACAGAAGCATGTCAGTTGAATAAACCAAACAAATAACAGTAACCAGTTCTCAGGTTTTAACGCGTCACCTTTCAAATAAGTTTTCGCTCGTGCCTTTTCTGTTAACGCAAAACGGAAATTTTATTATGACGTCGGTGGAATTTCCCGCAAAAACTATGCACAATCTACGCGCGTTAAATTTACAACACGACCTCAATATGATTTTTCGCTGAAGAAAAAAATGTCGTTTTTATCTGTGCGTGGTTATATCTCAGTAAAACAGTAACAGACATAAAGTGTAATAAACTGTAACGGTTACTGTATGAAGACAAAATTGGAGGCGACGTCATCTCTGTGCATTACGGTAGTTACGCTACTACTGCACGCCTTCTGCGTGTTTCCCCAAGTTTCAGTTTATCAACAACAAGCTGCGCTCACAGTGAGGACCGTGGATTAAACGCATTTAATCAGGGAATTGTCCAACAAAACGATGACTATCTCATTCAATATAAGCATTTTTTATGACTGATGACAAACACGACAACATCGATGCGAGTTAAACTCTGAACTTTTGGATATAAATTATTCCGGAAGACAGATTCCAGATACAGTATGCTGCAATCGAAACTCAAAATTGGAATCTAAAAGGTGAAGGGTGCGGTTTAAACTCCTGAAGTTGCCATGGTAAATCTGCTTTAATCACGAAAATAATAAGAATTGTTTGATTAGTTAAACTATATAAACAATTATTTGACTATACATACATATAACGTAGAGTAATAGCAGCAATGTCTATAACATTCTATTTTTGCATTGTCACATAAATCAGTAATTGAAAATCACACTATTTAAAAGAAAAAAAATTTAATTGAAACAATTTTTTGAAAAATGTTACTTAACACCAATTGTGTAAAATATTATAGAAATCAAACTTTGATAAAATGTGAGTCACATTTCTGATAATGTAGTAGGCCTAGCTGTCTATTTCCTATTATATATGTAAGCAAAAATACTGCTCGTTTATACACTGAAGAATAGATCAACTGGAACATAATAGTGTTTATAACACTGTTGTTGCAGAGGTGATGTAACAGCAATAATTATTAGTTATTAGTCATTAGCTACATTATTAGTTATCAACGTTTTTAGTCGAGGGCTAGTAGGTGTCGGGTCAGGTGTTGTTGCTCTATTACATTTTTATCTGTCTTTTATCCCTGGTCCTGCGCTTTTTTTTTTTCAGTTTGCTTCCCTAACAGAGACACTGTAAACCCGAATAAGTTTGTTGTACACATTTATATTAATCAATATTTATTTGCATTAATGAGTAGTCTAACTCATACTATTTAATAGTAATTATCATTTTTTTAGTTGTTACAAATCAAAGAAGTTGTTGGTCTTTCGCCTGCTCCCGGCAACCCCAGATTACTTCATCTGTCTCTCTTCTTACCCTGATGCATCCATCAATCTGGAACAGGCTAAATCTGGACCCATCAGACCAATGCTTTTATTTTCTCTATTAAAGATAGCTGTGACTTTTATATATTACCACATGACCCCCATGAACTACAAATTATTAACCCTGTTGGTGTTTTGTTATTACTATGATGTTGTTCGGTAACTATACTTGTTGACATATGATTGTGATATCTGTCTGTTTCTTTCTTCTGCAAAGAATCAAAAGCACATAAAGACAAGTGAACGTTGACTATTCCCTACACTTCAACCCCACCATGGCCCTGGCAGCCATCCCAGAATGGATGGATAAGATGGCAGGACAGCAACAAGTGGAGGATGAGTTTACCTGCCCAGGTGTGTTGCAGGGGCCTCTGCTGTCCCTGAAACCCACAGTGGAGCGAGTGTTTCGTGTGACTTTGAGAACTGGTGGGGAAGATATCTCATATTCCTCTCAGGATGGACAAATTTGGCTCCACCTTAATGGAAGAAAGGAAGAAGTTGAAGCGGCAAAGGTGGGTTTGTTTTATTAAAGAGACCTTCACCAAGCAACTTAGCAGTGCCCGAAATGCTTAATGTAAATCAAGCTTTATTATTAGTGCTTGACTGTTGATTGACATTTGCGTGTGTATTATTTGCACTTTTTGTTTTCAATGCCAGTGTCTGCATAGGATTTCTGAAGGCCTTGCATACCTATGTCAATAATATGAGGATTGAAACAAAAATGTTTCTTCCTTTTTTGTCTCATTACAGTATATGTCTTTTTGGATTTCTTTTCTTTTCAGCTTTTTATAAAAGGTATTGTGAACCAAGAGGCTCAGAAAGAAGTTCAATATCCACACATCCTTCATTGTGTTTTCTGTGGTGCCAAGGGGTTGTTTATAGACTGCCTGGTTAAAAATACCTCAGCGCATATAGTGGTAAGTATGATAAGAAGGGTGTACTAGTATTTAATATTTGTATTTACTTTTAGTATATACTATTAGTGCACGCATTTACCTTTGGTTTAACTTTCCCCAGGTGGGCTCAGTGGGTTGTCTACTAATCTCTGGGTTGGCCGAGCCTGTTGTGAAGGCCTACTCGCTTGTCATTGATCTAGTAGACAAGTACAGTACTAGCCAAGCACGATCCTCAGAGGCAAGAAGTGAGTCTATGGATTCTCGTCTGGCCTTCAAATCCTTGGTGGAAAGATTGGAGGACAAACACACCCTAGAACTGTTAGTCCTACCAGTGATGGTAAAAGAAGTTCTTCTGGACTTAGTTAAGCAGTCAGGACTAGATCCAAACACTTTGGACAGTGGGGTAGTGTTAGTTGGACCCACACAACCTCTAACTCCTCAGGAGCGTGTGGATAGACTGATGCTAAGAGAATTTAAGGAAAAGCAAAACCTTGACATTTTAAATAGTGCCACCAATTTTCCCAGAGCAAATGGGACACCTTTTTATAACTTTGCAGATTATAGACCCGATGATACTGTAAAACAGAATGATCAAACAGAGTCTTCAACCCCTTTCTTCCGAAGTTTTGTGGCAGGCACGGAACCAAAGCCTATGGCTGCAAGTGCAAATGTAAAGAAAAAAGGCAGTGAAGTTCAAAAGTGGTCTGAAGGAGTGCCTCATGATAGAGAGGAGGAAGAAGAGTCAATTCGGGAAGATCAACATGGAGAAAATCTCTTGTCCACCACAAGCAAACAAGAAAACGAGCACCTGCTTAAATTCTTCACTGCCATGGGCTTCAACGATGAGGTCGTATGCAGGGTTTTGGCCCGTACAGGACCCAGAGAACCCTCCCAGGTTCTTGACCTGATCCAGCAAGAACAAGATAAAACGATGACTCAGATCATAAAGCAGGAGATGAATGGGGCTCCGAAGGCCAGAAATGAGGATTTTGTCCTTGGTGTGATGAAGAAAGCAGCAGCCAGCTGTGGGTACACAGAGGATAAGGTGGCTGAGATTTACAGCAACCTCCCTGAATTGAAACCACATGAGCTGATCCTGGAACTACAGAAAAAGGAGATGAGAGAAGCCAGTGATAGGAAAGACAGCAACAGCAAGAACGCAGAAGAAATAGCGGAAGAGGGTAGAAATGCACCCATTGTTCAAAGAGACAGAGAAAGCCCTTTAAATGGAAAGAAGAAAACTGCGAGAATTAATCAGAAGAGTGGAATGACAAATATAGGAAAGTCTGATGAAAAAAGAGTAAGTTCAGAAGGAGTGACTAAAAAAAAGCAGGACATGGAGACACATGAGCAGGAAAGGTCAAATGTTGGGCAGAGGATGCCAGCACACTTAACTGAGCGTGACAAGAAGGACTTGGCAAACAGTAAGCCAGATATTTTTCTATCTTCACAAAATCAACCCCCATTTTATACCAATCTGCCTTCTGTATGTGGGCCTCCTCAGCCAACTTACCCATCTCCACTGTACACAAACATCTCAGAAGAAAAACCTAACCCAGTAGAGTCCACTTCCCACAAGCCTAAACATAAGTCTTTACCAAACAAAGCAGGGACAGTCATCACTGGACAGCAACGATTCTTGGAAGGATTAGAGACACCCTTTGTCCTCCAGCTGAAGGATGACCATGGTGATCCAGGGCTCCGGCAGATCATCATCGATGGGAGCAATGTTGCCATGACGTAAGAAAAGAAAAAATTCAATTCAATTCAATTCAATTTTATTTGTATAGCGCTTTTAACAATTGTCATTGTCGCAAAGCAGCTTTAC
>JAQMYJ010000013.1:11459226-11491684 GCA_030014305.1 Clarias laeviceps | reverse complement strand
TAGCTACACTTGTTATGTTACTATAGAGAACTTCAAATGCATTAAATTTGTGTCCGTGTTTTTGTACGATAGACAGATTATCATTGTGAATAACTTCGACGCCTCCTCCTCTACCAGTTAGCCGAGGGCAATGAAAGTAAATAAAGAATTTAACTTTTTTTTAAAAGTAGGGAATGAAGGCAGGAGAGTAGAAGGGGCTTAAAAACACAAAATCATTTTAACTAAAGGGAAGAGTGGGAAATAGGACTTTTGTAAACCCCATGCCAGATTGCAGTTACCCTGGATTAGAGTAGACTGCATATGCGAGAGCTCCAATATTGGTAAAGGTAATGTCAAATGCTTGGATTTGAATTTTACTAAATATTTTAACCTGTTGATCAGCTTCAGATTCCAGGAAGTGAATAAGCATGGAAATATTTATCTAAGAATTGCCTTTATTCTGGATAATCATAGTACCCAC
Source organism: Clarias laeviceps (assembly GCA_030014305.1). NCBI lineage: Eukaryota > Metazoa > Chordata > Actinopteri > Siluriformes > Clariidae > Clarias > Clarias laeviceps. Next base: position 11,491,224 of record JAQMYJ010000013.1, on the reverse strand, counting down.
ATAAAACATACAATTGTACCGAAGATGTGTATCATTTAAATTTACTGTTTTTGTGTAAAGTCCTTTGGTCATTGTAACATATGACATGTCACTTCTTAATAGGGCAAACGTCTCCTATAGCTAACATACAGTGCTGTGAAAAGATATTTAAGAGAGTTCCAAAGGCAATATGCACTGCTGACCAAAAACGCTCATCTAACATTTGCCGAAAAACATCTTGATTATCCCCTATTCTTTTAGGGATATATTCTGTGGACTGATGAGGCAAACGTTGAGCTTTTTGGAAGGTGCGCTTCCCCTTACATCTGGCATAAAACTAACACAGCATTTCATAAAAAGAACATTATACCAACAGTTAAACATGGTGGTGGTAGTGTGATGGTCTGAGGTGGTAGTGTGATGGTCAAGACCTGGACGACTTACCATGATTGATGGAACCATGAATTCTACGCTCTACCAGAAAATCCTGAAGGAGAATGTCCGGCCATCAGTTTGTGACCTCCTTCCCCCACAGTGATGTGAAAGACTAATTGCCAATTGCCAATTATCGCAAACTCTTGATTGCATTTGGTGCCGCCAAGGGCGGCACAGACAGTTATCAGGTTTAGGGGACAATTACTTTTTCACAAACACTTTGGACAGTGGTCTAGTGTTAGTTGGACCCACGCAACCTTACTTTCTCAGGAGCGTGTGGATAGACTCATGCTAAGAGAATCTAAGGAAAAGCAAAACCTTGACATTTTAAATAGTGCCACCAATTTTCCCAGAGCAAATGGGACACCTTTTTATAACGTTTCAGGTTAAAAGCTGGTTTGAACAGCTTTTTTTCCTTAAAGCATGAAATCATGATTTAAAAACTGCATTTTGTATTTACCTGGGGGGTATCTTTGTGTAATATACTGTATAAAAAGGCCCAGGTTTTAATTCCCAGCCAGTGCCCAAACCCCAGCCTCTGATGCAGTGAATGGGAGGGTTGCATCAGGAAGGGCATCCGACATAAAACCTGTGCCAAGTTGTTGTGCGGATCGGATGGTACGCTGTAGCGACCCCTCGACAGGTGACAGCTGAAAGACTAACAACAATCTTTGTGTAATATTAAAATTTATTTAAGAATCTGAACTACTAGATACTTTTTCACAGCAGTGTATATCACTAGCAACATCCAGTCACTAAATATAGGATCATGTCACAGTTATGTGATTTAGAGTTATTTACAATTTATAAGATACCCTTGTCCAGAGCGACTTACATTTAAGCGCTTAGTAGCGCTGGCATTTGAACCTGTGTCTGTTCAATCAACTTTCCAATCACTAGCCTGACATTTTAACCACTGCGCTACCACTTCCAATTTGAGAAACATTTAACGGGAGAAGACTATATTACACAGATTATACTGCACTGCATTATGTTTTGTATCATTGTAAATATTAATTCTACGTGTATTGTACTTGTCACAAGGCATGGCTTGGGAATATTTTTCTCCTGTCGGGGCATTGCTCTGGCTGTAGAGTACTTCTGGAACCAAGGTCATCGCAAAATCACAGCCTTTGTTCCTCAGTGGAGACAGAAGAAAGACCCAAAGATAAAAGGTAATTAGTATGTAGCTTGTGTGTTGTCATAGGGACTTTATCTGGTTGGTTTGTTTATATTCATGGCATATTCCCTTTAAAGAGCAGCACTTTATGGCACAACTGCAGGATCTTGGTCTCCTTTCGTTTACCCCATCTAGAGAGGTTGAAGGACAGAGGATAAATTCCTATGATGACAGGTATGTACACATATCACTGGGCCCATTTTTGCCTCTTGTTCGGGTGGTCATCTTACTGTTAAATACTGTTCTGTTATAAAATATTCACAGTGACACATTTCAATATCATCATATGTACAAACCATCACTTCCATTATGTTTATGATAACTCTACAGAACGTTCTCTTCGTCATGTTTTCAGATTTATGCTGCAACTTGCAAGGCAGACAGATGGAGTGATTGTAACAAATGACAACATGAGAGACCTTGTGGATGAGTCTGTTGGGTGGAGAGAAATCATCAAGACAAGGTGAATAAGATCTGTTATGACCTCAATATTTGTGAGATAGGTGTTTCTAGGGGTAGGTGTTATGATTACATCAGGATATAATTAATGATATCTTGTAGACTTGTGATAAAGCCACCAGAAACATCATCTGCAAAAAGCAGGGAAGTGATTCTGAGGTTCCCAAACTGAACACACTTCTCCCCCCAGCAGCACTTTCCATGAAATTCACAAACAAAATCGGAGACAACCCACTCCACTTGTATAAGAACCGGATGGCTTTTAGTAACGGACCCAGTACCCCATACTCCCTCAGTACCCCCTCACGATTTCTTGAGAGATTTGGTCATATGTTTACTCCAAGTCCACAAAATAAAAACACTGGATGGGCAAACTTCCAAGTTCCCCCTAGTAGCCCTGCAAGTGTAAAGAGTTGGTCCACTGTTCCAGGGTCAGGACAGAACCCACATTGTTCTTTCTGAATCTGAGGTTCAACAATTGTCCAGAGCCTCCGTTCCAGCACTTTTGCATAAGTTTTCCTAAGGACACTGATCAGTGTGATGCCCCCAATAATTGGTCCTTTTTAAGTATAGGAACCACCACCCGGTTTGCCAGTCCACCAGCACTGTACTCATCCAACATGTGACATCGAAGACAAGTGTCAGCCAAGACAGCCCAACAGTGAATCTCGTTCATACCTGGCTTCTTGCCTCAAAGGAGATTCTCAACTGTTTCAAAGACCTCAGACAAAAATATGGTTGAGCCTCCACAGAGTACATGTTGGGAAGGTTCATGAGTGCTCCTTCCAACTCTCAGCACTATAAAAGTCTGGATCAAGCCCTGCTTTCCTTCTTGAGACCTCTGATGATGTGCCAGAGCTTTCTTGACTCAAATTCCACAGCTTCACAGCTGCAGCCCTTCATGCCCCCTGGCCCCACCCGCTGCTTCAGGAGAACCTTGGAGCAAGAAAGCCTCCTTCTTCCGGCTAAATTATTATTATTATTATTATTATTATTATTATTCAGAACTGGTTCTGTATTATTTGCATGCCAGGTTGAATTCACACCATGCTCACAAGCATTATATTTGAAAAAGAGAGGTTTCGTTGTAATTTCAACTATAAATGTTTAATAATGTCTGTGTAACATATACAGACTTAATTATTTCTAACATATATTTAATGATGTATCTGCAGGTTACTCCAGTACGTATTTGCAGGCGACCTCTTCATGGTGCCAGATGATCCGCTAGGCCGAAGTGGGCCCCACATTAAAGACTTCTTACGGACACAGAACAGGTTAGTGCATGGATTAATGTACAGTACACTTGGATAGAAACAAATTTAGGGTTTACAACTTCGACATAAATTCTAACATAGAGAAGCAGACCTACTTACAAACAGATCCTAAAACGATTAGTAGATGCCTGTCTCTATCTTCACCCAGGGCCCCTGTTCCAGGCAGTCACACATTTGCCGGCATGGCATCAAATTTCCCCCAACTCACCCATCAACCCAGAGCCCAAACGGAAGTGCTGAAGTACCGCGAAAGGACACCTGGAGGCGTCAGCAAAACTCATTGTTCACTCAGGAGTCCTTTCCAGGGGCGAAAAGAGATAGAGAGGTCAGCGGAGGAGACGCTCAGGCTGAAACAGGATTTAGTGCAGATTTTCCCAGGGCAGGAGAGTGTGATTACAATGACTCTACAGTGCTACCCAGCTCTTACAGACATCAACCAACTATCTGACTTTATCCTGGAACAAGTAAATACAAAGGGGTAGATGACTATGAATGCGAATTAGAATTTTAAAATCAGAGTCTTGAAGGAAAAAGAAACTGATCTTGACATTTAAAACATAAATTAATAAGTGTGTTTACTGTAAAAAGCTGTGAATAAGTAAATAGATTGTTCAGTGGCTTACAGTAAAAAAAAAATTATAATAATACTTATTGTTTTTTACTAAATGTTTTTTATTTAAACCAGCCCTAATAATCCTGTGGAATCTTGTATTTCTTCTAGCTCTATTTCTTAATTCCTATTTAATGTGTAATTCACTGAGCAAAACCATAATTAAGTAATATTTAATTCGACTTTTTACATAAAGTACTATTTCTTTTGATTTTGTAATGCTGAATATTGTGGACATTTTAACTGATGTCAAGGAACATCAATGTCAATGTCATTGGTTATATTCTTTTAAACATGTTTATTACTTTTCATAAGTCCAACAATAAAATTTCCACTTTAAAAATAATGTTGTGGACTATTTGTGTACCATCTTGTACGTGGTGAAGATTAAATTGTTGCAAATCTAAAACATCATCAGTTAAAGAAGAAAATCTATTGCATACGTATGTTACATGTTTATTGTATTATATTACAGTGAATTTATAATAGCACAAAGATTTTTTTTTGTGACATGACAATGACATGCTGATATTCAGTATAACAGCCCAACCTTGAGTGTGATATTGCTTTTATAGCAACAGTTCCACAAGCACTGTTTATTATCAATAGATTATGATTTGTTTGTTTATTTAACCAATTATTTTGCCAACACATATCCTTCCGCTACTGGAGGAAGAGAAACTGGTGAAGCTGGAGGCCAACAGTTAGTGTTATTAACAAGAGTGAAAGTAGTTTTAAATTCTTACTGGGACTATGTAGCCAAAAGGTGAGGAGAATAAACCATGGCGGTGATGGACAGTCCAGATAAGCTTAAGAGATTTGCTCTTTCCACTTTTTATAACTTAGCAGTCAATAATTACTGAAGAGAAAAAAAGTGTTGTTTAATGTTATCAGATGTGTGTTGTTACTGAAAGTTAGTTCATGATTGGTTTGAATAATGTGGCTTTAGGCAGGAATCTGCTGTCTCCTCTTTCCAGTACTGCAGAGTGATACATATAATTAAACATCCCAGTGCTGTTGTGCTGTATTATCAGTACGTGTGGAAGGTCTCTTATCCAATCAGATGTCTCGGCCTGAAATAACTTGTATAAGTGATATTACATTTTGTGCATAATTACATTTAATTAATCAATCAACATAAGGTGGGGTGGCGAGTTAGAGCAGAAGGGGCCGTCGCTGTCTCACAGCTTCTATCCTGACCTCAGGTTTATGTCTGTGTGAAGTGTCCAGTAAGTGGACTGTCTGTGCTTTATTGCCTCTAGCTGTAAATATGTGTTCCTTTGATGGATCCCATCCTAGGAGCATTCTTGCCTATCCACCATGATCAGGATAAAGCAGTCACTGAAAATGAATAGACCTATTTTAATGATTATAAATGATATATGATCAATGGGTAATAAAATTATCACATTTGTTTATTTATAATGTATTTATAAATATATTTATTATGTATTTAATTTTTTTTTATTTCACTTACATCCTCTTTGTGAATCCATCCAAGACATTTCAAGAAGTTCACTTGAAATGGTTCTACCTTTCAGTTCAGATCAGTTTGAAGTAATCAAGAAAGTACACACAAGGTTATTTCTTCATATTTATAAACCAGACATGTCAAGAGTCAATTTTGGTCAGCCAGCCAGGTCATCAGTTTACCCATATCGAACCTGTTACAGTAGAAGAGGTTTTCATTCCATTTTATTAGTCCTACCACTAGATGGCGCACAAGTAAAATAACAATTTCAGTGCTCAAACCCCAGCCACTGGATGCCGTGCCAATCCCAAGCCCGGATAAAATGGGATGGTTGTGTCAGGAAGTACGTCCGGCGTAAAACCTGTGCCAAGCTTGTATGTGTGGACCGGATGGTCCGCTATGGCGAACCCTTGCCGGGAGGAGCCAAAAGTGACATCAGTAGACCAACCTCACAGTGAACGCAGTGTTCAAAACATGTATAGATTTAACCTGTGGGAGTGTGCAAGTGTTGTTGTAAAGGATACTTTGACGTCTTAATTGGCACTTTTGTTCAAGATATGCTGAAAGATATTCCAGCTTTATAAGGGCACTTTATTAGAATGGCTGCTATAATGTACAGGCTTTGATATGCATTTTCCATGAGGATATTCACCATAAAAATATTGTGTTAGCATGTATTTGACCAAATAGAACAAGACAATGTGTTTTGAAAAGACCTTTGGGGGTGAATTTCTCAGTAGGGATCCAATGATCGGCAGCACATTGGTGTAGTGTTTAGCATTGTCGCCTTGCACCTCCAGGGTCCGGGCTCGATTACCGTCTCCGTGTGCATGGACTTCTCCTCGTGCTTGGTGGGTTTTCTTCCAAAGACCTGCATATTCGGCTAATTGGCGTTCCCAAATTGCCCGTAGTGTGTGAATGAGTGTGTGAGTGAGTGCATGTGTGTGTGCCCTGCTATGAATTGGCACCCTGTCCAGGTTGTACCCCGCCTCGTGCCTTAAGCCTCCTGGGATAGGCTCACCGCGACCCTGAATACAGAATAAAGCGGTATAGACAATGAGTGAGTGAGTGATCCAAAGATAGAATAATGGTGCTGTCACACGTCTACTTTATTGAGCAGCATTTAAATGCCGCACAAGCATTTGTCACATTAAGGTCCTCTCTTGGCCAAAATTCCAACTGATGGAATGGTATTGTTGAGATCTGAATGAATACACTGATATGCAGTGTATTCATTCAGAGGTCAACTGCATACAATAGCTTATACATCAAGAAGGCTTTTGGTCAGGTGAGTGAATACAGTAAGTTGAGAGACTTTGATAATTACCAAATTGTAGAAGCATCAGTCCTTGTGGGTTTGACCACAAGTGGCACAGTGGTAAAGTTTGATTCCCGGGTGATGTTGTAGCATCTCGCAGCTGAGGGCCTGGAGATAGCTGATTGGCCGAGCTCTCAGCGAGGTGGGATGGGAGGTCCTTGCACTCACTCATGGCTCTACAGCCAATCATGGGCGTCTGTGAGCTCACGCAAGCAGAAGGAGCAGATAGCGCTGTCCCCCGAGTGTGTTACGCCTCCCCCGACATGATAGTCTTTGGCCCTCCCTGACTGACTGGTAGTCAGTCTGGAGCCCGCTAATGTGGGAGTCCCCTAGTGTCGGGAATGCGTGGGGCACAGGGGAGAAATTGGATATGTCATGCAAGGAACCCGATGTGTCGAGAATGACGGCTAGCAAGTCTGCATTACGTATTATGCAGTATTGCCCATTACGTATTATGCAGTATAACTTAACGGGCATAGTTGCCCGGCTTGGAAACCCTCCGTCCTGTGATTCACATAAATTGTACTGTGACACATACAACCGACCTAAACTGCTAACCTAATAGCAGTGGTCTCTTTAGGCCACACTGCCACATGAAACATGACAAAGAATTTAAGGTATTGACTTCGTCCCCAATCTCAGTGTGATTGAGCATCTGTGTGATGTACTGAACAAGTACGTCTAATCCATACACAACCCACTGAGCAACTTACAGGACTTAAAGGACCTGCTGCTAACATCTGGGTGCCAGATACCGCAGCATACTGTACTTTCACATTTTAGAGGTCTAATAGAGTCCATGCCGTGACGGGTCAATACTATTTTAATGGTACTAATGCACAACATTAGGTAGGTCCTTTTAATGCTATTATCTGATCGGTGTATGTTTCTTTTATCTTTATGTCATATTACAATGCTGAATAATACAGTAAATGTACAGACAACTGTAAGGTAACTCCCCTGTGTGGTTTCCTCCTTATGAATCTCACCACAGGTTGAATAGAGTTGCCAAGCCAACTCGCTTTCAGAAAACTCATCAACCCCATTGTTGTACTAACGGTGTTGTTTAACTGGTTTGACTTGCTTGGGTGAGGAAAAATGAACAAACTATTTCTGGAGCATTCCTTTACATCGGGGTAACAAAGAAACTACAGTAAATGGAAAAAGTCCGTGAACCAGAAGCAAAGAGGACACTTGAAAAAGGTATGTTTACACAAAACTTATTTTGCCAAGTACTGTATATGTGTCGTTTTTTGTCCTTGATAAGACCTTTTCTTGGAGTCAGCTGAGGCTGTTCTGTTGGGGTAAATTTCAGAAAGGGAACAACGTGTCTGGGTGTTTTTTTTTTTTTTTGTAATGAGATACTGTACAATGGATACAACTGAGGTATTATCTACAGACAAGATCATCAGATGCTTGAGATTTTGAAAGTAAAAATTAAATCGCATTAAAATTACAACAATGTACAACAGATTACACAATCTTATATCTAATGTATTTTTGTATGTCTATCTTGAGTGTACTCTGTTTATCGTGTCATTTCTGACACAATATATTTTCGTGATAGATGTCATTGAAATTTTGGACATTTAGATAACACATTTAGAGGGCAAAATACTAAATTAATCTTTAAACTAAATTTTAAAGAGTAGCAATGTATCATCAAAATTTGAATGTAAAATGTTACTGCAGTTGAATATGCAAAAAACAATTAAAATGTTATATATAATCCATATACTGTGTATACTGTATATAGTCCACTGTATATAATCCATATGACTTAAATCATATGCTTATGTAAAAATGTTTATATACACTATATTGCAAAAGTATTCGCTCCCCTGCCTTCACATACATATGAACTTGAGAAACATCCAATTTTTAATCCATAGGGTTTAATATAATGTTGTCCCACCCTTTGCAGTTATAACAGCTTTAACTTTCCACAAGGTTTAGGAGTGTTTTTATGGTCATTTTTGAACATCCTTCCAGAAGTGCATTTATTAGGTCAGACACTGATTTGGGACGAGAAGGCCTGGCTCACAGTCTCTTCTCTAATTCATCTCAAAGGTGTTCTAGCAGGTTGAGGTCAGGACTGCAAGACTGTGCAGGCCAGTAAAAAAAAAATCCACACAAAACTTGTCATCCTTGTCTTTATGGTCCTTGCTTGGTGCACTGGTGCGCAGTGATGTCGGAATAGAAAGGAGCCATCTACAAACAGTTCCCACAAAGTTGGGATCATGAAATTGTCCAAAATGTCTTGCTATGCTGAAGCATTAAGAGTTTCTTTCACTGGAAGTAAGGCGCCGAGCGCAACTCGTGAAAAACAACCCCACGCCAGTTCCAACACTTCCCATAAACACACTACTGAACCTTGTGGAAAGCCTTTTTGTTGAAGCTGTTATCGTTGCAAAGGGTATACCAACATCAGATTAAACCCTATGGATTAAGAATTGAATGTTACGCATACTCAGGTTTATATGCATATAAACAATATCGGTACTTTCTAAAGACTTTTTTTTTTTTTTTTTCTAGTTTTCTAGTCTAATTTTTCTAGGCATTAATTTTTAAACAAATACTTTGCAGAAAAAAACATCCCGGTATGTTTAAGTTTAAAATGTCAGATAATTTCATTTTGTTAATTTTTAGGAGAGGTGCCAGTACGTTTTCCTTGTTTAAGATATATATAGTATATGTAAAGTTACTGAATGTTATATATATATAGTAACTTTTAAGGTGTTTAATTTTACCAGAAATGGTTAGTCAGTACTGTATGTGTATCTAAAAGAGGAAGCAATGGGAATATAGGAGGAGCTTGAGTAAGGAGGGAAAGGATGGACTGATCGAAAGAGGGAACAGAATAGAGAGTGGGAGGAAGAGGAAAAACAGAGATGCATGGGTAGTAAAGAACACAGAGATAAGGTAATGAGCAGAGCTTGGTAGAGGCGCATGTGAGAGAGATAAAGAAAGAAAAGACGAACCTACGTACCTACGTCTGCCAAGGAAAGTCAAAGGTAATACCTTCAGGTTCCTCACCTTTTGACGCAATTTATTTTCATGTTTAGCCTCTGACATGTATTTCTATATCTGTCTAAAATAATCACAAGGGCAGAAAATATTTTTGTCAATGTGTTCTCTACAGGTATGTCAATTAACTATAATTAATATATAATTAACTTCTACCCTCTTGTTCAAATATTGGATGTTAGGTTTTATTTTCTTAATTAGATTTTTGATGTATGGTTTTTAAAGTCAATGTTGCCATTGGTTTAGTGGCAAATGTCTCGTTTGCCAGTAATCATGCAGTAAGTTTAATTTTCTATGTCTAGGTTCATGTACCATCTAGGTCACTGTACTGTTGTTCGAAGGGGAAGCAAAAGTTCAGGATTAGAATCATTGTTATCACTGGTAAATTTGAAATACAGGAAATACAGATGACAATTTTTAAACAGTGACTAGTCACTGTCATTGGTCACATAATGGTCACATAATGGTCTGGTTAAAAAAGAGAGGAAGCCACTTTGACCATCGTCTAACTTGGTGCAATCACAATGAAAATCTAATGGAAAGCATAAAATTGATTCTTTTGAGTATGAAGCAGTCTTATAATGTAATATCTATTTTACAAATATTTTAATTGCATTTAGTGTTTTAATTCAATATATATTTTTATACAAAACTGTACAATAGTCTTGTGCCACCACTTATTTCTTCATATTGGATTAAATCAAATTATAAAGTGCCTTAATATACAATTGAAAAAATAATGTAACAACCTCAGCAGCAACCTCATTTCCCCTCTCATCCATTCCAGCCACTCATTCACACATTCAGCATCGCCAGTATATCTTATCATCTGTCATCCAGGGACTGGATGTAAAATGAGATATAAAAATGTCCTTCCTCAAGACCATGTTAAAAACATAAAGTCTGACTCTATGGAAGCAAAATATGAAGAAATTGGTGGCTAAACACGTTTACACCATAGTGTATGCTTGAAGGCTGGTATGCTTGAAGAAAAGGTATTACTTTTACAACTCCTTCTGAATTAGTATTAGTGTGGCAAGTTGTGGACATATTGAAATCTGGGATATTTTGACCTCTAAGATATTTCTGTAATATCATTAGATTTGCAGTCTGTTATGCTGAATCTTTCTGATGGGCTTAGTGGCTAGCGCTGTGGCCACACACCTCCAAGGTTGAGGGTTCGTGTCCCACCTCGGGATGAAGAAGTGTGTATAGAATTTGCATGTTCTCCACGTGCTTGGTGGGTTTCCGCCAGATCCACAGTCCAAAGAGATGTGTGTGTGTGCTTGTATGCCCTGACATGTATTCGCACCCTGTCCAGGATGTACTCCCTCCTGGTGCCCTGTGTCCCCTGGAATAGGCTTCCCGCAAACCTGTATAGGAAAAGCGGTGTAGAGAATGAGTGAGTGATTCATAGGTCACTGTGTGGCTTAACAAGCAAAAAACATTCCTCTGGTAAAGGAACTAGACTGAAAATGAGAGCCAGAAAAAGTCCTTCAGGAATTCTGGAAAACTATTCCTCAAGACTACATAAGTTTGGCAGCAAAATATGTGTTGGCTCAATACTTTTGCAGTATGGTATAATATGGTCTTTTTTTTTAAACCATACATCTGCTTCTGAATTAGTATAAGTGTTGGAGAAGTATAAGTATAAGTTGTGGACAAATCTTGGAGAAGTTGCGAAGAAATCCAATACTGAGATATTTTTGATCTTTATGATACAGCATGTTATTAGATGTGCAATCTGTTATGCTGAATGTTTGTTATGATATATTGATTTTATCTTAACTTGATCATCAACACTATGTTTTTGCTAAATACAGAATCCATTAACAAATGTGCAGTACAATATGTGCACGAGAACTATTGTACTTAATGTATGAAGTTCTGATGACGTTGTTGAGGTCACTTTGATGTCACAGGTTCAGTGGGGTTAAAGAGAACTGTATGACCTAAGGACAAAAACCTAACCCAACCTCTTTGTTCTGAATCTTAACCATATTCAAAAGCCCAATTCAATATTTAACAATAGAAAGTGGGAACATACTGTAATATAAAATGAATCATCCTAAGGGGACAAAATCCTGAAGGAACTTTTACAGAATGTTATAAATAGAAAACATCTGGGTTATAGAGAGCAGCATGAGTAGTCGATTTAGTAACCTCAAAAAGAAAATATATTTGTGCCGATGAAACAAACGAAATATATGACTTTGTAATACTACATGTCCACCATCCACTGTATTAGAAATCCTTGCGTAACCAATTAAAAGTATTTTCACATGCAACATTCTCTATAGTTTACTAAAACATCTAGTGAGTGACAGTTCTGTGGACAATCAGAGTGATTTCAACTGTATAGTAATTACTAATAAGTTATTAATCTGTCTATAACCAATCCTTACACCTGTGTTAAACAGAAAAGCATCCCATAATGAATGTCTCATGTTGAGGCAAATGGCGACCATCTAGTTCAACTCAACAGCTGATATTTTTTAAATGTAAGCTGCCAAGTTTCAGCCATTTTCATTTTCAGCCATGATCTTGATTCTTTCATCAATGAGACATTTCTAACTGAAGAAGTGCCAGGCATTATGACATACTTAATTTTAAACTTTTTTCAAAATCGTGCTGCATACAGGTTTCATTCGTAACAACCTCCTTTATAGGCTGATCAGGCATAACATTAAAAACATTAACATTAAAACCTCCTTAGTTCAGGTTTTAGGTTTTGCTGTTGCTATTAAAACAGCTCTGCCCATGGGATCAGGGCATGGGCGGCACAGGATCTCTGGGTGGGGGTGTTATGGATTGTGGAGCGGGGCCGTCATGGATCAGACATTTTTTTTTTGGGTGCTGAATCGGATTGAGATCTGGGAAGTTTGGAGGCCAGGTAAGAGGGCTTAGGCCCTTTGCCTTCTCGACTCCATGCACTGTGATGCACTGTGACGTTTTTCAGTGATTTGTTCTGCATTGGCTTTTCTGTGGAATAGGACTGGACTGGCTGATCTTTGTGTTAATGGTATGTCTGATCCATGTATGCATGTATTAGTGAAAATTGGTGTTCCCTTGTGGGTTTCCTCTGGGTTCCCCCAATATCCCCCACTGTCCAAGGATATGCATTGTAAGCTAATTATTCCATAGTGTATGGTTGGGGGAGAAATGGGTTGACATCGCCATCCAGGGTATCCACTGCCTTGTGCCCTGAGTACCCTGAGATCGTTACCAGGCCCCCCAGGAAAGAAAGAAAGAACGAAAGAAACAAAGAGTTTTTATGGGTATTGCTGTCTGGTTTTAAATTGAATGTTGCTAATCCCACCACAGGAAAATGACCTTGCATCTTCTCAGCGCACAAAGAAAAGTGTGTGTGTGTGTGTATTTTGCATGTGTCGAATTTAGGACCAACATACTGTACATGCAAAGTCAGTTCACTGTTATTTCTTGCCAACCAAGCACACATACATATGATTGCGTGCAAGAAACTTTTTCATTTGTTACTTCCTCCATACTGCTGTGTTTACCTATAAACTTCATCAAAACATTTGCTCATTTGTCATTAATACAGTAGTTTACAGCAGAAACACAGACATACTTTGTAGGTCAGTGGTGCATATCTCTAGTCCTGAAAAGCTGATAGCAGAAAGATCACTTGTGTTCAGCAGGAGTTTTATCCTGATCCTTGGATTCACACTGGAAACAGTGGACGAGAGGCAGAAAACGCCCTAGATGATGCACCATTCACACACTTTTTCAAACATGGAGGCCATTCCTTGTACTTACATGTTTTGGGGAAGTATGAGAAATCATGAGCGCCCAGAGTTAATGCATGCAGAGACAGAAACTCCACATGGACGGTAACAGAAGCTTAGGAACGAAGCAGGGATTCACTGCAATACTACAAAACATTGATTGTCTTAGCTATAAGATGTAGAATTGTTTCTAATATAATACTGTTTAAAATACTCTTTGTTCTTTATAGGCCTGAAGTGTTTCTGTCCAACACTGAATTTACCATAGAAGATCAACATGTGGTCTGCAATCTTTCACTTCATTTGGAAGTTAATGGAGCGACCTGATGCACTGTGATCATGGTCCAAAGCAAATGGATGATTTTACCATCCTGGCATATGTAGACTTTTTTACTGAAATCTCGTTATTGCATCTGCATTTGTCAAAAAAATTGTATAAAAAAAAAAACCCACAAAGACTCTAAAAGTCAGAATTTGAGCTCCACCAGGTCACTATGAGCAGCAAAAATCCTGAAGATTTGTCACACCAAAATGGGGATATAAACCAACCCAGACAACAGAGCAACCATGAAGGAATACACATAGACAATAATTCCTCCCAGGATGAAGATAAACTGCCCAACGGTACTGGAATCAGACAGCTCGACATTGAGCTAGGCATTGCTAAGAAGGAGACCATTCCAGAACCTCTTCAAGCATGTGCATCATTTAGAACGGCCAATACGACCCCAAACGGCTTCACACTTCCATCACTTACTGAAGGAGATGATACAATCAGCAACGGAGGGAACTGCTTACGGTCTCGCAGAACTGATCATGATTGTCCAGAAGCTCGGCCACAGGTCACGGGACTCCCCGAGCATCAGAGTGCGAGAATTCAGCGCAGTGCTTCAAAAGGGTTGAGTGGCTGTTACCAGGCGGTGCGGCTAGGATTTCTGCAGTGCCTCGAGGACACCCCGTTTGTGGTACCGGGCCTGGTGTTGACCATCTTGTTTTGTGTGACTCTCATCGTCGTCATTGCTGCTACTGGCAGAGTAAGCCAATGAGTGAAGGAATTGATTAACCGACTCATTTCCTTGTAACCCAATATTTGGGGGGTAGTGTTAACATGGCTATACGATATGAGGGTGAGCCAAAAATTTCTACTTGTAGAATTTATTTTAATACATGTTTAGAAAAATTTTATATGATCTCTTTGCTTTTCAATACAATTTGTCCATTTATCAACAAGCTTTTGGACATGAATGCTCCGCTGTCTTCACGTCTTTGTCCTCGTAGGGCTGCTTTCAGGGGACCAAACAGGTGAAGGTCCAATAGAGCAAGATCAAGACTATAGGGAAGATACTTCAACACCTTAAAACTGTTTTTGCAGATTGTTCTGCGGGTGGCGCAGTGGTAAAGTGCTCGCCCTATCATCCCGGAGATCGCGAGTTGATGCTGTAACCTCTCGCAGCCGGAGGTCTAGAGAGAGCTGATTGGCCGAGCTCTCTCAGAGGGGAGGGATGAGAGGTACTTAGTCCTCTCACATTAATTACGGCTCTACAGCCTATCAGGGGCGTCTGCAATCGGAAAGAGCGGATAGCGCTGTCCTCCAAGTGTGTTACGCCGTCCCCAACAGTGATTGAGCGAGCAGTTTGAAATGATGCGGTCGGCTGGCGTCTTGTGGTTCGGAGGAAACACATGATAGTCTTCGGCCCAACCGACTGAGAGGTAGTAGTAGCCTAAATTTTGGGAGCCCCCTAGTGACGTGGAGGAATTGGATACGACTAAATTAGGGAGAAAATCTGGGGAAAAAATCTAAACAAAAATTTTTTTAAATCCGCTCTTTAATTCACTTCAGCTCTTCAATTCACTGTACATGTCACTATAAGGAGCACTGTTACTGTACAAAGGAGAAAAAGGAGCACTGTGCTCCACTATAAGGAGCACTGTTGATTGTTGAACCTTTTTCTTGATAAGAAAAAAAGGGTGGATACGTTTTGACTCGCCTTCGTATACACATAAACCTTTACTGATATCTGCAATAAGCCTACAAATAAGCATCAGCTGTCATAAATACGTTTGTCAATTCTGACTCAACAGATATGAGTCATGTCATGTTTTTATTAACATTACATTATTACATTGTCTTTTTCCTTTGTACTTTCCTTTGTTCTGGCATGTCATGTGGCATTTAAAATGTCAAAAGCAAATTCACTCAGTTTATGAATACAAAATATTACAGTATTTGTCATTTTAAAACCAGTAGCAATAAATGTACTTCACATAGAAGATGCAGAAAATATCCAGCACCACATTACATGACATACCCTTTAGGGATAGGAATGTTCTGTCACATTTTATTCAGGGCTAGACAATTATGGGAGTTTGTTAGCTCATTTATGTGGAAGAAGCCGGATAGTGCATTTCTTTAAATGTGTTTGTCTCATGCTTATTGGAGTAAGCCTTTTTAAACATATGTAAAACCTTTCTAGTCAGTGATGGGTAATATACCATTAGAGGTCAGGTTGTGGAGTTCTTACTTATTTTTTCTCTACTTAATCTCTAAAAATCCATAACAAAGGTACACATACATTCTGATGTCATTAGTCTGTTCACTGTTGCGGTCATAGAGAGCACTGTATGCATCGACTCTCACTCTATCACACACACATTTCAAAAGACGCTCATGAAACACAAACAGTCCGTAAATAGACTTCATTCTTTGCCATGCAGAAATGTGACCCACGCCCACACTACATGCCACTTGTCATTTAAAAGTAGTGGAAGTAGTAAACACTTCCCTTAATTAAAGTGTTACTAATTTTGTCATTTCTTCCCTTTTTTTCTCTCTCTCTAACCATTTTCCTTACACAGTATGCTAGTGGTCATGTAGGAGCATTAGCAGTGGTGTGCGTCATGCTCTGTCTTTGCGTCTCACTGTTGGTGTGTTTGCCGTGCCTGCCCACATTGCGCAGGTGTGAACAGATGCTCGCGCTCTCCATCTGGTTCACGCTAGTCATCACTGCCATTGTCTTCATCTTCACCGACAAAGTCGTCACAGCATGGGAACAAGTCAGTCTCACTTCAGCTGTGTCTTTGAATATCTCATTCATTAGCCAGCTAGTAGAAAGGATTTTTTGTAATATGTTAAAAAATTCAAAAGTTATGACAATAATTTTCTAGACACATCTTAAAACCAGGTTTATTTCATAATATTTATAGGGTCATAGACAGATAGACGCATACTAAAGTTGTTCATGAATAGTTTTGTCCATAAGAACAATGTAAAATGAACAAAATCCAAACCCTCAGGTTTGAACTTATTCAAACAAAATCATGTGAGATGAGAGCTAATCTACAATCTCAACATTTGTGCGCAAACCATGTAAGAGCATTTGTTTTCAGAAAGCAAATGATTCCCAAAGCCATAACATCCAGAATCGTAACTAAACTTATTTGCTGACCTAAAATTATCAGCTGACTCATTAGGAAAAAACAGGGAAAAAGGAAATTAATTTGAAAACTATGCAGCCTACTGATACCCTGTAAACATTAAACATTGAGCAATCATTTATTTAAAGTCTTTGAATGTTTTTTTTAACTTACCGATAATGAAAAACATTAAAGTATTTAGATTTCCTATATACTTTTATACTGAATTTAATACAGTTATTATCCAGCAATGATATGCTTAGTAACATGGTTTGCATGACATTGGTGCTGATTTTTTTTTTTTTTATGTTATACAGTACATATAATACAGAAAATGTGTGTACATGTTTATATAAAATGAAAGTGACCAAACTTGCTTGCCTAAAAATTTCAGGTTGCTAACTTCAGACATTTTGGAGAGATGATTTTATACTGTATGTGCCCCAAAAAATGCCTTTTTTTTGTGTTATACTGTCTCACTTTAAACAATAATAATTGAAAACACAAATAATTCATATTTCTTTATGGGTATTGATACTATAATTGGTGTAAGCTTCTAGATGCATATGATCTGTAAAAATTTCTGCATTTATTGGTTTTTGGTAAAAGTTCAAAAGCTGTAGTGTCCGTAACCATGTCAAATTTATGTTGCAATATCTTAACAATTTTGCTCTTTAGAATAATAGACTTTTTCAGGTTGATGTCTTTTCATGTGTAATCTACAGTAAATTAACCAAGTTTCATCTGGATGACAATCAAGAACACTGAAAGAGTTCGGACACTACAGACATAAATGGGCACGAAATAGTTTTAAGCAAATGTGTTTCTTTTTATCTAATATAATAATATAAATAATATAAATGTGTATGCATATTTACAAAAAGACAAAGCATGGTTCGGTAGATAAGACGCATTATCAAAAAATGGTGTTATATGATTCTATCTGAAAATTCGTTTTGGCCGCTGTCATATTCATACAGAACCTTTTAAAAGTTCAGTCAAATGTACTTTTAGTTTCATACAATCAAAACAGCTAACAATGTTTTTATGAAACAGTATTTAATCTCTGTCTCACTCTTTATATCCCTCCTCCTAGGTGCCATTTTTCCTCTTTCTCTCACTATCCGTATACACAATCTTGCCTCTTAATGTCTGGTGGGCTTTGATCTTTGGTATCGGAGCCAGCGTGTGTCACATCATCATCGTCAGCGTCATTGTGTCTGTCAGCCGTCCTAGGATACGTGACGTGGAAGTGCAGGTAAGAAACACAGGTGTATAAAACACAGGAGTAGTGATAAACACAGAAAGGAAAAAGTCAAATGCAAAGTTATTCAAATGAGCAACTGCTAGATATTTCACCAGCTAACCACAGAACTAAAACAGACCATGACACACCTTATAAAATGCTCACAGCCATAGTCTGCCAAAGGCAATATTTACATTTGGTACAACTAGTTAGCAGAACTATTTGCATTTAAACCCTGGCTCATTTTCCAGCTTATCTGTCATATTCAAAATTCTTCCAAAAATATCTTCGTCCTGTTTAATCTTTGTCCTGAACTGTTGGGTTATTGTTTTGGTTAATTCACTTGACTCCGGATCTGCAGATCTACCGTACACCTAATACTGTATATATGAAAAATAAAAGTATTAGCAATTATATTCAACTTTCTAAATGGTTTCCCCCTTCAGCTGGTCGCAAATGCAGTGCTATTTGTGTGTATAAACGGTGTGGGACTTTTTCATCTCTGGCTTACTGAGAACGCACGCAGAAAGTCCACCATGAGCCGAGAAACCTTTAGCTACAACCGTGCCAAACGAGCCACACAGAAGCGTGATCAGGTAAACCCAAATGCACACACACACACACACACACACACACACACACACACACTAAAACATTTGCAAGTATAACAGATTAGCGTTGTGCAAAATTACATACTAGAGTAAATACGGAAAAGATTGTTTAAAAATAGTTAAAAGCTACAAATAAGCTGATCAGCTTTGATATAATCAGTGTTTTGATTATTTTAGGTCTTTCTGTACAGCGGAACTCTCTTCCTAACTTATTAATATGAAGAAATAAAATATTGTAAGGTTGAGTATCTTATGCCTTTTTTACGCTAAATTGTAGTTGTTTTGTCATCAGCCAAATACACTCCCTGTTCAGTAATCAAAGACTGAATCACAGATGAGAAATTTAAAAAGGTGATAGGATAAAGAATAAGTTTATACCATTTCAGCGCAATTATTAATCATGTACATTTAGGTGAAAATATTAATTAATCCCAGTAAAAATATTCAGTTTAGTGTACTGTATATTGGTGCTGGTGTTCGATTACATTGAGAAAGTAGTTTATTAGTAGATTATTTAAAATTTTAAATTTTAAATAGATTGTTTTGATTTAACTTATGGTTAAACTTCAGGCAGATATCTAAGTACTGCTAAACTTTCATTGAACCGTCAATTAAGACACGCCCTCAGTTTGACGACTGCTGTCAAAACTTGCGGTTTATAATCTGACACGAGCTACTGCTCGTAGCTTCCCTTCTACTCAACATTTTGATTGAATTTATGGCGTAGGTTTAATTTCAGTCAAATACCGAAGAACTGGCGTTCCATTAAATTCTGTCTAGGCAGTTTTGCATGATGATGTGACAAAATTCTGGCTGGATAGACATAAAGACATAGAGACATACAGACGGAACATTTTCTGTGACTGGTTTCTGGTCGTCCAATGTATGATACATAAAGGTATCATTGAAAGAGCGAGTTTTGACCAATGTACAGACCAAACCTTTCTTTTGTTTATATAGATAATATATATATACTAATATCTTTTTATATGTATGTTTTTATTTATTTTTATATGTAATATATACAGGGGTTGGACAATGAAACTGACACACTGGCCAATTTAGTGTTGGAGGTTTCATGGCTAAATTTGACCAGCCTGGTGGTCAATCATCATTGATTGCAAATTCCACCAGTAAGAGCAGAGTGTGAAGGTCTAATTAGTAAAGTAATAGCACAGTTTTGCTTAAAATATTGAAATGTGACATATCAGAGTTCAAAAGGGGACAAATTGTTGGTGTGCGTCTCGTTGGCACATCTGTCACCAAGACAGCAAGTCTTTGTGATGTATCAAGAGCCACGGTATCCAAGGTATTGTCGGCATACCATCAAGAAGAACGAACAACATCCAACAGGAGTAATTGTGGATGCAAGAGGAAGTTCGGGTGCTAACCCGGATTGTATCCAAAAAACATAAAACCACAGCTGCCCAACTCACTGCGGAATTAAATGTGCACCTCAACTCTCCTGTTTCCACCAAAACTGTTCATCTTGAGCTCCACAGGGTCAATAAACATGGCCGGGCTGCTATAGCCAAACCTTTGCTCACTCATGCCACCATTGGTTTCAATGGTGCCAGCAGCGAAAACCTTGGGCTGTGGACAATGTGAAACATGTATTGTTCTCTGATGAGTCCACCTTCACTGTCTTTCCCACATCCGGGAGGGTTACGTGTGGAGAAACCCCAAAGAAGCACCCAGACTGTTGCAATGCCCAGAGTGAAGCATGGGGGTGGATCAGTGATAGTTTGGGCTGCAATATCATGGCATTCCCTAGACCCAATACTTGTGCTAGATGGTCGTGTCACTGCCAAGGAGTACCGAACCATTCTGGAGGACCATGTGCACCCAATGGTTCAAACATTTAAATCCTGAAGGTGGTGCCGTGTATCAGGATAATAATGCACCAATACACACAGCAAGACTGGTGACAGAGTGGTTTGAACATGAAAGTGAAGTTGAACTTCTCTCATGTCCTGCACAGTCACCAGGTCTAAATATTATTGAGCCACTTTGGGGTGTTTTGGAGGAGCGAGTCAGGAAACGTTTTCCTCCACCAGCATCACGTAGTGACCTGACCACAATTCTGCAAGAAGAATGGCTCAAAATCCCTCTGGACACTGTGCAGGACTTGTATCTGTCATTCCCAAGACGAATTGTATGTTGTACTGGCTGCAAAAGGAGGCATCTAATTAATTATTGTGGTCTAAAACCAGGCGTTTCAGTTTCATTGTCCAACCCCTTTATATAATATATAATACATTTCTGAATACGTAGATGATCATTTCTTCTTTTGCCCCTCCTCTACCCACAGGAACACCTCCTCCTGTCTGTGCTGCCACGATACATTGCCATTGAGCTTAAAGGAGAGGTTGTCAAAGGCCTGAAAAAGACATGTCAATGTGCAGAAAATAAGCCAAACTTCCATAATTTGTACGTCAAGCAGCACAGAAACGTCAGGTAACAGCTCGGTCATATAAAATTTCATACACTGTGAATGTCCAACATATTCCTAGGCATATGGTTCAAATACCTAGAAACATGCTAAAATACCTGAAATGTGTATGTTATTTCATTCTTTCTGCAGCATTCTGTATGCAGACATAGTAGGTTTCACCAGCCTTGCCAGCACCTGCACTCCTGAAGAACTTGTCGTCGTCCTCAACAAACTCTTCGGGAAGTTTGATGACATTGCCAAGGTGAAGATTTCTCTTCCATACTACAAAATAATACATTTCGCAAAATTTGGTTCAGACAATGTTTATAGTGTTTTTCTTCCTGTTCACCTGACTTACACACTTTACAGAAAAATGGGTGTCTGCGTATCAAGATCCTGGGTGACTGCTACTACTGCGTTTCAGGCCTTCCAGATCCGATCCCTCACCACGCGCGCAACTGTGTACAGATGGGACTGGATATGTGCACAGCCATAAAGTGAGTAATTATGGTCTCGGTTATGGGGTTATAGACATCCAAAGCCAAAACAAATACACTACTGGCTTTAGATCAGGTTTTCTTTATACTACATAAAGTCTTACAGGCAAGGTGTGTCAAGTGACAAAGATCTGTCTACTTTTCCATGATCCTTTTGACTTATATTGCAAACAGACAAGTATTACAATTTGGGTATGAATAATACTATAGTATTTATTTACGTAATTGTCTTCCACTATACATACCACCAGAGATGGATTAGTAAATCCTGTGCACTGTGCACTTCCCATCCTACTATGCATAAACCATCAATCAAAATCACACTTCATCATTTCATACTGTATGACCAGCTTTAGCTTTAGACAGTGGCGACGAGATGGCCAATTCACATGTTTAAAATGAGTCCCAGAATAGAATTAATAATCCATTTTATTTGCACTAGACCTGACCAACTGAACCAACCCCAGATCATAAACTTGCCTCTAGAGGCTTGTACAGTGACCACTATGCATGATGGGTGCATCGGCCTCCTTTTTTACCTTTTTTCTTTTTTTTTTTTTGTATTTACAAATTCAGATCCATTAAAAACATGTCTGTGTTTATTTAAGATTCTGTAACCTAATATTAATTGCATGGGGTGTTCAAGTCAAACCAGGAATTTTGATGGTGCAGAATAACAGAACACAGTAATGAGAGTAAAAAATTGCTTTATTTCTCTATATAGTCCCCTGCTATATTAATGCACTTATCCCAGCATTACACTAGTGTCTGGGTACTTTCAGTATAAACTAATGTAAATCTTCTCATAATATATATGCCGAAGACTGCTTTATATCTGAAACATTCGCCCAAACATGTGGAAATGACTCGGAGCAAGATCAGGACATTCTCCCTGGCAGTTTTGTACCTGAACAACGAAAGTGGACTTCATATTAATTTTAACACATTTCTTGTTATACCTAACTTATAACCTCCTAACACAGAGTATGACCACAAATCATTCCCTGCTATTAGATATCACCTGAATGAGGATGGATTCCCTGCTGAGTCTGGTTCCTCTCAAGGTTTCTTCCTATTGTCATTTCAAAGAAATGAAATGGCCGAGAAGCATTGCATTTCTACAGTGGCCGAGAAGTGCAAAACAAAATAATAAAACTGAAAACAAAATAACAAATTCAAAAACAAAAAAAAACTAAACTGAAAAACAAAATAACAAAACCGAAAACAATATAACAAATCAGAAAACAAAGATCAGCGGTAAGAATCTCATTCGTATCATTTTACTGAATTGTTGTTGTGTTTTCTCATTTGGCAATTTGTATCTGGATACGTTATTGTGTTTTTGGTTTTGTTATTTTGTTTTCGGTTTTGTTATTTTTTTTTCCGGTTTTGTTGTTTTCTTTTTGAAATTCTTATATTGTTTTCAGTTTTGTTATTTTGTTTTTGAAATTCTTATATTGTTTTCAGTTTTGTTATTTTGTTTAAAATTTTGTTATTTTGTTTTTGAATTTATTTAGTTTTCGGTTTTGTTATTTGGTTTTGCGCTTCTCTGCCCCTGTAGTTAGAAATTTGGCTTCCTTTAAAATGTTTGCACCATTCCAAGGTCTTACTGCGAATAAGAGTCTCGTCAACATACTGTGCTTTAAGTCTTCTGTAAATGTCAATCGGTTTTTTACGCCTACCTTGTACATGGTCTGACATGTTATCACCATGATGCAGTAATAGGAGACAAGCGAGCAAGTCCTGGTTTGACTTGAATGCCCCTTGCAGTTTGTTTTCTACTTTTTTGTGTTGTTTGTGATTTAGCATAATGGTCAACCATTCTAATAATTGTAATAAAATCTATGACGTCTACCTAATTGACGTCCACCAAGTAGCCAGGGCCTTTAAGCACATGCCCAGTAGTCCTGGTCAGTAATTTATTCCTTCATAACAATAATATGCTAAAAAAAATCTCTTTATACTAGCACTTTTTGTTTTATGTACAATTACCCATTAGTTCATTCCATGTAAAACAAAATAAGAAAAATAAGTGGCATAAATCAAACAGATCATCAAAATAATATACATGAAATATATTTTAATCCATGCAGTGTTACGGTAATAAAATTTTAAAGGCAGGCCATGTTTCATGATTAAACCCTTGTCTAGAAATCCATTGTCCCATCCACTGTCCTAGAAATAACCTTATGTCGTGTTTTTCATAGTAAGCTGAGGGAGGCGACAAGTGTGGACATTAGCATGAGAGTTGGCGTGCACTCAGGAAACGTGCTTTGTGGGGTAATTGGCTCGCTCAAGTGGCAGTATGACGTCTGGTCAAATGATGTAACTCTAGCCAATCGCATGGAGTCTGGAGGTGTTCCGGGGTAAGTAACTTGAGGGCTGATTATGTGGAATCTGGGCAAGTATCTTGATTGTGCATATTATATATTTTACATTAGTGAGATATTTAATCAAGTACAGCAGAAAAAACTATTAGACTTTAGATCACAATCTTTTAGAGGCATTATCAAAATCTTTAGGAGATATGATCTCTGAGAAAACTGATGATATAATTGCATAGCCAGAAGAATTTTAAGGTGTGTAATGCATTCCCTGACTTCTTAGGATAGTCGTGTATAGAAAACCGAAGACAGTATTGCCAAACGGTCACTTGAGTTTAAATGTAAGGTACATTTCTTTTTATACCTAGTGGTTAAATCGGAGAGATATTGATTTCTTTAAATGCTGAGGAAAAACAAATGCCTCGACTTTAACATCCTCCAAATTAATAGCAGCAAACCAGCATGTTTTGGGAACTGACACAATGATTTATACCAATACTGGCACATTAAAATATTATAAATCAGTTTTATTTGTTATTCATTACAGGAGGGTTCACATTACAGAAGAGACCCTTGGAAATTTAGGTGGGGCATTTCAAGTCGAGGAGGGGAATGGAGCCAGTCGGGATTCTGCTTTAGAGGGCAGGAAGACATACCTAGTGATTGACCCTAACCCAAATAACAGCGCTGACACAAAACCAAAGGTGTTTGTAAATTTTCATTCATTATCAGGAAAGTTGATTTACTCAATGACCCAATATAATGTCTGAAATAACCATTGGCTTCTTCTTGTATTCCTGTATATGAATAGCCCATCTCCCTGACACCAGATAATAAACCAAAGCAGAGGGCTTCGGTGAGAATGTCTCAGTATCTCGAGTCCTGGAAAAGCATCAAACCCTTTTCAGAGCTCAACCAAACAGAAGACACGATCGCTGCCCCACTAAGCCCATCAAGTTACTTCAGTCAGCCAATGGGGGACACGGTGAGTGCCAATATTATTCTTTTGAATTATACTCATGAATGTGCTGCTGTGAACTGCATTTCAACCCTTTGAATTGTACCTGAATGGACTGCATAAATACTTGTGATTGCCAAGACCAACAAATTCACCCAACACGGTGGTGTAGGGGTTAGCACTGTCGCTTGCACCTCCTGGGTCCGGATTCGACTCCCGGCCAGGTTCGCTTCTCGCCTTTGTATGCATGGAGTTTGTATGTTCTCCCCGTGCTTGGAGGGTTTCCTCCTACAGTTCAAAGACATGCAGATTAGACTAATTGGCGTTCCTAAATTGCCTGTAGTGTGTATGTGTGTGTGCCCTGCGATGGATTGGCACCTTGTCCAGGGTGTACCCCACCTCTGCCCTAAGTCTCCTGGGATAGGCTCCCGGCCCCCCGCGACCCTGAATACAGAATAAAGTGGTATAGACAATGAGTGAGTGCGAGTGAGTGCATGATGTACAATTTGCTATAAATACCATTGTCGTACAGGTGACACACCACACCTCAGGGTTCTAGGTCGGTAACAGCTTATGATAGTATTTAGGTATTTATTCAACAGTTATCATTTTGGCTGCTATAAGTCTACATTATACCTTCAGAGTTTACATGGAACTAGTCATTTGCTGGGTTCCCTCATTAACTTGCTAGCCTCACTACTTTGTTCTGAAACTTTCATCTAAAGCAGTGTACAACTAATTGAATATACTAATGTATTGTGCAATGACTCGATAAATGCAGGTGAGTGGTGCCACAACCTGAACACATGACTTAATCAGCACAATGATACTGAGCCACCACTTCACCTGGTTACTCAATATCGCACTCACCTCTCAGCCCCTTGCTGGCTGCAGAGCTTGCAAAGCTATCTAGACAATACAAACACGCATTCCAAAGCAAGAACAAGTTACCCTCTATTTTCCTTCATAGCTCCTCAAAATGTAGTCTCTCTCTCTGTCTCTGTGTTTTGGAGTCCCTATATCACAGTCCCTATATCTTATAGCAGGCCTGTAGCTAAGGTTAACCCTTCTACAGCTACACATTAGCATATTAGCTACAGCTTAGCATATTAAGGCACTGTTCATACTGTAGTTATCCTAATCTGTGAACTGCATTGATCAATGTTTCCACCATGATGTTTTACCCCTTTTCAGAAGCTATTTTCTCCAGCTTCTACATCCCTCACCAACACATGACAAGCATACCTACTGTACTGTATGTTCAGGTCTCTCTTGGTTAGCTAAGAAGTCTGCTGGGTTCAACTATATATTTTAACTCTGAGAGACTTACAGTACTACAAGCTTACTGTTTATACAGTCAGTGTCTGAGTACTTGGTGGGTATTGACTTTGTGCTTATTTCCTCACCACTAACAAGCATTTCGAAAGCATATCCCCTATACCGTCCAATCTGACCTACACGCCACCAAAACTGCATGTAACTGCTTTGCTGCTTGCCAGCTAACCTGCAGGGACCTGTCAATTTCAGTGCACTGTCCTGAACAATGTAGTGAACTATCCATGCAATATGATGTGTCCAATGGCAATTTGGACAAACATATGAAATAACTCTAAATTCTCTGCATGGTGATTGGGACACAATATTGTGATGAATTCAACAAAAGTGGTCTCTCATGCGGAATCAGTCAACAGTAGCCATTTAAATGCAGCATATAGTTTTTGGCATGAAAAAAAAAAATTGGCAAATCATGGACTTTTTTCTGTAGTTTTTTTATGTTCAAAATATTAACGTAAAAATATTTCGTGTCATCAAAGTTAACAATTGACTTTTCATGGCACTTTTATGTTATACAGGAATCATTAAGCCATCAGCCATACACTTTCCACCAAGAAAGCAGGTATGGTCTTTTTTAAAGCAATTTATGTTTTGTTTATTATTATTATTATTATTATTATTATTATTATTATTATTATAATCTGTCAAATTATTTGTCTTTGCTTCTCATTCTCTTTTCAGGCGATCAATTGTGTCAGAAAATGGGTCATTGACGTCATTGGACCCGCTAAATGCTTCAGGGTGAGAGAAACCAGATCTGATTTTAAAGTTATCGCTTTTGTAATATGTCTTGGTTAAGATTGCTTTATCGTTATTATTCCGTCAGATCAAAAACGAAGAAACTCAACTGGTTGACGCTGCTTTTCAATGATATAAATATGGAGAAGCAGGTGGGACACCAGCTCTCTGCTGCGTATGTGTGATAACCATAAAGCAAGAATTAGAAAGAAAATTGATGATAATTTGTGTGTGTGTGTCTGTGTGTTTTGCAGTATAGCCTGTGTGAGATGAAGAAGATCCATCAGTCTGCCATCTGCCTGGCTTTTATCTTCACTGCCATATTCGTTGTACAGATGCTTACCTCGGAAAAGTGAGAAAAGAGTCTCAGTGACTTTGAACTGAACTTTGATTCAGTGACATAAGTAGAGGACTTACTGAAATACTGTCATAATATAATAATAATAATAATAATAATAATAATAATAATAGAGATGTTAACATCTATCTGTCTGTCTATCTGTCTAATGAAAGAAATGTCCGTCTTGCGATAACATTTGGAGTCACCTTTCCTGTCCTGTTGCTGATCGTGCTGGTGATCAGCATTGGATTCCTAAAGGTAAGCATTGTGTGCACTTTATTAAAAACACCTATACACGCTCTAATTCACACAATTAGCCATTCAGCCAATCATGTGGGAGCAAGAATTTCAGTTAATGCTCATTTCATACATTAGAGAATGAAATCACAGGATGGTGAGAAAAAAAAACATCCATTGACCGAAACCCCCCAGCCACTGGACGCAGTGCCGGTCCCAAGCCCGGATAAAATGGGAGGGTTGCGTCAGGAAAGGCATCAGGCGTAAAACCTGTGCCAAGTTGTTGTGTGGACTGGATATTCCGCTGTGGTGACCCCTTTCCGGGAGCAGCCAAAAGACCAACAACATTGACAAGCTGTTCTATGAGCAGATGCTCGATGGCCAACAAATATGGGCAGACCTTTGGATGTACTCTGTATTTTATTTTCATACATTGCTGATTGTAATATTTTATAGCTTGTTTAAAAAGTATTAAGTACTGTACATACCATCCTTCTATGTTTGTATATGTGTGTTTCAGCAATGGAACTCTAAGGTCCCACCCAGTATGCACTGGATGTCATTTCTTCAATTTGGATTGGCCATCAAGACAGTGATAAGACTACTCCTGATTTTCGTCTGTCTCATCATCACACTACTCATGGCCATCCTGAACCTAGTAAGGCTCATACAGCATACACACCAGGGTCCAGCATAAGCAGTGGCCTGATGGCCCTGAGCCAGGAAAAAAAAATATGTTGGGTCAGTTGATTGACCAGTTGCTGTCCTGTTCAGGCCAGTGACAGTGTTTTTGGCTCCCACCTGGTCTCAATACTCCCATACATATATGGTCATTTTGACACCTTTCTAGGGGAACCAGCATTAACTTTTTAGCAATTTGCGCTACAGTACCTCTTCTATTGGATTGGAATATATGGGCCCACCTTCGCTCCCCATGTGCATCAACGAGTCTTGGTTACCCTTGACCCTGTGACTGGTTCTCCGGTTTTCCTTCACTGGACCACTTTTGATAGTCCTGACCACTGCAGACTGGGAACATCCCACAAGAGCTGTAGCTTTGGAGTTGATCTGACCCAGTCGTCTAGCCGTCACAATTTGGCGCTTCTCACAGTAGCTACAGTTACAATATCTTGTTACAATGTTGATTTGTTGTGCGCAGGAAACAAGCGGCCAAAGCATAAGGATTTGATCAACTTGGCCAGCGTCAAATTGTAATTTCTAGATGATTTCTAGTCAAAGCATCTACAAAACTGCAGCTTTTGGAAGATGATCCTGGTCTGAAGTGGCCAAGACCTTTCAAAAAAGAGTTGGGATGGGACGTTGGGCGGCCAAGGCTCATTGATGCATGTGGGGAGCAAAGCCGGTTAGCCCAATTCAATGAAAGAGGTACTATACCTCAAATTGGTGAAACAGTAAATGCTGGTTCCAGTAGAAAAGTATCATAACACAAAGTGCATCACACTTTTGTTTGCAGAAGAGGGACCTCATAATGTTATGGCTTATTGATATCAGAATATGGTTATAATTTTATGGCTGATTGGTGTGTATAAGTTACTAGTTAATATATAGAAGTAGCCAGTAAAACTCTGATCCAGGGGGCAGTGAGGGGGAAATGCTATGTTTGACACTGCACACACATTTATATACACACAAACGTTCACTCATTCTGATCTAGTATTTTTTGTACATATTATCTTTTCATGTTTCAGGTTTTTATTCCAGGTGATAACTGCCTAAACTCCAACAACGTCACTGAACTGGATGAGTTAAAGCTCTATTCTTTACCGGTAGGAATAATAGGATTATGTTGTGAAATGTTTTCTCTTGATTTCTTTTGAGAAATTATTAATCGTACTACACAAACACAAATTTCCCTTCATACTATACACTTAATGTACATTACTAGTCAAAAGTTTGCAGACACCTTCTAATTGATTTCCTGGGATGGTCTTCATGAGAGCCAAGTTTCATCATGGTGCTTGATGGGTTTTGCAAATGAAACATCCAGTCTTGTTCTAGAACATATCAAATAAATCACCAAACAGAACAATATTGAATTAGGTGTGTCCAAACATTTAACTAGTACTGTATATACGGTAAGTGATTTACAACTGATTCGAGACCTCACATTAAGTACTATTCTAGGTTAAATGATAAGATTATTTAGACATTCTAACTAAACTTAAATTACAATAATTTGCCACTGATTTACCTTTCTTGTGTGTCTCTTGTGTGTGTTTTTTTGCAGTATTATCTGCATTGCTGTTTATTGGCGATGCTCGGGGTGGTGGTGTTTGTACGAGTGTGTTTTTCCGTTAAACTCCTTCTCCTCACACTCGCACTAGTTGTCTACCTTGCTCTCTTCCTCTACGTGTATGCACCACGTTCTGACTGCTACATGCTCCAACTCTCCAACGGTTCCATCAAGTAAGAACAAGCATTAAATAATACAGTAACGTACTTTACAAGTGCAACATATTGCATTTCTCATACTTTCCAAATATACAGTACATTAAAAACAAAATAGAACAACATACAAACAAAATAGAAATCGTTTTGAAGGACGTTTTATCATTTATCATAGCTAGTTTTTATCATATTTAACTGCCAGATCATGACAGGCCAGAGCAGACTGAATTGAATTTTTTTAATGTATTTTTAGTGCTCATGTGATTTCAAAGATGATTTGCAATATTGTCATGCAGCGGATCTGGATGGTATAACCATATTTTTCATATTTGTACAGCCATTATTGTCTATATTTTGCGCAGCTAAGTTTTTTAAAATCTTTTTTATATCCTATATTTTATATTTTGTTGTTCTATTTTTATCTGCAGTGAAGTTTTTCTATATTTTATTCTTATTCTTATTCCATTCCCTAGTTTATTTATTATTGATTTTAAGGTCACAAGCGGTCTATAAGCATTTCACTGCATTATTTCACTGCATAATAATAATACAATAATTAATTTAATTTAATTTAATTTAATTTAATTTAATTTAATTTAATTTAATTTAATTTAATTTAATTTAATTAATTCTATGCTCAGCTTCCTCACATACAAGGCAATGCACGATAAAGTAAGAGTATATAAGGTTCGTTGATGAGAATATGATGTGGGCGGGTATGATATAAAACGTATTACGAAAATATGCGTGAGTGAGTTAAAATTTGCGTGCGTGAGTGAGGCATTTTTCATGACTCAAATTGTGAATGAGCTGTTCTGAGAGTATGAGACATCATTTTCACACAATGAATTTCCCACCACATTGTGTGCTCTTATTACCTGTACAGCTAAAGGTTAAAAATAATTTTATAGAGTGTAACTGTTACTCAATTATTATGTAGGTATGTTTAATGGTATGAGAGCTTATGATTGTGTGTGCACAATAGTATAATAGCGTGATGGAGTATAATTGTAGGAGAGAATAATAATGGATGTGAGAGTGTGTGGGAAAGACTGTGATGCATGTCCCTAAACTGTACACCTAAACACATAAAATATATAGATTTACAAGTTAAGTTAAGTAACACATTAGAAATAATCGCGCAATATTTTTAGCTTGTTTGCATTTCCCTTTTGTTAGACCTGGAGTTCTACAGGAACCCAAGATCATGTCAGGCATTTGGCTCTGCATTTTCTACTTCACTTCGTTAATTCTTGCCCGACAGGTAAGGTTTGTATGATGTATGTGAATCTTACACTGTATGTATTTCAGTAATGTACGATAAAAGCTGTCTGTGTTATTTGTGGAAGGACGAGCTGGCCTGTCGAGTCGAATTCCTCCTCGCGAAATGTTTTGAAAAAGAGCGTGAGGAGATGGAGACGACAGAAAACGTCAACAAGCTCCTTCTTCAAAATCTACTGCCTAGCCATGTTACCAACTTCTTTATGGGCAAAAATGTCACCAATCAGGTAATACGAGTAAATTATATAAAGTAAACAAATATTGTTGCCAGAACATACAGTAAAATAACTGCAAGCAAGAGTGTACAACTTAAAGGGATAGTTCGGGTCAAAAATGAGGCGCATATAAGTACTGAAGATTACCAGAGTTCTTAAAAAGTATACATTTTCCCTGCGATGTTATGAATTCACCTAGAACATAAGTAATCAGGGCGAAAATCCAAAATCGTTCTATAAAAACGTAGATAGTTCTCGGTTTAACTTAAAATGTCAATCTGTCCTGTCCCAGCTAGCCGGCTAATTAGGTCTCTAAGTTAGCTAGTTAGTTTTTTTGTTAATTTACAGAGAGGTCAATAATTATTTGATCACCCTGCGATTTTGCAAGTTCTCTTACTTAGAAATCATGGAGGGGTCTACAATTTTCAGCATAGGTGCATTTCCACAGTGAGAG
>JAQMYJ010000013.1:11401697-11440632 GCA_030014305.1 Clarias laeviceps | reverse complement strand
GAGCCCCTAGTGACTGGGAGGAATTGGACACGACAAAATTAGGGGAGAAAATCGGGCAAAAATTGGGGGGGGGGGAAATAAAGTAAAAAAAATAAAAATAAATAAAATGTTTTATAGTCAGTCTTAAAGCTGACTGTCATACTGAATGATTTTGTACTTAATTATGCAGACATGATAAACATAATTGGTACAGCATATAATATGGTGGCGAAGACTTGCACAGTACTGTGTGTGTGTGTGTGTGTGTGTGTGTATATGTGTGTATATTTATTTATTTATTTCATTTCTTTATATTCTTTAAGTTTTATAGTTATTCTGTTTATTAATATCTCAGTCTAAATATTGTGATGCATCATATAATTCCACGAAGGCCGTTCAAGTCAAACCGGGACTTGTGATGGTTGTCTTCAAGAAAGAAGGCTTCAAACTGATTGACATTTACAGAAGAATTCAAGCCCAGTACGTTGATGAGACTCTTAGACACAGTAAAAATTTGAATGGTGTGAACATTTTAAAGAACGTTGTGTATCCGTGAATGACGATTCTGCCTCGGAGGCCACTTCAGTCGTTACATTACATGTGAATATTCTGCGAAGCGACGCATCTGTATGTGGTAACTGTACGCACAGTCAATTACCAGCACCGCTTGCACATTACAGGAACTTGCCACGTCCTCCATACAGTCTTGACCTCGCTCAAAGCCATTTCCACAGGTGTGCAGCATGAAAGGAGTTACTGAGAGACCAGCATTTAAGAGGTCAGCCATTAAGAGGTGGTCTCTTTATGATGATTATATAGAGAGAGATTTTACTCTCATAACTGGGTCATGTCATTCTGGACCATCAAAAAATCCCGGTTTGTCTTGAACTCCGCTTGTAAAAGTGTCCCCATATATCCAGATACTTTTTTCTTTTCTCTGAATCACCCATAGGCGTAATAAAACCAAAATTTATTATTCAAATCGCTCTCCATTTTTGATAATAGTAATCAGTATTAAAAGCTTTTTCTTAAATCTGTTCTCAGAGCGTGTTCTGAATCATGTATATGTCTCCGTTTTGATAATCAGGCTCCATCGTGTCTTCCCCTGCTCATGCCACGCTTTGGTAAAGAGTTCAAGATGTTTGATGCTATTCTGCCGTCCCTCACACTCGACATCACCGACCTTCTGGACGAGAGTGAGAATGTGTTATATGTGATCTAACGTTATATTAAAACTCATTATATTGTGTTATATCACTATGCATTATCGCTCTGTCCTTTTATCGGATATAATACATTACTGTGTTATACTAGTGCTGTATGAATAGGTTTTAACCAAATCGTCTCCTCTTCGCTCTAGCACTTCGACAGTGTAGTATCTGTCAGTCGGTGGCGGAGTGGGAGTGTTCTCAGTGTTATGAGGATCTGGACATCACACCCGGCCAGTTAAAACAGTACTGCAACACCTGCACTGCACAAGTACATGCGGCATATATGTTTTAAAATTCACACTTCCTTACATCACATTTCCAAGCAAACGTATTAAATGCATTTCTCCGTGTCAGGTTCACGCCCACAAGAAGCGCCAGACGCACAAACCAGTCAAGGTCAGGATGCCGAAGGGTACGTGGGAGGGTCCGGTTCATGGAGCTCGCCAGCAGTTGACGCTGTTTGCCGTGACATGTATCGAGACCAGTCACTACGTGAGCTTCGTCAAGCACGGACCCCAGCTCACCGACTGGCTCTTCTTCGACAGCATGGCTGATAGAGAGGGTAAGAAAGTACACCAGTGATCGAGTAAAGAATGTTTTGTCTGTTTTGAAGGCATAGTTTGGGGTTACTGGTCACATTTCCACTGAAAATCAGTATAAAGTTCTTCTGATCGAACGACTTTGACTTTTCCCTCAGCATTTCAAACTAAATGAATCCTTTTTGTAGCCACCTTGTTAGTCAGAAAAGTTTTCCCAAACACCACAAATTGACTTTTATATTCTATGCTCCTGAATAATAATAATAAGTGACAAAAAAAAATGTGTACTGTATTTTCTCTCACTGGAAAAACTTTGTGATCATTACAAGCGCTGTCACCAGGATCTCTTTCTCATAAACATTATATAAATATCTCTTCATCTTATTAACAATGACATAGTTTTCTTTGCTTATTTTCTTTGCTTATCTTTTAATTAAGTTGTGTGTAATCATTTAATACTGAATCATAAATCTAACTAAAGCTAAAAAAAAAAAAAACATTTACTGGATTTACAGTTTTTAGTTTTGGAAGCATTTATTTTCCTCTACGTACTTGCGTGTGCATTTTGATAAAAGTCAGGCACGCAAATTACTGCGCTTTTTCCTGACAGTTGATTTGCATATTGTGAAACCTACAAAACTCCAGAGGAGTTCAAATGCACAGACAGCTGTGAGCCAGAAACGATCGATCGGGTTAAAGCCTGAAAAACAGAAGTGGATTTTTTTTTTTTCCTTTTTTTTTTCTTTTCTTTTTTTTAAATACCCCAAATATTTGTTCAAGGTGAAGCCAGAAAAACAGAAGTGGAAATAATTTTGACTCACTTTCATGGTACAAAAATATTCAGGGCAGTTCCAGCGTTCTTGACATGACATTTGGATTCAAATAAACAAATAAATCCCTAAAATCTACATCGTCATTTACATCCTGAAAAATATTCAGCATTTTATCAGCGTTGTGGATGTTACGTGTAAAGACGACAACTGCAGAAACTTTCACACTTGTACCTTGAAAGTGATTTCAACGAACACAAAAAGTGTAGATTTTAAAATGTTTGTCATTTTTGGTGTTAATTATTTTGGGATAAGCTGATGTTATGGACGAGATGTGACTGAAACAGTCTGCTGCAAACTATATAAAGTACACTTTTAATAATGAAATGTATCATGAAACATTCAGAATAGTAATTATAAAAAATAATAATTAGGAAATTATAAAATCAGAAATTGTTGCTGACAAGTTTTTGTCACTCGTTGTGGTTTTTGATGCTCAGTGTTGGACTTTACTGTTTATTTTACAAGGGTTCACGCTCCCTGTGTCAGTAAAAGTTTATTCAGTATCAGCACATGTGGTATTTTTAGTGTTATAAGTATGATTCAGTGGGAACCCTATGACCTACACCTCCTTTTTTTTTTCCTCCAACTTGAGGTTGACCCTCGTATGGAATTGCCCTTCAATTTATTTATGTGTATATATATATATATATATATATATATATATATATATATACACACACACACACACACACACACACACACACACACACACACACACACACACTCAGCATTTGTTTACAGCATCCTTTGCTTAGACAAGGGGTGTTCAGTCAAGGCGTGTTCAAGTTCATGTCTTTTAATAGAGCAAAATAACAGTACACAGTTATGAGAGTAAAAACCTCTTCTTTTGTTCGGACTGTCTAAGACGCTGGGCTCTCAGGAACACCTTTAATGTAAAAATGGCTTGAAACGAGACCAAGGCTGTACGGAAGATTGTGAAAAAACCTCCTGTAACATGCAAGTTGTGTTCGTGATTATTGTGTGTACAGTTCCTACAGACAGATGCGTCTTTTCTACAAGCTGACCCCAATTTATCTGTTGATTTTCAAGGATCAGGCGTTTCACTTGCTTAATGTTTACGGGTTCTGAGCCACCGTGGCCGGGTCGTTTGAAGACGTACAGCACTCTTTAAAACATTCGCACCATTCAAATGATTTACTGCGACTAAGAGTCTCCTCGCCGTACTGTGCTTGAAGTTTTCTGTAAATGTCCATCAGTTTTACTCGTTCATTACACCAAAGTCCCGGTTTGACTCGAACGCCGCTCATACCACAATGAGTGTAAACCTACTGGGTTTCGCAAAATGCCCTCAGTGGTGTAGTGAATTAACATGAGGATGTGTTCTTGATAGAGATACTGTAAATATGATAAAAATTGAATAATCGATTTAAAATCAAGAGTATTTCGAGAGATTTTCATGAATATTAAATCTCTTGTGTGAACATTTATGTGTTCATGTCCAGTTTGCTTCATAAGTTATAGTTAAGCCTTAGATTATGTGGAGTCTCTGTGAATTACACAACCACTAGAATCAGACCTGCTGTTATAGAAAAATAATCAACACCTTCTGACCACTTTGAACACTGAACAGCTGATTTGTCTGTTTCGTTTTTTCCCGCTGCTTTTCACAGGAGGCGAGAACGGATTCAACGTACCCCAGGTGAGGGCGTGTCCCGAGGTGGGACGCTACCTGAGCCTGTCGGAGGTCGAGCTCAGCCGCTTGGACTCCACCTTCCTGAAAGAGCCAGTGAGACGATTACTCTGCGATGCCTACATGTGCCTTTATCACTGTCCTGAACTCAGCCTGTATAAGTGAACTGAGAGAGAGCTAGCAGTGAAGCTATAGTCCTGACGCACCAGCAAACTTCAGTTACGTCTGAATCTTCTTTCGCTGTGTCACATGACCGAAAAGGGACGAACTGATCGAAGGGTTAGAAACAAAACCACAAAACAGAGACTGACAGTGAAAGGATTTCGAACACTACAAGTCCTGCAAATTGCAACTAATGCTGTCTGTTTTTTTTTAACCCCATCCATTAATACAATGCTGAAAAGTTTTTTGTTTTTTTTATGCTTTAATGGTTGCGGTCATGAAACTAATTTTAATATTACACAATGATAACCTGAATAAACGCTGTCTAAACCTACCTGACCCCATATGAAAAAGTAAATGCCCCCTAAACTTAATAACTGACTGGGCCACCGTTGGCAGTAACAACTGCAATCAGGTGTTTGCGATAACTGCCAATGAGTCTTTTACATCACTGTGGAGGAACTTTGGCTACATCTGAGGTTTTTCGAGCATTAAAGGCCTGTTTAAGGATCTCAATTGTATTTAATATAAAGTCTGGACTTTGACTAGGCCATTCCAAAACCTTTTTTTTTTGGGGGGGGGGGTTTTGTTGTGTCTGATTTCGGATCATTGTTCTGCTGCATAACCCAAGTGCACTTGAGCTTCAGGTCACAAACTGATGTCCTGACATTCTCTTTGAGTAGAGCGTAGAATTCATGGTTCCGTCAATTATGGAGCTTCAAACCAGCCTCAGACCATCACACTTACACTTCCATGTTTAGTGTGGTATGATGAAATGTTGTTAGTTTACAGCAAATGTAACTTGATACACACTTTCCAAAAAGTTCATCTATCAGCCCACAGAATATTTGCCTAAAAATCTTGAGGATAATCAAGATTTTTTGGGGGGCAAAAGTGAGATGAGCCTTTATGTTCTTTTTGGTCAGCAGTGACTCTTGCCTTGGATCTCTAAAAGATCTAGCTATGTCTTAAATATTTGGGTTATCCCCTCCTAAAAAATAAAATAAAAAAACTCCCTTCCCAACAGTGTTTGATTGATGTTATTTAGTTAGTTGGACTTAGTTGGATCTTATTTTTGTCCAGTCTCTTTCCTATTGTTGAATCATGAAAAGTGAGGCCTGCAGTTCTTTAGATGTTGTTCTGGATTCTTTTGAAGAGGAGTCCTGGATGAGTCACTGTTGTGCTCTTGGAGTCATTTTCTTAGACCGGCCATTATTGGGGAGGTTCACCACTGTTACAAGTTTTCTCCATTTCTGGCTCAAATCGTGATTCACTGGAGTCCTAAAGCCTTAGAAATGGCTTTGTAACCCTTTCCAGACTGATGCATGTCATTTACTTTGTTTCACATCTGTTCTCGAATTTATTTAGATCATGTTGCTTTTGGGATTTTTTAGCGTGCGTCACTTGGTGAGACATGTTCTATTTAAGTGATATTTTTTTAATCAACAGATCTGGCGGTAATCAGACCTGGGTGTGGCGAGTGAAATTAACTAGCTTTCCAAAAATCACAGTTCGGTCATGATTGAGCAATTACTTTTTCACATAAGGTCAGGTAAGTTTGGACAGCTGTTCTGCCTTAATAAATGAAATCATCATTTAAAAGCTGCATTTTGTATTTACTCAGGTTATTTTTGTTTAACATTAAAATCTGTTTGATGATCTGAATCATTTAAGTGTGACAAATATATATTTTAAAAATTGTTAAACATTGTCAAAGCACTGTATATAAGAAACTTTTTACTGTATGTTTAAAGTCACCCTGTTCATCAGTTCACATCTGTCTGATCAGGACATGTGCGTTTGATTACAGTGCTGCTGTCAGCATTCAGACTGTCTTACATTCCACTTTTTTCAGTCATATTGAAATCTGTACCAGATCTGGCAATGATGTAACTGACACACAGACGTCTTCCCTGAAAGTGTTGTACATATTTTATTTGGAAAGAGAATACAGATGTATATAGTATATAACTGATGGGTATAAAATCTACAGTACTTTTCAAACATGTCTCTTGTTTTTCTTTTGACAGGTTTAAAGAAAGTAGCATTATTATCCATTAACTTTACAATGACAATGAGATACATCAGTGAATAATTTTACACCTATGACCTTTTGTTTGCCTGAAAAGTAATGAAGGAGTGTAAATCATATTGAAGGTTATGCACCTTAAGATGCGGATGGGGACGCAGAAGGGTATTTTTATGCTTTATGTACTTGTATGCTTGTAAACTTTTCTTAATTTATTATTGGTATATATTATACCAGGACATGTGCAGCATGTGTAAATTAGATTTTTTTTAAATATATATATATATATATATATATATATATATATATTTTATGAGAAAGTTAAAATGATAAACCCAACTGGCATTTTGTATGATGCATGAGATGCAGGGTTATGTGTTTCAAATATAAGTACATTTTGGATGTACATTGCCTTGCAAAAGTATTCACTCCACTTGAACTCTCCACATTTTGTCATGTTACAACCACAAATGTATTTTATTGGGATTGTATGTGATTCATCAACATAAAGTGGCACATACTTGTGAAGTGAAAGGAAAATAATAAATGGTTTTCAGACTTTTTTACAAAGAAAAATCTGAAAAGTGTGGCGTGTATTTGTATTCAGCCCCACTTTACTCTGATACCCCTAAATAAAATCCAGTGGAACTGATTGCCGTCAGAAGTCACCTAATCAGTAAATAGAGTCCACGTGTACAATTTAATCTCAGTATAAATACAGATGTTCTGTGAAGCCCTCAGAGGTTTGTTAGAGAATTTTTAGTTAAAAAACAAATTTTTACAGAGAAATAATGTAAATCCTTTAAAAACACACAAAATGCTCCGATTTTAGGTCAACCGGTGAGATTTTATGATTTTATGATTTAATTTTTGTGTTGCCAATTTTTCCACAGTGTAAGGGTGTGTGTAATCAAGAAAGAACCACAAGGTGGCGATATAATCTCCAACGCTTTTCAAAAATAAACCCAAGAAGAAGGGATCAGCGTTCTCGCACTATACTGCACCCTAGCGGCAATGCTCTGGCTCGCGCTTGCGCACTTAAGAACGCAACGACGTCTGCACGTTTCTTACACTAAAAGCACTCACGTCTTACTATGGAGTAGTACTGCAGTTTTCCTTCTGTGCACTAGGGGGCGATATAACTACCAATAATTCAGTTTCTACGCAATAGAGACCATTGAAGTCCTGGCGGGTTGCCAGACTTGGTTTTAGTTTTACCCCTATTTTTGTTCTTGGTTGGATTTGAGGTTTTTTAACTATCTTTACTATCTTAAAGTGCTTACATGTAAACGAAAATAATTTATTTGCATTGTTTTTAAACATGCATTGGTGTTCACACTTTTTTCCTCTCATACATGCTGATGTTACTATGATTTGCTCTTTTAATATTCATTAGGTATATTTACAATACAGCTCTGTGGTGTAGTGGTTAACACGGTGGCCTTGCACCACCAGGTTCTGGGTTCGCTTCCCACCTTGAAGTCTGTGTCCATGGAGTTTGCATGTTCTCCCCATGCTTGGTGGGTTGTCTCCGGGTACTCAGGTTTCCTCCCAAAGACATGCATGCCATTCCCAAATTTCCCATAGACAATGAGCGATTGAGTGATTTACCATGTTACAACAATTATTTTAACTATCAGTGTTTACACATTCAGCCAGTACAATGATTATGCACTTATAATCACTGCTGGGGCGGTAAAGTGGCTTAGGGGTCAGCATTGCCTCCTCGCATCTTCAGGTTGGGGGTTCGACTCCCGCCTCGGGTTCTGTGTGCATGTTCTCAGTGCACTTGGTGGGTTTCCTCCAGGTACATGGGCAGTCCAAAGATTGAAATAATTGGTGCTGAGTGAGTGTGTGTGTGTGTGTATGTGTGTGTGCCCTGCAATGTATTGGCACCCTGTCAATGAGTGAGTGTCACTGCTGGAGGTGAAATACAAACCAGTTTAATGTTTCAGATGTGTATTTGGTATAGATCTGGCAACCCCTCATGCCAGGCTGGTTAAGGACAGAGCACAAGTCGCCGCTGTTTAAAGCTTTAAATACAAAAAAATATTTTTTTAAATATATTTTTTGCAGAGAGTGATTACAAACCTGTATACGAAGATTCTAACGCTATTATAAGGTATTTATGTTTTTTTTATTATTATTATTTCTTCTTATCTTCGTAAACCGTAACGCTAGCATTAGCTAGTTGCTAATCCCAAAAGCTGTACTACGGAGAGCAGGATGTTAATGTAATAATATATAAATGTTACTGTATAATAGTCGTTATAATGATTAAGAGCCGATATAATCCTGCAGAAATTTCTGAAATTAGATGCAGGATGGCTGGATTTAACGTGTTCTTAAAGAAGCTAACAGCTAAATATTGATTTATTCTATAGATTTAAGGGAACAATCCGTCCTGAAAGACTTTAAATCTATTGAGATTGTAATATTTCTGCTGTGTTTAGAGACCATCGTGCTGTTCTCTTGGATGCTGCTGTCTTTTTGTTGTTTGAATAAGAAACTGGTAGTTGTGCCTTAATGACGTCACCGGGTGCCAGAATAATTGCAGATATTTTTATTTGTTTTTTTTTTTTGTTAGTTTTTTTTGCAATATGGCCACCAGGTACATCCTGCAGTCATTTAGATCATAGCTTGTGTGACTTTCAGGTTCCATGTACTGTAGTGAAGGGTTGCTCATGAACGATTCGTTCTTTTTGAACGAGTCTTTAACGTGACTCAGTAGAACGAGTCGTCTCGGAGTTATTCGTTCATTTTTTCTACTAGGCGCGCATGCGCAAAGCATCGCAAAGGAAACAGAAGTGGTAGTTACCTTCGAGTCTTTTCAGTCCGCATCGTTCGTTCCGTTGTCACGTGACTCCCATAGACGCTATGCAGTGGCATAGATTCAAAAGAACGAACGACTCCGACTGGAAGATATGAGAGATGAGCTGCTCATTCTGTTTATTATAATATGTTCTTAGCTGCATTGTAATATTTTCATTACTGGAACTATAGCCAAAATTTATGTATATAGACGTGTTGGGGAAAGAAGTGAACAAAATGACTCAAAAAAGATTTGCTTATTTTGATGAACGAGATTCAAAGAACCGAGTCACTAAAATGATTCAAACTTCCCATCACTAATGTACATGTAACCCTAGAGTTTGGGGGTGGGTGGGGGAATCGATTCAGTTATGAATCGCAATTTTTTTGTGTGACGATTCACTGACTCCAAAATCAATTAATAATATATATATATATATATATATATATTTATATTTATATTTATAATAGTGATGAACTGGTCCATCGGCCAGTTTTCAGTTTAATTGCGGTCAATCAGCATTTTGTATCAAATGCAGAAGCTTCCGAGCGGCGCAACAGAAATGCATTTTTATACCGTTAAATTATGAATAAAAAAGCCTCTATTATGAATAAAAATTAAAAGCCTCCTACCTGGCATTAGCTCCAGACTCAAGATGAGTTTTTGAGACTTTAGAAGCGTTTGAGGAGGTAAAACATCGCTGTTTCTTTATAATCCTACAGGTGGCGCACTCTGAACTATTTACACAAATACGACGTACAAACGTGCTCCTGGAACTGAACTTGTTTGTAAGTCGAGGACTACCTGTATGGTGTTTTTCATTTTAAGTTCCATTCTTCTGGATTTTATAGCTCACACTATTTCTAAAGATGTCTTTTAATTTCAATGAATAAATTTTAAAAGGTTTTTTTTTTTTTCAATTTTGTAATTAGATGTAAAATTTCCATTTGCATTCTCTCTCACTCACTCACTCACTCACTCACTCACTCACTCACTCTCTCTCACACACACACACACACACACACACACTCTGCTGAAAGTTTACATGAGAAACAGCACTTGTCAGTGTTTATAATATCTTAGCATTATGGTCCCAGCTGTGATGTGTTGTTTAGTCGGCACTACATCCAAGCTTCAAGATAAACCTCAAATACACAAGCGTGTGTTTACACAATGCTGAATGTGAACATAAGCATGGTGGAACTGAAATAGGTTTTCCTGTCAAGTCAGGTTTTGCAGTTGGATCATTAAAAAACGAAAATTCCCCACACAATCTTTTATTCTGCTAGTGTATTAAATTAGTAGAGACGTCGACGCAGAGGTATTGCAGTGCAGTGGGTAATTTAGGAAACTCATAGCCAAATTAAAAGCATGCCAAATAATATTAAACCATTCTTGATGTTGATATGGAAGAGAGTCCTCTGTGCTGTGATGTGGGAACTTTAAAGTTACGCTACTTGTGCTGTCAGACATCAACTGGTGAACCTTGGTGTCTAACTGTCTATCTAACTGTTAGAGCTTTTTCTAGATTGTGTGAATATTTCATGTTTTTTTTGTTGTTGTTTATTAGTAATCGGAGCCATGGCATCACCAGGCGGACAGGGAGGAGCTTTGTCCACTAAAACCACAGGAGCAAAGAGGATGAAATGGGCTCTGGAGCTGAGTCTGGCCAGCACCAGGTAAGTCCTAAAATCGGAAACTTTATTAATCACAAGAGTGTAAAATCAGAGGAATAGTGGATCCGACTACACTAAGAACTCATCAGTTGAAAGGGAGATCATCGATGTTTGTATCTCGGTGACATTTTGCTTTTTTTTTTTCTTCTTGTTTTTTGTACTTTTATGTTATAATTTATTCACAATTACTCAGCTTTAGAATAAGCAATTATTGGTTTCAGTTTTCTTTACTCTGTTAGTCTTCCATGTTTTCATCTTCCGATACAGCAGGTGGCAGTATGCACCTAGTTGGTTTTTGAACCGCCAACGAGTGGAATTGTTTTCTCTCTCTCCCTCTCTCTCTCTATGCCTAATATTATTGATATTTCTTTAAAAAATGTTAAGAGCAATTCTCTCGTGTGCCTTCCTACTTTACCAGCGATGGCATGGTTCCCAAACGTGGAACGATTGTATTCTCACTGAACAAAATGATGCCGCCCCGATGTGATAACAAGTCTACTGTATATTATCCTCATCAAAACAGCACTCTGTGTAGTCAATGTTTTTAGATTTTACAAGTTGAAGTGTGAGTATCTTCACCGATTGAAAGCAAATTGTCGTAGATGTCTTAGAAGTGTTCAAAGTTGTGGTGGCGTTTTT
Organism: Clarias laeviceps; assembly: GCA_030014305.1. Classification (NCBI taxonomy): domain Eukaryota; kingdom Metazoa; phylum Chordata; class Actinopteri; order Siluriformes; family Clariidae; genus Clarias; species Clarias laeviceps. The sequence goes on along the minus strand of JAQMYJ010000013.1, from coordinate 11,429,101 downwards.
TATTTCTTTTCTTTTTGTTCTGCTGTGGAGTTTTAGAATCGTCCCTGAATCCAGGAGGATTTCCTTGAGATTTTCCTTTAGAATTTATCCTCCCTCTGGGGTAGACGGGTTAAGATGATTTGCGTCTAGCTGTTTAGGAAAGAGTGTTTCTTAAAAAAATATTTGGCACAGCTCTGAGTACCATCAATCAAATACTGACTGCATCTTAGCACCAAAGCCAACTCATTTATTTATTTTTTAGGGCAAGCTTTTAATGCTAGGTTACGTGGTAGCCTAGCATTAGGGTTAAAGTAATATTTTATAGGGTGAAAGTAATATTGTTTTCTTTGTTGGTTTTGGTGCACTTTTTTGTTTAGGTTTTGTCTAATACACTTGTTTTATTTCTAATTGGCCGTGGTGTTGTCGTTCTTGTTCACTGGGTTTTAAAGCACTCCGACACGAAGATAAAGATCTCTCCTTTTAGTGTAACTTCAGTTAACATCATTTTATCTGAGCGTTACAACGTATAAAACATATTCGGTGCGATCTTCAAGGCTGTTGGTTTCTTTCCTTCATGTTCTGTCAGTTTTATTGCCCAGGGTGTTAAATACAATGTTAAATGTCAAAATTAATATCATTCCTAATCCTGATACTGCTTCAAGTATGCACTGTTTCTCTCTTTCTCTCTCTCTCTCTCTCTCTCTCTCTCTGTCTCTCTCTATGTCTATGGTTTATTTTGAACTCGGACTAAGATATGTGGTTATACTTTCAAATTCAAATCAGATGAAAACAACCCGCAATATTTAATCACATTTTCTAAATGTAATGAAAAACACACAAACACACCAACACGGAAGTATAAATGCTCACAGGATCAGCGTTGACTTGACAAAGAAGCGTAAATCAGGCTTTAGGCCCGAAACATATTTCATATAAGTATTCGAACGCAGACACTTGGAGCTACACGAGGCGAATAATGTGTCACCCGAAAAAATCCTAACATGACTCGAGCTCAAGTCTCAGAGTTGCAGCTAGGGGCGCTATAGCATGAAATAAAACGAGAAAGCTGACTCCTTCTTCTTGGGTCAACTTCTGCATTAAACTGTCTGAGCAGTTTGATGAAGCTCTAGCCGAACATGATGATGTATCATGGCATTCGGACATCACTTCACTCAGACAGGAATGCAGTTGGGTTGAAACTGAGACGCTCTGAACAAACGTTTTTAGTAGCTCATATCACCACCTTGTGGACAAAAACGCTGAGATTATTTACCGGAGCGTTTTTGTGCTTGAATGAACCATGTTTCACTTCGGATATGTTTTCGATGAGAATTTTACAGCCACGTAGAGACTTGTCTGTCGTCTCTTCTTCTGCACAGGACCCGAGGAGACAGGCAGCTTAAGGATGGAGAAGTCATGTACCCTGTGGGATACTCGGATAAACCGGTCCCCGACACCAGCGTGCAGGAAGCAGACCGCAACCTGGTCGAGAAGGTAAAACTTCATGAGAGTAACGTGGACATTTCAACAGAAGCGTTACAGTACACACTGTATGAAGTGTACGGAGCAACATTTAATACACAATCTCTTACCAACCTGGTTAAACAAATCTACTGTACAATTGTTAAGTTGTTTCGACTATAGCTGAGCACAGAAGTCTTTGTGACATTTATAATGTGTAAAACATGGCTTAGGAATAAGAAATATCCAAGTGAAAATCCATGCATTATTTTCAAAGTGAAATGTTCCCTGAGAGCTCTGGTGTTTTTCATAGCATCATTTGCTTGTTTTTTGCAATTAGCAATATATATTTTTTTATTTCTCTTGTGTTAAAAAATGAACTTGATGTTTTTATTCACATGTTGTTTTTGTGTATAGAGATGCTGGGATGTCGCGCTCGGCCCTCTGAAGCAAATCCCCATGAATCTGTTCATCATGTACATGTCTGGCAACACCATTTCCATCTTTCCCATTATGATGGTGTGTATGATGGCGTGGAGGCCCATCCAGGCACTCATGTCGTTGTCCGCAAGTGAGTAATTGGAATTAATGCACAACTCCAAAACATGAGGGGGAGGGGAGGGGGGGAGGGGGATGGGGACACCCAAAAGAAAGAAAAAATGGAGAAGAAAAAAAACAGGACCGAGTCAAGATTTGCGAGATCTCGCAAATCTTGACTCTTCAGAGTTACAGATTAAGTTCAGCAGGAGGCAGTCAAGCCAGACTTGATTCTTGAACGGGAAGGAGCGGTGTGTTACCAATCCAGTCCGGTGAGTGTCAGTAATGTACTTAAAAGATGGTGTTTTACTTTCAGCTTGCCCTAAAATATAGAGATATTTAATACTCTTAATTTAATACGCTTGCCCTTCTGTATTTTGGCGCTGAAAGATTGATAAGTACCATAAGTATGAGTCACATTTTTTTTTTGCGTCCCATGTCCTGTTTTTTTTTTTCTTTTTCTTCCTCAGATCACTCATGTCCAAAAAAGCCAGAGTGTCTCTTTCTGACATATTTAATGTTTACTGTTAATTTTTATTCACAGTTTGGCAAGCAATACAAAAATTCAGAAAAGTCAGAAAACAATAAGTAGACTGGATATAAATCACTGGTTTTCAGGGAGGGTGAGTCAAAAATGATCCGCACTCCGGTTATATTAAAACATCAGCGCTGCAAAAACGGACATCCCCACTTGTGATTTGCATAAAAGAAGAGCAGCGTGCACAGAAGTTTGCACAAAAGGTTGCACAAGGAGCCGGATGTATGTTCACAGCTGATGACAGACGTCTGCACACTTCTTCCCACACCGTCACTGACAAAAAAATTGGTTTTGAGGCGTTAAAGCAGCTGTACGAAAATGATGATTCACTTCTTATGAAGAAGTGAAGACGGCAGTGCATCCGTGGATCGCAGCTCAGCCTAAAATATGTACAAGCTTGTTGACAGGTGGACAAATTGTATTGAAAAGCAAAATGATTATTTCAACAAGCAAATGATGTTTGTCTTTTCTAAAAGTTAATTTTAAAAACTACATTCAGAGTGCGGATCATTTTTGACTCCTCACCCTCGTACATAGATGAATTTAATCACAACCAGGTCAGCTTTCGAGAGGACTGAAGAGAACAGCTACATCCTTAAAAATCTTCTTCCTGTCCATTTCAGAGCTACATTGATCTTAATAGGATGCAGTGCAGTACCTAAGCAAACAGGCCTGAATTTAATCTTTCTGCATTTCAGCCTTTAAACTGCTGGAGAGTTCGAGTCAGCAGTGGCTCCAGGGGTTGGTGTACCTCATCGGCAACTTGCTCGGATCAGCGCTGGCCATCTACAAGTGTCAGTCGATGGGTCTCCTCCCGACGCATTCGTCTGATTGGCTCGCCTTTATCGAATCCCCACAGGTATTTAATTAAGCAGCGTATAATATTATTATATTGTGTATACAGTGATATTCTAGCGATACGTTTTCTGTTCTTCCTTCCACAGAGGTTGGAGATAATGGGTGGAGGATTGGTCATGTGAGCCTTCTGTACTGTTTAACACAGCTTCATTAACTTATGTATGTTCTGAATTAGATTTCCTTTGTCTTTGTTTCATCAGTTTCATTTCATTCTGTCATGTATAACAACGTCCTCATAAAAAGAGATTTAATAAATGTACTTTTGATTTAAACACATTAAAATATTGTCTCTTGTGTACTTCTGGTCAAATGAAAACTGCTTCGAGTAGGAAATTCATATTTCATAGTCTCTGTTTGAAGCACTGTTTACTTTATATTGTCTTTGTATCAGACAGGATGTTCAACCAAATATGTCATTTGTGATATTTTGTTCTTCTACTACTGTATGTATATCTCCAAAACATGATAGCTAGCTTTATTAGCAGCCCCAAAAAAATCTTTGTTCTGAGGAAGAAAAAAAAAAAGCACGGACATGGCACATGGGTGGAAAAAAGTTTTTTTTTTGGGGGGGGGGGGGGGAATGGGACACCCAAAAGAAAAAAAAAAGGGAAAAAAAACCAGAGTCAAGATTTTGCGAGATCGGTTTTAGTACTGACGTGTGCAAGGGACTGTTTTTTTACCCCCACGCATGCAGTTCCTGCTTGCTATATTTCCTGTAGTAGGCTCTAAGTAATGTATATAAATTGCTGTGAAAAACTATCCCCATCCTTTTATATATTTATATGTTACACTTAAACGATTCAGAGCATTAAACACATTTTAATATTACAAAAAGGTAATATTAGAGTAATATAAGAGTAAATACAGTTGCAGTGTTTAAGTGATGATTTCATTTATTAACTGGAAAAAAAAGCTGCCTGGCCCTATGTGAAAAAGAAATTGTAAGTAATTGCTCCCTTGCTGAATCATGAATGAACTGTGAAACTGAGGAACGGTAGAAAGCTGAGTTAAATTTCATTAGCCACACCATGAATTCTTGCTCTACCAAAAAGTCCTGAAAGAAAATGTCCGGCCATCAGTTTGTGACTTTAAGGGTTATGCAGAAGGACAATTATCTGAAACACACCAGCATGTCCACCCTTTGAATGGCTCCAAAAAAAAAAAAAGATTTATGAAGGTTTCGGAGTGGCCTTGTCAAAGTCCGGATTTAAATCCGATTGAGATCTTAAAAACCTTGGAAGATTTGTGCTCGAAAACCTTCCAATGTGGCTGAATTTAAAGCAATTCTGCAAAGAAGAGTGGGCCAAAATTCCTCCACAGCGACGTGTAAGACTTATCGCAAGCACTTGATTGCGGTTGTTCCCGCCAAGGGTTGCACAACCAGTTATTATTTTTAGGTGGCAATTACTTTTTCACATAAAGCCAGACGGATTTGGGCAAGTCTTTTTTCCCCTTAATAAATGAGACCATCATTTAAAAACTTATTTGTATTTATGTTTAATAGATACAAAATGTGTTAAATCTTTGTGTAATATTAAATATTATTTGTTTGATAATCTTAATAATTTAAATGTGACAAATATTCAAAAATGTAACACACTTGATATTTACGTCCCTATGACCCTGACTAATAGAAAGCAGTTACTGCTGTACCCGAGATAACCGAATCTCCCTTGTGACTGTTTTGTTACTGTTTCAGCTATAGTGTTTTTAGTGGCATTACTCAGTTACAGGTTAGAATGGATTCTAGAACCTCTTACCTCAGACATTAGTGATTAATACAGTGGTGGCCAAAAGTATTGAGACTAAAGTGAAATTCCTTGTTTTCATAACGTTCTAATTTTTTTTAGCGCGGTAACCCATGCCTCAATCCAGTAAAAGTCCTGCCACATATTTGTTCCATCCGTTAACTAACCAGATAATACTAATTAGCACAACCCTTCAGCCAAGAACTCATTAGTGACATCGCCTTTTTTATTATATGGAAATATAATACAAGGCATATACTGTACAGTATGTTGTCTTAATACTTTTGGCCACCATTGTACTGTGACTGTACCTCAAGTGCTTAGTCATGGAAAATTTTTAAGGTTGAATTTAAAAAAAAAAAAAAAAACACGACCGAACCACATTCCGTACATATGTTTCATTTCTTCAGCTTTAACTACAGCCGCTGGTAAACAGAGATAAAACACACCCCTGAGAGACTTTCTGTCCTGCCCTACCTGTTCGACGGCGTCCTTTCATCACCTGGCACTGATTTCAACAACCTGCCAATTTAGGATGAACTGCATTAAACTCTACATTCCTCTTTCCATGTACATAAGTGTCTTTTATTATGACTAGACAATTTATATGAAAGGATGAGACGCACTCTCTTTGTCTAGACATATATTCACGCAGTCGATGCAAAAAAAATAACGTGAGGTCCTTTTATATTAATACAACGATAAAATAGTGGATGTGTTTTCAGTAACAGCTTGAATGCTTTGCTTTTTGACCAACATTAATGCGTATGGATAATATCTAATAATGAAGTAGCGGCTTGGGCTGATTAAATACTGTAGGTTAGACTTGTTTTTCTTCTTAGTGCTGGCACTAAGAAATCAGACCTGCAGTACTTATTCCATGGGAAAATTATATAAAAATGTCACTGCCGTGTTTGATATGACAAATTCTGGAGGAGAATGCTGTTTTTTAAACCTTTCATCTTTTCAAATACTTTTATCCAAAATAAGTTGCAAATAAGGGTCCAATTGTGCTACTCCTGGTTTTTGAGCACTGTTTTCTTTTAATTTAGCTCAAGGGATTGAGAGAACAATTCTGACAAATGGATAAATATTTCTTTGTACTGGGTAGAGGTGGGATCAGGAAGGGCATCCGGCATAAAACCTGTGCCAAATTGTTGTACGGACGGGAACAGCCGAACAGCCCTTCCTGACGCAACCCTCCTATTTTATCCGGGCTTGGGACCGGCACTGTATCCAATGGCTGGAGTTTTGGCATTGGCTGGGAATCGAACCATGGCCTTCTGCATGGCAGGCGAGAAACCTACCAGAGAGTGGATTGGTATTTAAAAAGTGAACAAAAATGTATTGCACCAGAAAGTATATATCATATATAATTTTAAATGGCACAAACATTTTAAAAAAGGCCGTGTGCCTGTAAATGCTGAGGTGGCTCGGAGCCCACTGCAGTCGTTCCCGTGAACATTCAGCAAGTCCTTGAAAATTGATGGATAATTTGTTAGCAACTTACGGAAGAGACACATCTGACTGTGGAAGCTGTACAGACAATCATTCAGGACGACCACTTGAACATTAAAGGAACTTGACTGGGAGTTATTGCAACATGCACACATTTGGGCCATTAAAGGAGTTCCTGGGAGGCCAGACATGAAAGTAGATAGTCCGATCATGGATCTGGCATACGGAGAAATCTTTTTACCTTGATGGTATCCAAGTACTACTGAAACGCTGGGATAAGTGCATTAGTGTAGCAGAGGATTATAGAGAGAAATTAAGACAGTTTTAACTTCTGTAACTGTGTTCTGTTATTCTGCACAATCTAACGCCAATCATATTATTATTATTATTATTATTATTTAAAAAATTATAAACACCTTTTGGATTTTGCTGTTCAATGTACAGTAGATGGAGGTGAAAGGAGAAGCTTTCAAAGAAATGTCATCTTAGCTCTGAAACTGTTCATCATTTATTTGTCATCTCCCTTCATAAAAGCTCTCTGGAGAAATATGTAACAGTTTATCCATCCCTATTATAAAGAACAAAAAAAAATATTGCTTGTAATCAGCTTTCCTTATTGGTAACCAGTGGTTGTATATAGTCATCCGAAAGCTGAAAGATTCCTGAGTATGAATCCTGACACCCATCCATGGCCAGGAGCCAAGGTATTCAATTTGGCCGAGGTCTTTGAGGGGGACAGATGGGATCATTCGCTCCCATGTCAGTCACATTGTCACTGGTCCACCTGTATGTGTTTGTAAGCTTGTGTATTATTGTGTTTTGTGTACTCTACTGTATGTGTATTAATTGCAACGTCTGATGCAATGTTAACAACAATTCAGAAAATGCTGGCTTCGTGTGTCTCAGAGGGAACACATGTCCAGCCTTCACTGTCCCCAGTTAGTATCTGTCATATGATACAAGACAGCCAGTGCAAAGAGGCCTAATGAAACCTCAACACAGATCCACTCAGCAGTCAAATACAACAGTCCCTCATAGGGTAGTATGAACACACACATTTACACAGGAATTCAAAAGCTTATTTGTCATATGCGCATTCTTAGCAAGGAACAAAAACAGGGTAAGATTAGGTTAGGTGAAACCTGTTCACACCTGGGGGCAATTCTTTATTCTTTTTCTGTACTGCTTATCATGTGGAAAATCAGGGCAAAACCTAGGAGACACTTCGGATGACAAGACACAAGAACACACCCTCTGAGTAATTTGGAGACACCGATCAGTCTACAACTGGATTGGGGGGAAAAACCTGAGTATTTGGAGGAAACCCACAAAGCACAAGGAGGACACACACACTCAAACCCCCAACACTGGAGGCAACACTGCTAACAACTAGGTGCAATTAAAACTGTAGCTAATTTATGGCACGGTGGCTTAGAAGTGCACCTCCAGGGTCCAGGTTCAGTTCCTGCCAGGGGTCTGTGTGCATGGAGTTTGTATATTGTTATACCGTGTTTGGTGGGTTTACTCTGGGTACTCTGGTTTCCTCCCAGAGTCCAAAAACATGCAGATTCGGCTAATTGCCATTTCCAAATTCCCCATAGTGTGTGAGTGTATGTGCATGCAAGGGATTGGCACCCCATCCAGGGCGTATCCCATATCTTGTGTTTTAAGTCTCCTGGGATAGGCTCCAGGACTCCCATGACCCTGTATACAGGATAAAGAGGTATAGATGATGAGTGAGCGATTAAGGAAATCAGTATTAGAAGGTATTAAAAAGGTATGTCCTCCCTCAGATGCCTTAAAACCTGGCAGTAGAATTTGCGATTGATGGTCTGGCCACTGGGGACGAATTCTCGATGCACAATGCCATGAATGTCAGAAAAAGTTGCGAATCTGCCTCTGCTTTTTTTAAGTTGTGGAGATGATGTGCTCCTCCACTGTGAAGACTGTTGCTTCATGTCAGGGTCATACCCGTACAACCAAGTTTCATCACCGGTAATGATCCTTGACAGCTCATCCACACTGATGGAATTCTCGGCAGACTTCAACATGATGTTCCTTCTGCTCCTGGATTGCCTGGGCTGTTCCAGTATGACACACCGACGATTGCACTAATGCTATGGATCGTTCTCCGACAATCATCATGCAAAAGTTGCTGAATGGTTTTGACATTTTTGGGGGGGTTTAAGGTCTTTCTGATCTCTCGTCGTCTCCTAGTGATGTTCTTCTGCTCTTGAAGCATGTGTTCCACCCAAAACACCTCGAGCGATTCATTGCAGCGTTGCCATAAACTCGTTGAATCATTTCAAACGTCTCTGTGGAAGATTTGCCCAGTTTCGCGTTCACTCTTTGTTCTAACTTGCTGTCCATTATGAAATAGACATGGTAACGGCCATGGTCGGAATAGAACCAGTTGTACAGCTCCCGACGATGTCTTTTGGCACACTGACTTATGAAGGCCTGCCCTCCATGTGACTCCATACTGCCTCATATTGCAGAGGAAACCCATTAGATATGGAAGAACTCAGACATGGGAAACTCAGTTTCACTACAAAAAATGTGGTTAGACATAAAATAAAGACATGAATGTAGAAATTAAAGATAGGAAACTTTAAAACTTTAGTTTTGGGAGGTTTTGTGAACTGGAGGTGAAATTACAAACTGGTCAAATGAATGCAATAAAAGTCAAAAACATGGTGTGAAGATGGGAAGGGAAGTAAGAAAGTTTATGAACTTTGTTGTGCACGAGCCAGTACGGAAATGTGTCTCTCACGATTATAACGCAATACGTGAGTGTAAAAAAAAAAAAAAAAAGTGCTAAAGCAACATTTGAAAGAGACGTGTGAGAGCTATATTGTGAAACCGCTACTAAACAAACCCCAGTGAACAGGGGGAACAAGTCGGACTGGATGTGATGGTGGGTGTGATGGTGCTGTTAGTTTAAGGAGCTCGGTGGGGGTGGCTTCAGGTAACCCAGTGGGCTTTAAAAAGCCCGTCCTTCCTTTCCTTCATTTCAGTTCACGTCGTTCTTTAGCCATGTGCGCGGAGGAGGGGAAACATATCTCCCCGGGGCACTGAACTTCTTCCTCGCTACTCCTTCCTTTCTGTTTCTGTTCTAGCTTTTATTTATACTCCCGATTATTGCGTCAAAGCCAAACTTTGGATATTCCCTACAGATTACTTCTTCCTACATACGGAACGGTTTCATCCTTATAGAGGAAGACTTAAAAAAAAAATTGTTCTTCATTTTTATTTCCTGGGAGTTATTTCTGAGCATCGCCATGGAGAGATGTGGAGGACCGTCCCCGACCTACAAACACACACACCCGTTTATCCACGAGGTGAAGATGACAACGGCTCAAAGAATTCAGGTATCACTCTAAGCAATAATGGTAATAAAGCATTAAAAGTTTATTTATACACATCTTTTGAATCCATTTTGTTGTTGTTGTTTCTGTTAAGTTATAGAGGTCAGCTCGCGCGTGTTCGTTGCTTCTGGTTGTTTTGTGCACGTCAGCATTGCGTTCGTTTTGCGCAGGACCGCCAAGAACTGCGTTTATCCTTTAAAACGTAATTGTAAACAGTTTGCTAACAAACATGCTGTCTTTTTTTTTAAAGGCATGGGTTAAGAATTTTCCCTTGTTTGGTTTTGTTAGAAATGGTAAATTTGTGATTGCAATGTCTTTTTTGTGAATTAAGCAACAAAAATCGCACAAGCTGGAGGGGGGGGGGGGAAAGGGCTGCGTTGGTGAAACGCATGTCTTGGGAAGATTATCGTGCAGATAACACAATCTACCAAATCGTACATCTGTTATTAATAAAATAAAATAAAACTAATGTTTTGTGTGTGCATATATTGCTTTGTTTCGTTATAGGTAATACTGTAGTACTGACGCTGTTGTCAATAAACGCGCTATGAGGTTAATTATGGCTGTGTCAAACATGTCTTTAAAGCGTTTGGTAGAATAACTGAAGCTGTGTGCAGTTGAGATGAGCTTTCTAAGCATAAAGTAGTGTGTGTTTAGTCTCCTTCAAGGCTGTAGTGTTTGAAGAAGAACCTGTACAGACTTGGCCAAAATTTGAGAATGACACGCGTTAATTTTCACAAAGTCTGCTGTTTCAGTGTTTTTATAGCAGTTTGTCAGCTGTTCCATTGTTATACTGAGGTATAACTACAAGCATTGCATAAGTGCCAAAGGCTTTTATTGATGATGGCATTAAATTTATGCAGGGTCAATATTTTTCACCCTTCTTTTTCACATCCTCTGCAATTCACCCTGACATTGTCATTCTAATTCTGGGCCACATTCAGCCCATTCTTGTACAATCAATGCTTTTGTCCACCCAACTCTTGAGGATTGACCGTGAAGTTCTCGTATCTGGACACGGACCCAAAATTTGGACGTTTTGTTCATAGGGCCACATGGATATCACTTTTGCTTTATGTAAACCTGCTCTACCATGCTGGAAAATACCTCGTTCCAACCATCTGTCCTGTGTCATGCCAACAGTAAAGCATCCTGAGACCATTCATGTGTCAAGGTAGTGGGCTCGCTCACAAGTTTGCAAATTGTCCCAACCATCCAAGAACAGTTTGGTGTCGAACAATGGCGAACTCTTCCAGCACGATTGAGCACCTTGATAAAGGAGCAAAACATGGGCAAGAAATGCGCTAGATTTTAATCCCATTGAGAACGTGCGCTCAATCTTCAAGAAGTTGGTGGACAAACTCGCAAATTCTGACAAATTGCAAGTATTGATTGATTATGCAATAATGGACTGCCATCCGTCAGAATGTGGCCCAGAAGTTTATGAATTGCATTCAAAAGAAAAGTCAAAACTAATTGACTCTTTGCATAAACTTAACAGAACTGAAAATTAAAATCCTTTGACACTTATGAAATTGTGGTAATTGGACTTCAGCGTAACGTCTGAAAATAGATCTAAAAACACTAAAGCAAGAGACTTTGTGAAAATGAATGGGTCATTCTCAAAACTTTTGACCATGGCTGTACTATGTGAAAGGTGGTATCAAAAAGTTTTCCAGACACTGCAACAGATTGCAACACATGGCTGTGGGCACAGTCACTGGAACGGCCAACCTTCATAAGTCAGTGTGCCAAAAGGCATCATCCTGTGTACATCGGGAGCTGTGCAACTAGTGCTATTCTTACCACGTGCATTACTATGTCTGCGATTTAATCATGGCCATCTGAGTGAAACTGGGCAAATATGCCACAGACAAGTTTGACATTTTCGGTAATTTTTACGGCGATGACTCATTGCAGCATTCAAGGCGTTTTGAGTGGCACGCCCACTTCAAAAGCGGAAGAACTTTACTGGAAGACGACGCGAGAACAGGAAGACCTTCAACGAGCTCAGCCTTTAAAAATGTCAACCATTCGGCAACTTGTGCATGATGATCGTCTGAGAATAATCCATACAGTCGCATTGCTGCCATTGTTGGTGTGTGTGTCATACGGAACAGGCCAGGCCATCCTCGCGTGGGATCCGAACATGTGCCATGTTCCTGCTGCAGACCCAGGAGCAGAAGGAGCATCACACTGAAGCCTGCCAAGAACGGTCAGCATGATGACCCATCCTTCATGCCTGGTGACGAAACTTGGGTGTGCTTGTACAGCAGGCAGATCTGTCATGCGAATCTCGAAACTTCTTGATGTCCCTCCATACTTCAAGCATTTACACAAACCAGCCATCCAAAACAATACAAAATCGTGTGGGGGGGTGTGTGAGGTTGCATCTGCAAAATGTTATTTTATTTATTTTTTTTAATTTTTTTGCTCACCTGTATATCCTTTTCTCCTTAGAGTTTCATACTGGGCTGCGTTCTATTCCCTCTTCGAGCCTGCCTTGTCGTCATCTCCTTCCTGCTCATGTGGCCTGTCGCTCGGCTCCGACTAATCGGCTTGTCGCGGGAGGACAGGGAGAAACCGATTCAAGGCTGGAGGCACTGGATTTTTCACCCCATGATGGTCTTCTTCAGTCGATGTGTGTTCTTCTCCCTGGGCTTTTTCTGGATAAAGGTCAAAGGTCGACAGGCTACACAGAAAGAGGCACCGGTGTTGGCAGTGGCGCCCCACAGTAGCTTTCTGGACATGCTGGTACTCACCATGGCGGGGCTGCCAATGGTGGTGTCTCGATCGGAGAACGCCAACCTGCCGATTGTCGGAGGTACCAAACGCGGCATAAGTTTAGAAGATGTTTATTTAGAATGATCTAAAAATAATCTAATATTTCATTCTTACCCTTGCAGCACTTTTGGAGTTCAACCAGTCCTTGTTGGTTAGCCGAAAGGATCCTGAGTCCAGAAAAAAGTGTGTCTCTCAAATCAAAGAAAGACTCACTTCGAATGGTTACTGGCCTCAGGTATGCTGTGAAGTTAAAGGTTATTTGAAAGCCCTTGGAGAGCTGTTTGAAGTACAAGTGTGTGAATATGATCACCTGTTCACACCTTGTTTCCCCTGTGTATTTGCAGATGCTAATGTTCCCTGAAGGAACCACCACAAATGGCCAAGTCCTTATTAAATTCAAGCCCGGTAAGTTTCGAAACAAAAAAAAAGCATGTAATGGTATTTGGCATAACCGAAATGCTGGATTCATTATGATTTTCCTGCTGTCTGTCTCTCAGGTGCATTCTTGGCAGGTGTCCCAGTTCAGCCGGTGTTGCTTCACTACCCTAATAAAATAGTAAGCAAGAAACATAACACTCCTGTAACATGGCAGATATAATTAGGCAGTCAACTTTTAATGCCGATTTCCAAGCTGCACATGCAACGAGTGAAAAGTCCATATGAAAACGTTAGGTCTCCTCCAAGTAGTGGTCTGTGATGCTGAAAAAAGTGATTTTTGACGCTTTTTGCATCGTAAAGTTAGGATTCTTTGATAAAGGAGAATTTTTGCAAGGTCTCGTAACAGTGGAATTTTTAGTAGTAGTAAAATGACAAAAATAAGAAAATAAATTCTCCTCTCAATAAGCAAGATTTACACCAACAACAAAAAAATATATTAAAGTGGTATTGAACTTAGTAAAATTAGATGCTAAAAAAATAAACTGAACATTTTTACTTCCTTCAGTCTGCAAACATGTTAAAATAGATAATTATTATTTTTTTAATTTACCATTTATTAAAAAATAAATAAAAAAAATCTTCTTTTACCCGGAAGCATACTTGACTCTTGTCTGTCTTGTCTTTTTTTTTTTTTTTGGACAGGATACTGTGCGATGGACTTGGAAAGGAGCATCATGGTGAGCAACTTGGAATCTTACTGACTCCACAACCCTTTTTTAAAAAAAAAAAAAAAAATGGAATCATCATGTTATTCATCAAAAGTTCTTTGTCACATCATTTTTCGACGAAGTAAAACTGATTGGTCAACATCCTTCAAACGTGGTGATTCCATAGTTATTCCCAGTGATTATTAGCGCGCAGCTTCTAACACTGGCGTGTGGGGCTCCTGACATGCGATTTTCGTCTAACTAGTGCTCGTGGTTTTTGAGACTGTTGTCATGAGTGGGTTTGAAGCTAATTCACTCACAGATTTTTGATGATGCAATGGAATAAAAATGTGTTCATGTTGCGCTGCGCCACTCAGAAGCTTCTGCGCTTGGTACGGAATTGTTTATATCCAAGGCTATTCGGTCTAACCAGGTATGATTGCTCCACTTACCCTCTCCATTGCTGGTCAGCTTTTTTTTTTCACATTTAAGCAAACTTTGGGTCGGGTATACTTGGATCTGTGGCTAAAATCATAGTGTGATGCCCCCTAGGTTCCTTTATAATTCGTAGCCTTGAGACTGTAGTGCGTTAGAAAAAGTGAGTGAACACTTCAGAGCTGCTGTTGTGCATAACAACTTTTAATTAAGGTTTGCAAGTGTTTTGATACAAGTTATAATATTGTAGAGTAAATGTATGATTTTGAGTGTATTTTGATTAGATTTTTTTTTTATTGCAGGCTTGATTGTTTCTGGTACACCTCGGCTCAGTTGTACAGCAGCGTTACAGTGGAGGTCGGGTTTCAGCGACTGCCTTCTCTTTCTAGCCAAAAGCCATAAAATAAATCAGTGGACATCTATTTTATTTATTTATTTTTTCCTTTCCCCTGATGTAGTTTCTGCCCGTCTACACACCCTCCCAAGAGGAAAAAGAGAACCCAGAGCTATTTGCAGATAATGTTCAGAAACTCATGGCCAAGTAAGTTAAATGTTGGCATGCGATATTTTAAAAGATGCCATAAAGTGAAACCACACAGTGTTTAAATATTTGATACTTTTACAATGGATTTTCTGTTGCACAGCATCCTGGAACTTTCTTTTTTCTTTTTTTGTCTATGCCTGTGTGTGTTTTTTAGTGTGTTGGGAGTTCCTGCTACAGACTATGTGATCGAGGGACTTGTTCCTGTTACAAAGTTGGGTGGCCTCTCTCTTCCTCTTGAGTCTCCTTCCAGGGAAACACAGAAAATGCTCAAAGATCAAGGGTATGACATGTGTGTGTGCCTCAACTTCATCATAATTCAGACTAAAACCTTTACTTGTTCAGAACAAGGACTGTTTTGCTGTCCGTGACTCTGACCATGGATTGTTTTTCCTAGATTGGGCTGGTTTGAGTTATTCGGATTCTGTAGAGCTCCTGGGATTTTCACTATTTATTTATTTATTTTTCCTGCAATAAAATTCCCATCATTCTTCTCTCGGTCTCTTGAGATATGCAGATTCAAACATTTCCAACTAGCTTCTTAAGCTCGTATGCCACAAATACAAGTGGCATCATATTGTTTGGTTTGAATGTTAACCATGAAGATGGAGAAATGAATGGATTTACTTTGTCATTGTGCAAAACTAGGTGGAGTTCCTTAAGGGGCATATAAATGGAGCTTGAGGCATTGGACTATGGTCCAGAGGATCCCAGGTTCAAACCTCACAACCACCAAGTTGTCACTGTTGGGCCCTTGAGCAAGGCCCTTAACCCTCAATTGCTCGAATGTACTGTGCAAAATTCTTAGGCACCATATTATATGCTGTATCTACAGTTTTTTGTTATACATGTTCATCATATCTGATGGTGTGTGTATATATAAAAAGACCAGTTTTCAGATATAAGGGAGCGAGTGTGACAAAGTTACCAGAAGAACTCATATTCTCCAGCAAACTCAGTAAAATCTAACAACTGTTTCCTTATAAAATGCACAAATCTATGTCTAAAACTCCTGATTTAAGTAATGAGTTTTTACTCCAAATATTGACTGTTTACTTTATTGCTCTTTTATAGAAGTTTCTTTTATACAAAAATGTTTTCAAAAGCATCTTTTGCTTATGCGATATTTTTGTATGTGCCCAAGACTTTTACACAGAACTATAAGTAAAACAGCTGTCAGGTTTTACTGAGTTTGCTGGAGAATGAGTTCTTCTGGTTACTTTGTCACACTCGCGCCTTTCTATTTTTATGCAAATCCCAGGAGCGTGCATTAGGTTTTGTTTCCGTCTGAAAACTGGTCTGTCTTGTACTATATATATATTTTTTTTTCTTTACAGCCATGTATATATTCTCGTAGTGTTATTTATTTATTAATTTTTAAGTTATATATGGAAATACTGAATGATTTTGTACATGCTTATGCAGACATGATGAACATGTATAACAAGTACTGCGCAATATAGCTGAAATTGTTTTGATATTTTAAAATGGATATACATCCCCCCCCCCCCCCCCCCCAAAGAAATTAAATTTCAAGGTAAAAGTGACGAGTTACTGCAGTGTTTTACAAAAATCCACAGAATAACACACAATTAGAAACGTACAGGTAAATGTTATTTTACATTTCTTTCTCATTGTTATCCATTTAATCTCTCTCTCTCTCTCTCTCTTTCTCCAGTTTAAGTAATGCTGAAGTGGAGACTCTGATCAACTCAATGATTGACAGATGTCATGCTGGACAGGTCACGATCACAGTCAATCACTTGACCTCTTTGTTGGGACTCGCAGGAAGAAAGACAGCAGCGCAGATCTGTTCCTTGTACTCAAAGGTAATGTGTGTTGCACAGAACACACACATGCGCACACAAATGTCAACTTCACAACTTGTGTAATGTTAAATGCTGCTTTTTTTTTTTTTTGTTCTTTTTAAAAGACTGACACTTTGGATCTGAGGCAGCTGTGTTTGAGCTTGTGCACGATTACAGGACTCAGGACGCCGGAGTCAATCATACACACCGCATTCACTGTGAGTTTCTGGTGTAACCCGACAGGTCTACTTTCATAGGAGCACCTCTGCACCTGCTTGTTTATGCAAATATCTAATCAGGTGGTCATGTGACAGCAGCACAATGAATAACATCCTGCCTGTACACGTCAGGAGCTTGAGTTAATCTTGACCATGGCACGGTGGTTCGGGCCAGATGGCTGGTTTAATACATGTAGGAGAAGTGGGTCTGCAGGTTGAAACACCTTGTTTATAAGAGGTGAATGACCCAGACATTTTTTTTATTTTTATGCATTGTACTGCTGCAACATGATTGGCTGATTTTAGGTAGCTGCATAAGTACGAGAATCCATATTGACTGACTGAGGATATGTTTAAGGGCTGTAATTGATGCTTGTGTGTAGTGACAATAGAGCCTCGAGTCATGATTCAGGAACATCTCCACTTTATATTAGTTTGGACTTGGATAATCACTGATTAATACCTTGAAAAACCACATCTCCATGGTGTAGTTATTAACTCAAGGACAAAACAAACATAACTTTGTGCTTTAGCTGATTTAACCCCACTTTGGATAATTGACTCTTGCAGATGTACACATTTGATGGAGTGAATTGTTTGAGTCTCTAATTGTACTCTAATTGAATGATGGTGATTTTATATTCATGTACTGTATGTATGTAATTGTTTTTAAGTGTACACTGAAGATATTTGAGTTTCTGAACAAAAATGAATAAGATGATGGAGAAGAATTTCAGCTTTTGTCATGCAGATTCCAAATTTAATTAGCTCTGGAGGCAAGTTTTTACGGTGAAATTTTGGTAGAATTTTCCCAGAAGAAATAATGTAAATGCGGATAAGTCTGTTCCAACCACCCCAAGAAATTGCCAAAATCGGCAAAAAAAAAGAAAATGCACAAATAAAAAGCTTTTGAATGCACGCCGAAGCAACTTTGGTATCGTGGTTTGACTCTTTCAAAGCTTTGGCTTTCAACTGGCGCAAACAAGTGAAGAAAATCGTTAAGGACCGACACCTTAAAGAAAAATAAGGTTTGTACCGTAGCTCCTTACAGTTGTTAATTTTGGCTGGATGGGGTGGCGATCTCACTCCAGTCTCCTCTTCAGTCGTTTAAACTCGTGCAGAATTGCCTGTTTACAGAGTCTTTTGGGTCGTTGTCTTGCTGTGTGATGATCCCAATAAGATTTTATGTACGTCTATGTAAACTTGGACAGATGGTAGACATCCAAATCCGTTCTGAGTTTTATCATCAATAAAGATTAGTGAGCTCATTGCTGTAGCAACCATGGAAACCCCTGAGTCATGTACCTTCACTTCTGCCCTGTTAACTGACAGTTATTTTAGAATTTTTTTGAATAGCCTATTCAATATCTGGTTGTTGGTATACCAGTAATTAGATTATGATTTAATGCCCCCTTTAATGGCGGTGTCCATGGAGTTTGGTCAGTCCAAGCACAAACAGAGAGAACATGCAATCAAGTTCAGATTACGGGCAATTTGGGAATACCAATTAGCCTAGTGTGTATGTGCGCTGCGGTGGATTGGCTCCCCAATCGAGGTGTACCCCGCCTCGTACCCGAAGTCTCCTGGGGTAGGCTTCGGGCCCCTCATGACCTTGTATACAGGATATAGCGGTATAGTCTGAGTAATGATTTGTCAGTTGTGTTCTAATATTTTTGATCACTTAAAAGGTGGGTGGGTTTAAACAAAAGGTGCTTTTTTTTTTTTTTTTTTTTTTTTCCCCCCTCTCTCAAAAATAAAGGTTGGTTTTCAAAGGTCGTCTCATAATATCTTAAAGTTCAAATGTCTTCATTGTACATTAACAAAACCACTGTCCTTAATGTACCAATACTTCTGAAGGGGTCTATATAAAAAAAAAAAAACATTGTGTGTTTGTGATCTTTAATGCATTTTAAATTGTGCCTGTGTGAATGTAGCTGTACAGCAGTAATGGAGATGGCTTGCTAAGTGCAGAGGACCTCTCTGGCTTGATGGCAGCGCTGTTGGGAGTTGCTCAACACAACATTGCAGAAATGTACTCGGAGTTGACCAACAGAGGAGAACCAACCGAGGGCAAGTATAAGAAATGTGATCATCTTAATCGGACTTTAACCCCAGTTCTGTCCGAATCCTTCCAAAATGGATTGCAAGTTGTTAATTAATGTTTAACTGCAAAATGTAGGGTATAAGACATGACCAGATGTGGTGTTATAAACCACAGAGTGGGGAGATGTGGCCTGAGTTGGAATGAGTAATTCTTTACTACCCTGAAGTTAATTATTCTCTCGTGTCCTGATGTGGTGGGTTTTACAGATCACTGCGGTTTGTCAGTGATTTGCAATCCGTGAGTTAATTCAGTTTGTTGTAGCAGTGCACCTGTGCTGCTGGTTGGACAGTCAGAGGGGTGTTGAACTAGCCGTACACTCCATCTCCTTTCTCACAGCAAACCAGTTATCCACCGACATATGGTTGTGAAACTGACCAATCAGATGTGAGAATTCCTGAATGTCTAATAGTCTGTCTTTACGTTCGCTTTTCATTAGGTGTATTGTATGACCTCCTAATGACTCACCCAACATATCAGAAGCTCTTCAAGGAATACTTCAAGCATGAAGAACTGGCAGACAGAAATCACAACGGCGTTCCGAATGGAAAGACCAATCGCAATAACAACGGTGTTCATAACCCAAACGGCCTGAACAAAAAGACTTGCTAAGTTCAAGTATACGGTGTTTTTAATAGGAAGTGTATGCTGTATCTGCAAATGGATTTTACCAAAGATTGTGTGGATTTGTAAAAGATGAGTGGCGCTCATGTGTGCGTTTTAGTATACGATGAATGTTTACAGGTTCATGTGAGAATTATTATTATTTTTATTTTTTTTAAATCATTATAATGGTCATTAATCCACTGTAAAAAGCCACTATATCAGAACCATGGTGCCTTGGTACTTTTACTGGTTTTACATGTTAGCTGAAGGATTTTCTGTATTTTTATACTGTATCTCTACGGTATCACTAGCCTAAGGGATTTGTATTATAAATACTGTCAAACTATTTTACATTTTAAGTTATTAATGTTGTAAATAAAAAGAATTCATAAAATTTATCAATTAATTAATCTTGTTCGTTTTTTTTCCCCCCCTTCTAATTTTTTAGTTCTTCCGCTCGTCACTCTGTTGCCTTTTTTTTTTTTTTTTTTAAGTCTCCTTCTGTTTCTAACATCAGGAGCCCTCATCTTGTCTGTTTTCTACAAAGAATTTATGCTGTTTAGCTTCTTGATCTCTTACGTTTTGTCTCCTACACAGTTCTTTTCTTTGCAGTCTTTTTTTTATTTTTTTTTATTATTTTTTTTTATAAATGGTCAGCTATAACTGCAAAAACTAGAGCTACATCATTACTTTTGGATGAGTCATGTTTTGGGTGTGTGACTTCAATTCTACTTCCTTTGTTTTTTTTTACCATGTTTCTCTACAGCTTCCTCAGCGACGGGACCACATGCTCTTGTTCTGATCACTGCCTATATATTTAGTGTTGTTGCTTCTTTACATTCACTTGATTCCAAAGATTCCATCTGTTTATTTTGTTGGTGTGGTTTCTAGTTCCCACTCAATCTTGCATTTCTGGAGCTGCTGCAGCATTGCAGCTTCTTGTGCAAGTGTGTACATTTTTACTCCCATTCCTCCTGCAAAGTGTTTGCTTGCTAAAGTTTTTTTTTTTTTTTTGTTCTCCAGAATTAGAAATTGGTTTTAATTTCTGCCACCACTATATTTCTTGGCTTCTAGCTGCTCCATCTTTGGCACAGTGCAAGCAAATTTGCTCGAGCAAAACTGTTTTGTTGATGTTGAAAATATTGTGTTTAACGTCTACAGCCATTTCAGAACCTCAGCCCCTTCGGAAAGCACAGCTTAAGGATCTTCAGTGTCTGTTGATGGATGAGTCCAATATTTTGCGTAGTGTTGTGACCGGGTGACTGTCACTACTGCCATCTATGGACAGGATAGTTAAGTACTGGGAACCACTAACCATATACTTTTGGAGTTTAGGAGGGTATGACTATTTTATAAGTGTTATGGGAATGCTTTAGAGAGGCAAATGCCTTTGATTTCCCCAGGTCAAGTTTGGAAGCTTTTCACTGACATTAGTGAGGCATTGGAAGCTAAATCTTTTTGTATCAGCTTATGTACAATCTGAATGACCAGCTTGAGAGAAGTCAATGGGACGACTACTTTGGATTCACTGTCAACAAAGAGATTACTCCAGATCTGGGCCCTTATTCACAAAGCTTCTTAGAATTCTCTCAGAGAGCTCTTAGATCTTATCTTAAGAAGTCCTGGCTGGGTTTCCTAGACTAAAAGAGATTTTAGGAAACGTCTCGGAGTAAGGAAAGTACAAAAACCTTTATCTTACTGAGGAGGAGTGTTTGACCCCATTGCTAGAGATGATGCAGCAATTCAAGGACTGTGATTGGTAAATAAAAAAAAAAAATTTAATGCAGGCTACTCTATACAAAGTTTCTGTTATAGGCTAAATATCTTAGTTAATTCGAACAGCCAGATGTTGAAAATGTGTCTACTTTTAAAGCAACCAATTTCCACACAGTAGTTACTATATTTAAGTTCTTGTATTTATGTACCATACTGATTTTCCTTGTAATCCATTTCAGATTGATGGGAGCAAAATGGCTTTTACAATTTGTGATTGCAGGACAGTCCATTTAATTTAAAAGCCAACAATCCAAGAACGATGGAAGAAACTAAATCAACATGAAAACCAAATTGGACAGAAGAGGGTTTACTTTTAGCTTTACATTCAGTGGAGAATATTTCTTCTTTCTGCCATGTGAGTTTCTGCTAGAGAAACTCTTAAGCCTCTTAAAGGTCCTCCTCTCTACCCTTAATTTTTACCTCGGGAGCTGTTTTTAGGGCCAAGATGTTTCGTGAATCGTTTTTATTTGTACTAAAATTTAGTCCTAAATTTAAGGGGACACTCTAAGAAAATGTCATTCATAATTGTGAGCAGTTTTGAAAATGGTAAAGGCCTTAATTTTGTCAGAAATTGACATGGATGAGCTATATGAAGAATATTAGTTTCTTTTGAAACTTTACCCATATTTTGCTGTAATGGTCCCCAATCTGCATTCATGTGGGTTATTGTGTAAACTTGCTTATTTGTGATTTCAAGTGTGTCCTCATTCTTTTGTCTCCTTTTTGAGAGTCATGCCAGTAGACCCAGTGAGTCAGCTGCAAAGAAAGGGCCATTGCTAGGACAACCAGGCTAAACCATGCCCCCTCCACTCACACTTGCGTGCACAGAATACGTAAATGGCCATATCTGAGGAACCATTTTCTCAGCTTTGCCTATAAAAAAAATAAATAAAAAAAAGTGATGTATCTTTTGTATCCCTGCTTCTTAATTTCTCCAAGATTCTTTCTGCTCTTACTAGAATTATTTTCTGTAACTTTATTCTCTTGTTCATCTGTCTCATCAATTTTTTTTTGTTGCCGTATCTTTCTCTACACTAAAGTGTTCTCTGTTGGATTTTTGTTATCCCATTGCCCTCATCAATGTCTTGTTGTGGAAATGGAACCTCTATTTCCCCTAAAGAGAGAAACAGCATTTGATGAAGTTCATCTGAGGTGTTCAAGTCAAACACTTTCAAATGGTGTTGCCAAATCTAAACAGTCAGACAAAGAATTCTACCATTGTGGGGCTTCTTTGAAGGCTGTTAATTGACTCTCTTCTTTTTATTCACATGGTCATTTGTTCCAGAATTATATTCTACTTCACATTTCGGACCTTGCATGTTAAATAGTTCTCCTTAGAAAAGGAGGTTATATAATTGCTTTCTTAAAGTTTAGAGGATCTCCTCAGCATGTCAAGTGACCTTAATTTTGTTCTTGTTTAATTTTCAAATAAACATAAATCTACCTAATTCTGAAGGCTCCCTATCCCACACCCTGAATTTTCTCCAATTCCCACCTGTCACTAGTGGGCTCCCGCATTCAGTCTACTACTCAGTCAGTGAGGGCCGAACCACATGACGCCAGCCGCCTGCATCTTTTCAAACCGCTTGCTCACGCACCATTAGAGGTGGTGTAACACACTTGGAGGACAGTGTTCCTTCCCCTTGCATGAGCTCACTTTCCCCTGCCTTGCATTCTTTAGAACAGGGATCTTCATCTCCAGTCCTGGAGGACCAGAGTGATTCTTCTGCTCAAACACAGCTGATTTAACTAATGTGTTTATTGCCAGGTTCAGTGGGTGTGTTTCGGTGTTGACACTGACCCACCACGACAGGACCTGAGGACCTTGCAGTCATTGAATACCAGAATACCAGAGTAGTCTAAAAGCAAATGTGAGGCCATCTGTCTGACGGCTAAAGCTTGGTCGAAATTGGGTCATGCAACCAGACGACAATCTGAAGCACATCAGTAAATCTATATCGGAATGGCTGAGAAATAAAAGAATCAGGGTGGTGGAATGATCTAGTCAGACCTCAACTTAATTTAAACGCTGTGGCAGTGAGCTTGCATATGCAAATTCCCAAAAGCCTCAATGAAATGAAGCAATGTTGAAAGAAGAATGTTTTAAAAACTTGGTTACAAAGCTAATTGAGCTCTTTTATTAATTCTCCTTCTTCCACTTAAGCTACCTTTCAGCAATCTTGTACCCTTCTTTGATGTTTGACTCCAGATCTTTCATGACCCCCTTTTATTCCCTTTTCAAGCAGGTTCCATACACTACTATATTAGTACAGTTTATTATATTGCATACACTGTACATTCCATATACAGTATTTATATACATCCAGTATAAATTAAGTAGAATATATAGAAAATATGTATTATATATTAATTATATATTTTATATTATATATTTCTATTTTATACTTTGTTTTATTGTAACAAATTACTCCTTATTGTAGACTCTATTTTTTTTTTTCTATTGGCATTTGCTTCTCTTTTTCCTTTTTTGGTCACAGACAGTCATGTAAGTCATATCATGTCGTGTATATTTGTGTATGTGACAAATAAGAATTTGATTTTTTACAACTATTCACTGCCTGATTATTCTCTATATTAGGACTCAGCCAGAACATTTCTTTCAGAAGGAAAATAAATGTTCAATGTTCATATCATGTGTTTATGTAGTTCATTTACTAGTATTTACTAATGTTTATTTCCTTATTTTCATCTTGCATTTGAACTCACCCTAATTCTTCACTGGTCTGAAATGAAAATTCACTTACCATCCTTGGCTCTTGCTCTGCCCTGGTGCCTTCCGGCTCCTTCCAGCAACTTCCAGCTCCTTCTTTTCAAATTCTATGAACCTAAACAAACAGTCATATCATATGATAGATGTTGTGAAAACAAGCTCGAGGCATAGATTGTATAATAATGTAATAAAAATGAAAAACTCTTAAAATGATCTCATTCTTAATTCTTGAGGAAACTTTATTTCGAATATCAACTGGTTTTAAGTCCCCTCATCACAAAAGTACATTTTCTTGCTCAGCTGATGGAGGATGATGGACAACATATTTCTCTGGTAAACTTGCATTCAAACATTTACTTGCTTCAGGGCTAATGATGTACATCTGCCCTTAGTAAAAGAGCAGTAAAATATGATGTGTCTTGCTGTTATGAGAGAAAATTCCACAATGTTCAACCTTAAAGTAGATTAGGTTCCAATAACAGCATGCTTCATATTCTGAGGTCTTTATGCGTTTTGTAGCAGCAATTTGCACACTGTTTCTAATTTATTGATAAACTGCACTTTTGAATACTTTAAGAGTAACCTTTTTAAAACTAAACCATTTGTTAGTTACGTTTATTGTTGTAGAATGGCTAGACATGAAGATACTTCATGTTATTGACTGTAACATGAAGGTGTCAGATAGGAACAGACTGGACAAGACAATTAAAAAGACCGGATCTGTGCTAGACATGGAGCTTGACTCTGTGGCTGTATTAGCCGAAGAGGAGGATTCTATCCAAAATACAATCCTTCTCCCCCGCTATACAGTGTTTTCTCTGACCAGAGCAGCAAATTCAGCCAGAGACTGATTACCACCAAGTGTTCCACAGGAGATCTTTTCTCCCAACGGCCATAAAATTATACAACTCTTCTCTGTAACTCGTACACTATGTGGATATTCACCATCAGTAACAATAACACAATATTACATACCTGTATTAATATTGTATTAATATTGTAATGTATTCAAAAGTTTAGTGTGCAATATAGTACTTACTGTTTTAGGACCATTTTATTTTATTTTATTCTATCTTATTTTATTTATTATTTGAATAAGCAGTTTCCCTCTGGGATTAATAAAGTTCTTTGAATCTTGAGTCTTATCACATGTCAGAGAGCTATAAGATGACCACCTGCCTAATATTGAGTAGGTCCCGCTTTTGCAACTAAAACAGTTCTACACATTTTCGGTGTCCCCACACCTTTCTATGGAAACCAGCACTAACTTTTTACCAATTTGGAGTCGCTCTTCCTTTGGATCAGACTGTACAGCCCAGCCTTCACTCCCCCCTTGCATCAGTGAGCCTTGACCGCTCAAAACCCTGTTGCGGGTCACCGCTTTTCCTTCCTTGCACCACTTTTGGTACGTCCTGACCACTGCAGCATGGGAACATCCCCCAAGAGCTGCAGTTTTGGAGTTGCTCTGACTCAGTCCTAGAGCCATCACAATTTGGCATGGTGGTGTAGTGGTTAGCACTGTCGCCTTGCACCTCCAGGGTCCAGGTTCGATTCCCGGCCAGGCTCGATTCCCGTCTCTGTGTGCATGAAGTTTGCATGTTCTCCCCGTGCTTGGTGGGTTTCCTCCAGGTAATCCGGTTTCCTCCCACAGTCCAAAGACCTGCAGATTAGGCTAATTGGTCCCAAATTGCCCTTAGTGTGTGAATGAGTGTGTGTGTGTGTGTGTGTGTGTGTGCCCTGCGATGGATTGGCACCCTGTCCAGGGTGTATACCGCCTCGTGCCCTAAGCCTCCAGGGATAGATTCCAGGTCCCCGCGACCCTGAATACAGGATAAAGCGGTATAGAAGATGAGTGAGTGAGTGAAATAGGATGAGGACCTGGTTGCTGTAACTTGATTGCGTTGTGTTATTTTTCATAAACAGTTTGCAACAGCTTTGGTAGAAACTGAGGAATGTTTGGATGGATGTATGCTACCAGTCTAAAGTTTGGACACACCTTCTAATTCCATGGTCTTTCCTGATTTTTATTTCTTTCTACCACAATATACAATAATCTCCTTTGAACCGTTGATATTGAGATGTTTCTGCTACTTATGCTCTGTAAACTCTTCATAACAGCTCAAATCCGAGCTGCTATTTGTTAATTGGTGATTTCTGAGGCTGGTGACTCTAAATGAAGTAAGTTTTGGTCTTTCTTTCCTGGGAAGGTCTTCATGAGAGCCAGTTTCATCATGGTGCTTGATGGGTTTTGCAGGTGCACTCGACAATACTGTTCTTCCAAGAACTATTCCAGAACAGCTGACCTTCATGTCTTACAATAATCATTAAACAAAAACCTTTGAATCAGAAAGTGTGTCCAAGCGTTTGACTGGTACTTTTCGAATAAGGCATATTAGATGTTTGACAGGAGATCCATGTTATGAGGAAGTTGGAAGCGAGAAAATATGATAAATACATTGGTGTTTCCATAGTTGTAATGAAGGCAAATAAAATGGTTGTGAGAATTCTATAGAACACAGGATGTCTGAGGTTAACACAGAGGAAAACCTCTAAGTGAGGTAAGTTCCTGTTCTTTTATAAGAGCTCTCTGGCCAATAACCTGCACAGGAGTTTAAATTGATATTGAGTTTGGAGTGTAATGTTTTGCAGTTGGGGTAGATCATTTACCTTCAGTTCATCATCCGAGGTTGAGCAGGATATTCACAAGTAGGATGTGGTGTTTCAAAGTGTACAGAAATATTTTTAACCACCTGTACTGGTGCTGCATGGCTCAAAAGCAGCTGATCTGAGATCAGTACGTTTTTTAGCATGTCATAGGGAAAAAAAAAGGTGAGAAGCATAAGCGACTTCAGGTGTATGTACTGGCGTTAGATCACTTTCTTTTATGCTGTGAAGGAAGTATTGATGTACAGTAGCTTCACAATGCATGGTCTCCTTATGACTATGAACACTCAATCGAAATTACATGTTCTAGTTTTACTTCACATGATGCTGCTAATCTGAGATGGGTAGCAGGATTTCCTGTAGTATTTTCAGGGTCAAAAATATTCAGGCGTAGACGTCACAGAAACTTCAGGATCAGATAAGAGTCATATTGTCCAGCACGCTCAGTAAAACCTAGCAACTGTTTTACTTACTGGAAACATAAAAAAAAAACATAAGCAAAGGTGCATTTGAAAACATTTCTACATGAAAGAAACCTCTTTAAAAAGTGATAAAATAAACATAGTAAGTATTTGGTGTGAAATCAATAATTATGCAATATTATGAAAATCATGTGATATATATATATAAAATATATATATACTCAGCAAAAAAAGAAACGTCCTCTGACTTTCAACTGTTTTTACTTTCAGTAAACTTAATGTGTAA
>JAQMYJ010000013.1:11379417-11401597 GCA_030014305.1 Clarias laeviceps | reverse complement strand
GCCATCTCCACATCATTGCATTCAGTTTTTATTCACAATTTGTTTAGTGTGCCAACTTTTTTGGAATCCGGTTTGTATATCCTGTATCCAATAATATACATGTATAAAACACAAAAGACAATATTCTGCACCTTTCTGTACAGTCACTAGTTTTTTAGTTTTTATATATATATATATATATATATAATTTTATTTTTTTTCAATTTATATCTGTTTTTTGACATTATAGTACATTGTATTTTATTTTTATTTTATAATTCTCTTCTTATCCTATTATATTATTATATTTTTATATGCAGCTACTGGAGAAACAATTTCTTTCAGGATTAATAAAGATTTATCTTATCTTAAGAAAACACTTAATCAGTAGTGTTAAGTTGTGCAGTTCTATCAAGCAGCTGTTAGATTTTACTGAGCGTGCTGGAGAAAATGCCAGAGTTCTTCTGGTAACTTTTGTCATGTTTGCTTCTTTCTTTTTCATGCAAAACCCAGGAAATTACATTAGTTATTTTTATTATATTTTAACGTATTATAATTCTATTAGTCATTAATTAATTTTTTCTCATCTGAAAATTGGTCTGTTTTGAAATATGTAGCTTTCTTTACATGCATGAAAATAACCTTCTATAATGTTATTTATTTATTGATTTTCACAGTTTTTTTGGAACTCTTGTTTTTGTATGTAATAGTACAGACATGATAAACATACTGTACATGATGTACATATAACATTTGTCCTAAAGATAATATGAGGCCTAAGACTTTTGCACAATGCTGTAGCTCACTGTAAAAAAATAAAGTGGATTGTGGCAAACCAAATCAAATCAATCCACAGTTCATGAAATTAATCGTGGAGACCCAACTTTTCAACTAGGTTATTAGCAAGCACATAAGGAGCCTGGCTAGCAAGGGTGGGTAAAAGAGGAATGAGATTAGGTAGGACCAGGGGGTGATGGTTGTACAGATGCCAACTTCCAGCAACATGAAGACAAGAACTTGGAAAGGATGAATACACTGTGAAAAGTATTTTAGAAAATGGAGAAAGAGGACAAGAGAAAAAGTATTTAACGTGTTAAGGGCGACCGGACAAGAAAAGAGGATTTAAATAGAAAACAAGATGATGGAGATCAAGACCTGGAGGTCACAGTAAGGCAACCTAGTGGATGCCAACTGCTGGTAAACACAAAGAAGAAAAAATGTAGTTGCAAGCAACGATGATCGGCCCCAGGCACCTGCACCATCGCCATCGTTGACTGGCGCGAACACCTGCGCCATCGCCGCCCAGGTGCAACATACAACCTTTGTGCCTTTTGAGCAAAAGACCTCTAAAAGGTCCTGGAAGCTGATGTCACTCTATGTGATGTCACATAATATGATGTCACCCAGGAAGTTTTTAGCCACTTAAACTTAAAACATCACCATGGCTAAACTGTTTGAGCTATCAAAAGTCTTCGTGATTTTTCCATCACAAATGTTTTGAGATCATATGAGCTGTGTTTTTCCTCATAAGTTTCAGGCTTTATTATTATCATTATTGTGGATCAATCAGAGCCGTTCAACCAGCAAGGGGCAGCATTTAAAAAAATACAAAAAAATAAACTGTCATAATAGGCAAACATTAATCTTTGAGAATGTGATTTTATTATATATATAATTTTTTTTATTTTTTTTTTTACAAAAGGAGACAGGAACACATATAGTGATAAACTGCAAAAGATATGACAAAGGAAAGACAAAACCTCGGAGAAACCATGCAAGAGGCTGGACTAGAAATGTGCAGAAAACATCCTAGAGAAAATATATAGCATGTTCCACACTCCAATCCAGCAGGTGGCGGTAACGCACCTAGAAGTTGCCTACCAGCCGCAAAAAAATTTAAAAAGGAGGCGGTGGGAGCGGGGAAGCGAGACTCAGTTTCCCAGCATGCGCGAGCAATGACGTTCCCGGATATCCGGTGGCTGAGATTGTGGAGGATAGCGCGTGTTCACAAACTCGCGTGTGAAAACTGTCGTGAATAGAAAACTATAAACCGAATATACAACACTACAATATATAACTGGAGGAAGTCTGGTGAATAATCCGCAGCCATGTTTCTGCAGTTTTACCTTAACGAGAACGGAGAGCGAGTTTACACACTGAAGGTGAGACGTTTTGTTTAGCAGCAGTGGCTGTTGATACAAATTATGTATTTTCGTGAAAACGTCTAGGATTATAGATGCCACAGAAATTTGTGCAACACTGTCCACACGCACACGTGGTTGTCTTTCCCAAGTATTAATTGTTAATAAAAAAAATATTTTTTTTTTAACAGAAAGTGGATCTAGAGGGACGGCCGACCAGCTCTGCCCACCCGGCTCGCTTCTCTCCTGACGACAAGTTTTCCAGACACCGAGTGACCGTGAAGAAACGCTTCGGCTTATTGCTCACACAGCAGCCACGACCTGTCCTGTGAAACGCACAGAAATGGACATTGATTAAGAAAAAATAAAAGTTTGTGTGAGGTGCACGTGATGGTGGCACAGATCTTTAGTTCAGCAACATTAACACAATTAACTTTTTATTATTATTATTTTTTTTTTATAAATATTCTTTTTTTTGTGTGTGACGAAATGCTTGATGTTGAATAAAAAGATCGATTTGTAGGAACGTTTGTGTGTTTCCTTATGCGATATGGTTGTTTATTAAACGCCTCCGTTACCCATGGTGCAGTGCGGCAGTGTAAGCAAAAAAAAAGGACGATAAAAGGAGGAGGAGGAAAGCCCGAACGTGCCCGCGCGCGCCGGAGTTTATGCTGTCAGACGTCGCTGGTTTGACTTGACACCGAGGGATAACTAGCGCGCGCGAGTGCTTTCGTGCACTTTATTGTTCTAGCCTGTAAATTTTATGACGCGGAATTCTCTGTTCGCCAGGCGACAAAGGTAATTCGATTTCTCTTTTGTATGTGACTATGAACGTGTCATGGTGTTTGTTCCTGACATTAGCGAAAAACAATCAATGCATAGTTTGAAATGAAGATGAAGTGTTTGTGTGAGAGAGAGAAGGGTGGAATTATTCTGACACTCACCTGCTGTTTGTAGACTTGTTGGGTTTGCGGTGTTTTATTATAATTATTAATGTTATTAGCTAGCTTGCGAGCTAAGCCGCGACTGCACGTTATATGTATGATGTAATAATGTTAAATACGTTAGAGACGCGTTTGAAATGATTTACCTGCTAACGATAGTGTCTCGCGCGCCATCTTCCACACACATTTTAGTACTCCCGCGTGCGTTTTTCCTCCGGATTGAGAAACCGGTCTGATCTGGAATGATAATTGGCTTAATGGATGCTAGCTACACGGCTAGTCAGTCTCTTTCTCTCTTATCTGACGTTGAAAGCGTTCGGTGTGACTTAGGCTTACACACAGTCCTCTTCAGGGCTTCATATCACACTTACGACGTTGATATCCTCCCTTAAACCTATGTTTTGCTTCAGTTTCATCACCTGCGTCACAACTGCATATGGTCTGAAAACAAACTCTAAATACTAATAACTGCATCTAAAAATATATCTTTTTTTAATTAATTGAACCCTACAGCGTTGTGCCTGTGTCCTCAGTTTCAACTGCTTCTGCTTTTGCAATAACTACATTATACAAAACACAATGCTTTGATTTCTATCTGAACAGTTTACTACCTCAGAGACAGTCTTGCCTTATGACCACCTGCTTAATATTGAGTAGCCCCTGCCCCCCTTGTCACCAAAACAGTGATGCACCTGTTTTCTGACACCTTCCTATTGCACTTCCTTGCACCAGTTTCGGACCACTGCAGAGCGGAATCATGCCAACAAGAACTGTAGTTTTGGAGTTGCTCTGATCCAGACGTCAACCCATCACAATTCGGACCTTGTCAAAATCATTCAAATCCTTATGTTCGCCCATTTGTTTCTGCTTCCACCACATCAACTTCAGGGGGACAAAACATTGACTTGCTGCCTAATACATCTCACTCACTCCCAGCCGCGAAATATTGTCTCTATAGCAACTGACAAATTGTGACCACTTGATGACTATGTCAGAGCAACTCCACAACTGCAGCTCTTGCGAGATGTTCTTGGTCCGCAGTGGTCAGGACATACCAAAAGTGGTCATGGACGGCCAAGCCTTATTGATCCAGGAGAAGAGCTACTGTAGCTCAACTTGCTAAAGAGGTTAATGCTGGTTTTCTTAGAAAGGTGTCACACCTGTTTTGGTGGCAAAAGGGGAACATTTTTATTATTAAGCAGGCGGTCATAACGATATGGCTGACCTATGTACAGTCGACCCCCGCGAAGTCGTGGTTCAGAGTTTGCGCCTCAGATGTTCACAGATTTGTCCTTATAACCTAAATAATAATTGTTCGCAGAAAGTCCTGCAATTTCACAGAAACTGCACTTTTTCCATGGCAGTATATATTTTTTCTAACTATTAAGAGCAATATAACAAACTAATTCTGTAACATAAATATTAACGTCATTTCAACTAAATTTCCATATAAAATATAATAACGTGTAAATTTTTTACTGTAGAGAGAACACAAAGCAACCATAAAGGAAAACGGATGGTAAATTATTACCGTATTTACCCTACAGTACCCAAAGAAAATGCGCTTGCATACATTACAGTACATATAGGGGGAACATCGGTACATGTATTTTACATTCTAGCACTGCGGGAGACACAGCAGTACTGTACAGTATACAGGTTTAAATTTTGAGTTTGAAATATGAAGTATATTTAGGGTTTAAACTATAAAAATTCACAGTTTTTCACAACTCGCGGTTATTCTGGGAGCCTAACCATAGTGAATTTCCAGGGTCGACTGTATACGCTCATGATATGTTTCTAGGTTTCTGACCTAAAATGAATGGTTATTTTGTCTTTACTAACAGTGTCCCACTTTTCTTGTATTCCCTCTCTTTTTTTTCTTTTCATTCAACACAACCCCTTATCACATCAGTATACCTCAGATCAAAGTAGTTCTGATCAGTTTAGCTAGTGAGATTCCACAGGTGCTCCATCAGAAGAAGAAGATTAGCTGGCAGGACCACACATTGTTTCCATAAACAAATAAATCAAACACCGGATCATTTATCCTATTTCCTGATTTTCCAATTAAAGCGAATTTTGAAGCACACTCTGTCTATTAGAAAATCCTACATCGCCTCCCAGTTGGGACTCTTTCCTACCAGCTTTCCTACCTCTCGAAAACATTCTCAACTTAGAATCCATTTTTAATACCAAGATACACATTATCTATCTCAGGCTGCCGCCTTTAGACCTAGTTCAGACCTAGTACACTGTACCCTTCTGGAGACTGGTTCACTTGTAAACTCATATAGTCCTCAGCTCATCCATAGCGTTCAGAGTAGTCTATATATCAAATTAATTCTGAGGGAAAACAAAAAACTTTCTATCCATACACTCCCCGAACCCAGGTTCAATGGCGACGTGTCGCATAGTCTCGACTCTCACTCTCCCTATTAGCTGAGATTCGTCATCGACCGATTTCCATCAAAAGCGTCACCCTGGCGGATTCCCAGCAGCCCCGCGAGCCCATGGCGTCCTCAGTGCGCTTCACTGTGACGCCGACCAAAGCCGAGGACATCCCAGGCCTGTCGGACGCATCGCCCGACATTAGCTCACGTAACAGCGGGCGAGTGCGCTTCGGCTCACGAGAGAGCGTCAGCAACAGTGAGGACACGCCGGACCGAAGCCACCATGAACACGGTAAGGAAGAAATTGTCAGCTTTGAAATTTTACTTGATGTCAGAAAGGAAACAAACAAACAAACAAAAAAAAAACTGTGGCTGTGTTATGCTGTGTCATGTCCACGTGTCCTCTTACAAATCAATGTATATATTTTTTTCCTTTATCCTATATACATTTGTCAGATGGAAATGTTTCCATCTTCGCTGAATGCTCTGATGGTTAGAAAAATTATGTATAATGACTGTCATGGAAGAGTTTGGACTGTTGTCTTACACAGGGGTTCTCCACCACCATCTTTTGAAACAAGCCAGTACAATCCTCCATTTTACATCCATCCATCCATCTGTGTTGGGTCACAAAAGGCCTGGAGCCTATCCCAGGACACTGCAGGCACAAGGCTATGGGGAACAGTGTTGGGGGACGTTACTTTTTAAAGTAACTAATTACATTACAAAATTACTGTCGTTAAAAAGTAATCAGTTACATTACCGCGTTACTTTCTGATAAAAGTAACTAGTTTGAGTACTTTTCCATTGCAGAAAATGAAAACTCCTTTGTGATTCCTCATGCATGTTGTTTTAGTCAAGACCTTTATAATTATTCTACCATCATCACTCAGTGAAGTTTGGCCCATAATCTGTTAACTACTAATACACCTATCTCACCTACACGGTTTCACGGTGGCCGTAAGTACGGCTCATCATGATTCACCGCGAGTTTTGGTGCTGTGATTAGGTTTCCATCACCGCATAGGTGAGATAGGGGTATAACAGCAGGAATAACAGAGGGGGGTGGGTTATTGGGGGCTGGGCTTGTAGGACGACTTTCACACACACACACACACACACACAATAGCGGATTGGGAATGACTGCTGTCTGACTCACGGATTACATAAATTGTCTGAATAACGGATTACATTTTTGAAGAAGTAACTAAATAACTGAGGATTAAATGGTAGCCCTAACGCGTTAGATTACTCGTTACAAGTACAAAGTAACGCGTTACACCCAACACTGATGGGGAAACACCCTAAATGGAGTGCCAGCTCAGCACGGAAACACAGATACACTCTCACACCCAGTTGTATTCTATTGGGAATTTGAATATACCAGTGAGCCTGCAATACAGACTGAAAGCAAGATTTTAACCCCCAACCCTAGAGGTGCGAATCGATAGTGATAACCACTAAGCCTCCAACATGCAAATTCTGTTCTGATAAACGGTGAAGGAATTTCTTTTTTTTTTTTTTTGCTTTATTTTGCTTGAAGGCAGTCAGACAAGAAATTTGGGATGTGGAATCAAAAGGGCATTATGTTTATGTTTATTACGGAGTTTGTAAAAACAATCAAAGAGTGACACGTCATGTTGACCGTGCACAGTAAACAAAAATAGACAATAACAGCAAAACATCCAGTTTCCCAGTGATTTTGAGTTCCATGGATGCCATAGCCATTGTTGTGGTAGTTCTGCTGGTTGGGTGAGAAAGACCCCATTCCTCTGTCAGCCCAAAGATGGCCAACAAGATATCTATTTGGTATGCAAGGCAGCCTAAGCAGGTGTGTTTGTGGGTTAAAATAATTTGAACTCAAAGGTTCACTCAGGAAATGCGATGGCTCTGGATGTCTGCAGCATGGAAATGTAGGAAATGAATGTTGCATAAAGCTTCCGTGACCGGACATTAAAATGCTTTATCTGTGTTATTCCGATACACAATTGTACCCTGGTTTCAGCTCAGAGGTTTAAACAGCACAGCTGTTTTCCAGGCTATTTGTTGTTTCAGAGGAACTTTTTATAAATTATTTACCTTAACAAAAAATAAAATAAATAAATAAGTAAATAATAATAATAAAAAAAAAAAATTAGGTTTATGTTTTCATTGTTCACATTTTGAGATATAGTTACTTAATTGTTTGTCTTGTTTAAAATTATGTAGATTCAATAAAAAAAAAAATGAGACAATGTTTTACTGCGACAGGCTATAATATAAATTTAAATTATATAAAGATATAATAAAAAACATTAGTGGTTTATGTAGCAGGTGGCACAGTGGCGTAGTGGTTAGCACCGTGGCCTCGCACCACCAGGGTCGAGAGTTCGATTCCGCACCCGAGGTCGTTTCCTCCCAGAGTCGAAGTGGCGTTCCCAAATTGTGTGTGAGATTGGTGTACCACACCTCGTGCCACAAGTCCCCTTGAACAGGAGAAGGGTTATAGACCCTCATTTCCCCTCTCGTCTGTTCCAGCCACTCAACATTCAGCAACACCGGTATATTGATCACTGCCCTGATCATCTGTTTCTCACTGGTTCATGCCATACATTAGATGTATTGTATGCTTGAATGATTCATAGGTCACTGTGACAAAGAAACACATTCCTTTGAAACCGGTCAGGGGCAGGACTGAAGTTGGCAGCCTTACTTCAGGAACTATTCCTCAGGACTACATTAAAATACTTTTAAAATAAATAAATAAATTTAAAAAAAGTCCAGCTCTTTGGAAGCAGCAAAATATGAATACTCTTGCACGCTACTGTCGTATATAGCGAATTGTAGCTATAGCTATATTCAGTTTAGCTGCAGTACAGAAACATTTACTGTTGTGCAACACAATTTGCAAACAGTTTTTAAACCCAAATCCCTCTATCTGTAACTTATCTACGCCAGTGTTTTTTTTTTTTTTTGTTTTTTTCCCCCCTTTTTGTAAAACAGTAGTCATTTCATCATAGTTGTGGAGTCAGGACAGAACGTTCAGTGACTTAAAACAGGAAGCTTACAGAAAAAATAACCTGGCACAGAATTCTGAAACATTTATGTTAGAGCATAACTAGAACAACACACAGTTGTTTCCACGCAACCTAATATCTCAATTCATTTCCAAATATAGATCATGTGTGAGTGCAGGAAAGAATCAGTGGGGTGACGGAGGGACAGAAGGACAGTTAGAAAAGGAGGAACGCTGGTATCACAGCTCTTCAGTATTGTTGGTTACAAGATATGTGCAGTTTACAGTAAAATGACTCAATGCATCGATTCATCTGTGAATGTGTTCAAATGACAAAACTAAAGGACTTTGTTTTTTTTAGTTCACACTTCTTATTCGGATAAGAACATGTGTACAGATTTACTTCATAACATTGATGTTTACATTGAATGATGAATCAACCGCTTGTTTCGTGGCCAACTAATTGATAGAAAGACTAGCACTTTTGGTTTGTTTTTTCTTTTTTATTGTAACATAGAATGAATCAAAATCTCTTGCTCTTGTTGAAAACTGTTAAGTTTTTTTTGTATTCAAGCATATTATTATTAATATTATTATTATTAGTAGTAGTAGTAGTATTTAAAAAAAAAATCATATATATCTGAACATTCCAAGTGGCAACGGTGGCGGTTAACACCTCTAGGGTCAAAGGTTAATTGGCGTTCCCAAATTGCCCATTGTGTGTGCATGTATGTGTGTGTGTTCTGCAATGCATTGGCACCCTGTCCAGGGTGTACCATGCCTTGTGCCAAAGTCTCCTGGGATAACGGCTAGGCTCCAGCCCCTATGCGGGTGTTGGGTGTGGCTATATGCGTCGCTCAACAAGGCCAATCAGTGCCATAGTTGTAAGGTGTATGGACAGAATGTGCGCAATAAGTAGAAACTAAAGCGTGACACAGCATGGCTTACAGCAAGAAAAGCAAAGTAGACCAAGAAAACTGAACCTTCAAAGATGAATGGATGGATCAATATGTTTATTCCTCCCGCAGGACGAATACCCTAAAACCTGTTTGTCTAATTCATCCTAAAACAGTGAGACAAAACACGTTAGAGCAAACATATTCGCAGCGGTCCGAGGCGAGGGCGTGTAAAATACCCGAACTGTGCAAGCTCAGTATGACAGAGAAAGGACTCTGATTTCACATTCATTTATAGTTCAGCAGCGTGCAAGTGAAGATTAATTGAAAATTGTTGTGCAAATCCAAGAAAATATACAAGGCCATCAAAGTTCAAACTGTCCAAGTTTAAAGTTGTTACTGAAAATTCAGTAGAACACTGAATTTCGAGAACACTCGGTCTTCAAGATTTCTCTGTGTAAAAAGATTTTGACATAGAAGGTGACAAAAGAAGCAATTTCCTAGCAACCCAGAGAGAACGTTATGTACAAATGATTAAATGCAAAATGCTACAAAAGACTCAAAGCCCAAACACAAGTGAATGCTGGGAATGTGCACTTGCACTTTGGATAAGATAACTATTTATCTACTCTGTTATTTAAAAAATACAGTAGTGTTTGGACCGGTCCAATGATATCGAGAGAGGATTAAAAAATATATATTTTTTTGTTCCTTGGTGGTCAGAAGGTCACTACTTGCATGTACTGTACAGAACGGGCAAACAGATAAGAAAAGCTCAGTTTTTGTGTTTTCCTGCAAGCGTATCTGTCTCAGTTGTTTGGAAGGGTGATATTTATTTTGTGAGCCTGCCGTATCTGTAATCAGAGAGCGTTTTCTCCACACCAGGCCTTGCAATAGCAGAAATAGAAGTTGGCTTCTCATGAAAGCTTGCTGACGAGAGCAACCACAGAAAATTTCCCTGCTCAAGTAATCTCAGGAGCTAATATAGGACAAATAAATGTCTTAATGTGTGCTTTTTAAAAAATGTGGAATGTTAAAGATCAAGTCACGTACGCATAAAATTTAATGGATGCACAAAATATTGTTTTCTAGTTGTTTTATCTGTTGCAGTACACTGACTAAGGAAGACTTAGAAACTAGTACAGATCGTCCCCGACTTACGAACGAGTTCCGTTCCGGGAGCTTGT
Organism: Clarias laeviceps; assembly: GCA_030014305.1. Taxonomy (NCBI): domain Eukaryota; kingdom Metazoa; phylum Chordata; class Actinopteri; order Siluriformes; family Clariidae; genus Clarias; species Clarias laeviceps. The sequence continues at coordinate 11,391,062 of JAQMYJ010000013.1, read as the reverse complement.
CCGTAAGTCGGATTTGTTCTTAGATCAGACAAAGTGAGTCTTGTACGCCTTTGACACGAATATACAATGTAAAGGATACCAATCCATTTAAATAAATCTCCGTGCTCTTTCCCCACACTGCCATCATGTGGACAAAAACTGTAACTGTGTAAGGAAATTAATCTTGCGCCTTGAAATCGTGAGAGGAATCCTGGACGCCGTTGAGGATTTTCCGAAATTAGGATTATTTACCATCAGGACAGCCGTTTTCTATCATCGTGCTCACGGACTGATGAGGCCGACTCATTTCTCCCGTCCGTTCGTATCTGTGGAAATTCATAACACGAATGTTTGTAAGTCGGTGACTACCTGGATTGGATTTTTGACACTAATGTTAAAGTCCATATAAAACCATGCTAGCTAAAATAATTAGCTCCGTAAGGAATAAATAAGTCAATATAAATCTGACTGATGGTTATCTTTCTTTTGAAACCTCTTCAGTAATTAATTAGGAATTCCTTCGCAGTTTTTTTTTTTTTTTTTACCTTCACATAGCCACATGGATTTCCTCAGAAGTCCTGATGTTTGCTTGCATGACTGCACATGACACACACAAAGGCACAGCTGTGAGTCGAATTATTGGAAAGAAAGAAGTGTATCCCCGATGGATTTTGATATTTGCTTCGTGTGTAAGGAGTGTCGCTGATTCAGGGTGTGTGTGGGAAGGGAAGTGAGAGTAATAATGCTGACACAGTCACTGAGCCTGGTGAAACAAAGTGTGACAGTTCAGCTACTGCGATACTGCTACCTCTCTCTCTCTCTCACAAACACGCACACACCCAGAAACATATCTCACAGTCATACAGAGAATTCTGTATCGTAGGCGTTTCATATCACACGTTTATAATCCGTCTCTCTCTACTACTTCTGTTTTTCACTCAGATGGAAATTCTAAGATCTCCAATGTGTACATCAACAACAGTCACACCGTTGACGACGATGATTTCTATGACCGAAACCTGGCTCTATTTGAGGTTTGTGCCACATCACAGCAACTACTTTAACTACAGCCACCGTAGTCTAAGCACTAAAGATCACCGTACATCACCAGAATCTATATTCTTAAAAAAAATAATAATAATTTTTCATCAGTAAATAAAAAAATTTTTTTTTTCTAATGTCAAATTCTCAAATATGCAAGGTTTATATTAACACACTCAATGATTTAATGTGTTCAAGTTATAATTCCTTCAGTAAGTAATTGTGGATATGGTGAAGTTTTCTAAAAGATGTTTATTCAGTAGCTTTGGAAGGAGTCTCCAGTGTTGGTGCTTTATAAGTAAATTTTTTTTGCTCTAGGAAAGTGTGTAAATTTTTTTATTTTTTTATTTTTGTCAGACACATTGATTAATTTCTATATTTGTCGCATGTTCTGTGATGATTTATTCCTTCCTTGCAGTAGACCGTGTGGCTAAAAAAAAAGAAAAAAATGTGTGTTAAGTAAATCAGTGCTGGCTTTAGGGATGGGAATCACCGGTCAACTACCCAATTCAATATTATCACGATATCTATGTGCCGATTCGATTAGAACTGCATCACGATTTTATAAATATCCGATCCGATATTACATTCTTCCCAGATTTTGTTACGATTTTAAACCTTTAAAAAAGTTTAATGATTAATTAATCCTTATAGCATTAGCTTTCTCACTTAAGAATCAAGCACAGCATTTAAACAACTTCAAATACAAGAGTTTTAACTTAAAATTAAGCACAAAAGATACTGTACATCGTTACTGAGCAGCATGCATCGCTCTTATGTCATCCGCCATAATTATTATTACTAAACAAACGGACGAATGCTTCTGGTGCACCACTAGGAAGCTTCTGCGCTCGGCACAGAATCGTTCATATATGAGGACGATCACCTGATCACCGGTCACGGCCAATCAAACTGAAAAGCAGCCAGTTCTGGTCACTGGCCAATGGTCCGGTTCATCTCTATTTTAAATGTAAAAAAAAAAAGTAATAGTTTTGTAGTCAGTGTGGCGATATGTGAATCGCCACAAAAAGAATAACGATTTATAACTGAATAAATATTCTCCCCATCTCTACTGGCTTTTAGCATTCAGGTTTCAATACTGAAAATATAGTTGCAAGCAACGTTAAGCGGGCCCAAGCACCCTGCGCCATGGCCACCCAGTAAGACAAGTGAGCACATACATTTAAAGGGGACATATCAATACCATTATGACTTAATTTTAGAAAAGGGGGAATTTTATGTCTAGACTACCATGAAGCCCCAGATGCTGGGAAAAAAGCAACATATTATGATGTCACTCAATATAATGCCACACAAAGTTATTAATCACTTTTCGGCATAAGTTTAAGGCATCGTCACGGCTGACCCGTTTAAGATGTCGAAAATCCCTTCGCAATTTTGCATCCTCAATGTTTTGAGATTACATAGTCCTTGTTTGTTGGCGATCGTATAAATCCACTAGGAGGAGTACATCAAAATCCACTGATTGCGTTTAACAAACGACCTAAAAAAAAACTCAACTGTTGAGTTGAGCCCATGACATCCAATGTGAAAATTGTTTGGCTCAATGAGCTCTAAATTTGTCTTGGGTTTTGTGTGCATACGTACAAGTGTGTATGAGCTATGCATTAACATCTTGTGTGTTTCCATACTGAAATTAATTATATAACACTGGTGTGTATATGTAGACACAACCTTGTAAAACCCACATTATAGATACAGTGAGCACTTTGTTGAGTGCTTATTGATTGAGCTGTAAATAAAAACCTTTTCATATCTGACCCTGTAACTCTGAACATTCTGTGATCTTAAGGTTTCTGGACCAACTCCAAATTGTTTATAAACTCCATTAATACGTTTGACAGAATTCATTAACACAGGATGGTTATTGATTTGTGTCTTTATGGAGCAAGTGTTTTTTTTCCCCCGCTACATTTAAAGGCCATTTAAAGGGTATGGCTTTGAGCCAAAGTGTAGCTGCATTTAGTGAGATGCATTTAGCGACAAATTTGTATCTGTTTATGGCGCTTTTAGTACGACAAGGCAATGAAGTGGTGTGCTCTCTCTCTCTCTCTCTCTCTCTCTCTCTCTCTCTCTCTAGGAAGAGATGGACACACGACCAAAGGTTTCCTCCCTTCTTTCGCGCCTGGTCAACTACACCAACGTCACACAGGGTGCCCGAGAGCACGAGGAGGCCGAAAGCATCGGAGAGAAACGCAAACCTAGCAAGGTATAAACACCCATCTTGTCCACAAAAACAAACTTCTACAAACTTCTACTTTTACACAAATGACCCGATGAGGCCTAGGATATTCCGCCCCTCACTTTCTGTCACGCTCAAGTGTGCATGAACGATAAATCTAGTCATACAAAAACTTAACCCTCCAGGGTTAAGTTAAAAATACAGTTTACATCACAGTTTAGCTAAAATGTAGATGACATGTCATTTAATTATTATTATTATTATTATTATTATTATTATTTAGCTTATTTATCATGTGGATGAATGCAAACATGCAATTTTTAATTCCTGATCAATGAACTTTATTTTGGGATTACACACAGCCTTGAAAAAAAATATTATAAAATATTATATAAATTATTTTAGTGAGCTAGCTGCTCATCAACGTAGCGGGGGTTTAAATACATTAACCAATATAATGTAACTCTAAATAAGCTGATTAAGTGAAGGTTCCTGTTAGTCTACTTTCTTCTATAATGGAAAAATAGAAATATATGAAATATACCTCATCCCAAGTAACTGGTCCAAATTGAGCTGCCATAAAGATTAGGTGCAGATTAGGTCCAGCAGATCACCTGTATTGAAAAACCACAGGCATTAATTTTTCTGCTCTCACAGCCTCAACTCTTCTGGGAAATATTTCCACTAGATTTTAAAGCGTGGCTGTGAGGATTTGATTTTTTTTGTTTTGTTTTGAAGAGCACGAGAACAGGCACTGGTGTTAAGTGATAAACTCCTGTAGCTCAGTCAGTCTTCCAGATCATCCCAAATGTAGTTATTGGCGTTAAGGTCAGTGCTCGGGTCAGTCAATTTCCTCCACGTCAACCTTAGCAAACCGTGGACCTTGATTTGTGTCCTGATGTGTGTGAAGGTTAGGGGAAGACATACTTCCTGTAGCAGTGTGCAAACCCAGTTCCTTGTTGGTTTTGGAAAACAAATGTTTTCTTTGTATCTGTAAATTCTCTGTAGCTCATTGTAACATGATCTAGCTGATGGTAGAGCATTTCTATTAGATGATTTATTAGGAGGGATGGGAATCACCAGGGATACGATATTATCGCGATACCTAGGTGCCGATTTGATCTGTATTGCGATACTGTTAGAATCATGATTTTATGAAATATGTTAATTCAGTATATTTAAAAAAAAAAAGATTTTGCTACAAATCTAAACAAACAGCTAATAATTTGCTTCTAACACATGGGATGTGTGAATAGTTTATTACAGAGAAACTGCAACATTTTACTACTTTGGATAGAAATATATAAATAAAAATATATATAATTTGGAGGGAAAAAACGCTTTTCGAGTCATTGTGGCGATACATGAATTGCCAGGGGGGAAAAAATCACAGTACATAACTGAATCGTGATTTTTTTCCCCCCCCCTCTATTTATTAATGTGCATGAATGACAGAATCAGGAATATACAGGTATGTGGAAGCAATAATGAAACCACAAGGAGTAAGCCTCATTACTGGGAAACATAACGGGAGGAAAAAAAGTGATGCGAGGAATGAACTCAACCGCTTATAGCTGATAAATTAACGAATAACTTGTTGCGGTTTTAAAGAGGGCTTAAACATGCACATTGTGCTGCATTAATCTTTATTAATGCATTTAAACTAGTCAACTAGCTCACCACACATTATTACATTACATCAGCAGACATTTGTGTCTTGCCTTTTGGCCTCACTTATACATAATCGTATTTATTTATTTTAAGTCTCATATATGTTTGACTCCACAGTCTCCACAGATGGGTACGTTCATGGGCGTATACCTGCCTTGCCTGCAGAACATATTTGGCGTCATCCTGTTTCTCCGTCTCACTTGGGTTGTTGGCACGGCTGGGGTCCTGCAGGCGCTGTGTATCGTCTTCATGTGCTGCTGCTGCGTAAGTCAAAGAAGGAATGCAGAACTATACTTATTTACTAGTTTTAGTGGATGGGGGCAGGCGTTTAGGTACTGCGTGTCCAAAAATAACACACAAGTTGCTTATTAACTCGCCACTAATCTCTCTCCCTTACCCCTTTCTCCCTTAGACCATGCTAACTGCTATCTCAATGAGTGCTATTGCCACTAATGGGGTAGTACCAGGTACGTACGTCTCTCCCAATACGTAATCATATCTCATGTTATGTACCTTTAAATAAAACACATCCATTATTATTCTGTTATTGTAATGTAGGGCAAGTCTTAGAATAAATGGCTTGAATGTTAATGTTTTTTTTGTTTTGTTTTTTAGAGTAATAAGAGTTTTATTTTAGTTAGTAGAGTTGGATGATCTACGTGATAAAAAACAAAGATCTGTGTCTTTGAATTAGGTGAAGTATCTCTAGTTATACTCCCAAGTTTTCTCTATGATCGACGACTCTTGAAGCCCAGAACAGATTATTTTGATTTAGTAACTTTTATTTTTTGACTTTGACCTTTTTTTTTTTTTTTTGCCTCACTATGGTATTATTCTGACTTGGTGTCTTTATTTTTACTTTGAATTATTGCATTTTTATATTAACCTACAACCTCATTATTTTGTGTAAGTCATTATATTTCTTACCAAGTCTTACTAAATCAAAATAATGACATAGCATAAAAACATTTATTCAGACATAGTAGTTCAAAATGTAAGTCAAACATTGATATAATAAACATTGATATCAAAATAATCAGAATAACAACTTACTAACTAGAGAGGTGCATTTTCGAAATATAAAAAAAACTCAGGCCACAATATTACAATGTTTCCTTTATTTGTCTGAAAAGCAACATGATTAGCATGATGCTAAAATGATTAGCGTGTCGCTAACATGATGCTGGTGTGATTAGCCTATTGCTAGCACGACACTAAGATGATTTAGCATGTTGCTAGCACAATGCTCACATGATTAGCATGTTGCTAGCATTATGCTAACTATTTTAGCTATAAGGTACTTATACCTGACAACTTGCAAGCCTTTTCAAATGTGATAAATTTTATATTTCTACAAAATTCTAATATAAAATAGATATTAAATTCTAATAAAAAAAATTCTTATTAAAATGTTCTTATAAAAAATCTTATATAAGATTAATTAAAAAAAAAATTTGATCTGCGTTAGAATCCGTCAAAATTGGTCTCAATTTTCAGTCTATGGGATTTTTTTAATTTTTTTTTTTTTGCTGATTATTCAGGAAAGGGGTGCTATGACTTTTCTAAGGGGTGGGGGGATAATATAAAAAGAATAATAATAGTGATGCTTTGCAATCAATAATATTAATATTAATAATAACTTTTTCAGTGGATTAGATTAATACAAAGTCAGAATGATTAGGTGTTTTTATAAAATAATGACTAAGCAAGCTAAAAAAATATAAATGCAGCATTTGGTAAAACAAAAGAAAAATCACAGCTTGCAGTTTAGGGCTTCTGTAGATGGCACCTTGTTGGCTTATTATAAACAGTAATCAAAGGGTTCCACAAATCATAAATTTATTGTTTTGCTTACCAGGCAAGTGCCCAAATGTTCTGAGCAGTTCTACGCCTCCAACTATCTGCCAAAAAAAGATTTCTTCATCTGCGTCTCCCAAACACTGCACAGAACACATTTACTCCATCCCCACGGTCAGGCAGTCTGGCACCAGGTGTTTTTTAGCTGTAAGCTGTGATCAAAATGGCCGTAGCCTCTGAATAGTATGTAGTATGAAAACTGGGCATATAACCGAAAATATCTCGTAGCGCACCTAACATATACGATATATGATTAAATATAACATTTAAACATTCCTTTTTTTTTAGGACTGTAACTAATTTTTTTCACATATTCATATTGTGATTATTTTGACTCATTTTGCGATTCCAGTACATAAATGACCAACTATGCATATGTTACCTGCTACATTATATTGCCAAAATATTCACACAACCATCTAAATCATTGAATTCAGGTGTTCCAATCACTTCCAGGTGTATAAAATTAAGCACCTAGGCATTCAGACTGCTTATACAAACATTTGTGAGAGAATGGGTCGCTCTCAGGGGCTCAGTGAATTACAGCGTGGTACTGTGATAGGATGCCACCTATTGTATGCAGTAAGTCCAATCGTGAAATCTCCTCGCTACTAAATATTCCACAGTCAACTGTTAATGGTATTGTAACAAAGTGGAAGCAATTGGGAGCGACAGCAACTCAGCCACGAAGTGGTAGGCCACGTAAAATCACAGCGGATGCTAAGACGCATAGTTCACAAAGGTCGGAAGAATCAATAGCTACAGACCTCCAAACTTCATGTGGCCTTCAGATTAGCTCAAGAACAGTGCTTCACATGGAATGGGTTTTCATGGTCGAGCAGCTGCATCCAAGCCTTACTGTACTGTACATCACCAAGTGCAATGCAAAGAATCATGCTTGGGTGGTGTAAAGCACGTCACCAATCACCACTGGACTCTAGAGCACCGGAGGCGTGTTCTCTGAAGTGACGAATCACGCTTCTCTGTCCCGCAATCTAATAACACGAGTCTGGGTTTGGTGGTTGCCAGGAGAACGGTGCTTGTCTGACTGCATTGTGCCAAGTGTAAAGTTTGGAGGGGGTTATGGTGTGGGGTTGTTTTTCAGGAGTTGGGCTTGGCACCTTAGTTCCAGTGAAAGGAACTCCTAATGCTTCAGCATACAAAGACATTTTCATGCTACCAACTTTTGTGGGAACAGTTTGGAGATGGTCCAACATGACTGCGCACAAAGCAGAGTCCGTAAAGACATGGATGAGCGAGTTTGGTGTGGAGGAACTTGACTGACCTCAACCTGATAGAACACCTTTGGGATGAATTGGAGCGGAGACTGCGAGTCATGCCTTCTCGTCCAACATCAGTGTCTGACCTCGCAAATGGGCTCCTGGAAGAATGGAAGCCTTCATGGAAGAGTTGAAGCTTTTATAACTGCAAAGTGGGCGGGGCCAACATCATATTAAACCCTATGGATTAAGAATTGGATGTTACTCGAGTTCATATGCATGTGAAAGCAGGCAAGCGAATACTTTTGGCAATATAGTGTATAAATTCCAGCCTTTTGCACCCAATTTTTATGTGATTAATCGTGCAGCGCTACTTTCAACATTTTACCTTGGTAGCACATCATAAAACTTTTAGAGGATTTACAGTAGACAACTAACATAGATTTACTAATTTCCTTTTCTCTGTCTGTCTATGTGTCTCTGTGTCTCTTGTCTTCCTTTAGCTGGGGGTTCATATTTTATGATCTCACGCTCGTTGGGCCCAGAGTTTGGAGGTGCGGTTGGTTTGTGTTTTTACCTCGGCACCACCTTCGCTGGGTCCATGTACATCCTCGGAGCCATCGAGATCTTGCTGGTGCGACTGTTTTTTCTATTTTTTTTCCCCCTCACACTGCTCATCATTCCAGAATAACATTCTGAAGACTAGCGATTAGCGCTTAACGTAGCACATTCACATTATGACTATGTTGCCGATATTCAGTTCACAGCACAGGATTGTTTACAATCTCCATTTTCCTACTGCCACAAGCAGTCCAAAATAAAGCATGTGTGTGAATAGTCATTCCACAGGACTTTTCCTTTTGACTCCTGATGAATGAATTTGATTTAGTTCCGAATATCAGGAAGGAAATGTATCAAAGATTTAACAGTTACTGTGATACGAAACTAATATTGGCACATGTCTAATAATGAATCATTTAATTATATAGTGAACTTTTACTTTCTATCTCTTACATTTTGTAATTATTAATTATTAACTATGTTTATACTCGTCACTCTTTCTCTTTTTTTTTTTTTCCCTTGTTCTTCTCTCACAGATGTATATCACTCCATCAGCTGCCATCTTTTACTCTCATGAGCCAGAGGGTGAAGCTGGAGCCATGCTGAACAACATGCGCATCTACGGCTCCATTTTCTTGCTGCTGATGTCACTTCTGGTCTTTGTCGGAGTCAAATACGTGAACAAGTTGGCGTCACTGTTTCTGGCCTGCGTCATCATTTCCATCCTCTCCATCTATGTTGGTGCCCTGGTCTCCGCCTTCAGTCCACCTTCCTTCCCGTGAGTCCAATTATGATGATAATTGGTGATGCAATGATGTCTTGTGATATCAAAGTATTATACTGCCACTAGTTACAAGTTACAGTTTTCTGTGGGTTTTTTTTTTTTTGTTATTTAAGTTTTTATTGAAAAGAGATACAATTCAATACATCTGTTTATGACTTTTGTCACGTTTACAACAGTTATAGCTTGTATATTATCAAAAAGCTCTACATGGCATAAAACAGATCAAAATATCTCTTTGGGTTATCTCTCAATTATAGAAAAAACTATTTATGTATAGACAATACCTAATCATAAAACACAGATTCTATAACAAAAAAACATTTGGTTCTATAGGGTTCATATACTCAATCCACTTAGACCAAAAATCAACAAACAAATCTATTTGGTTATTCATATAGAAAGTAATTTTCTCCATTATAAACACATTTTTTTACAACATCAATCCAGTCCTGACTAGGTTTGTACCAGAATCTAGTAATAGCTTTTTTTACTTGAAGCAAGAATTATTCTATACATGTATTTGTTTTTCCCTTCCCAGGAAGCCATGACACTGTACCCATATAAAGTACCTCAAAACTGAAATCAGTTGTAATGTTTAAAATACTTTCCAATACCCTATGTATATCTTTCCAAAAACATAAAATTTTAGGACATTCCCTAAAATATTTGAGAATGGTTCGCATCCTGTGAGCCACAATGTCTCCAACAATTTGAATTGCCTTGAAAATAATTTTTCTGTTTTGGGGTAAGGAAAAACCTAATAGTATTTCTCCAGCAGAATTCTCTCCAATATGGAGAACGGGAGGTTGCCCATTATTGTTTACATATATTTTACCAGTCCTCGGTTGAGAGGATAATCCCACTTTCTTTCTCCCATCTTTCTTTAATGTACAAGGATGAATCTCCTTGTAAATCCATCAAGGCTCTATAAAGTTTTGTAATAGTCTTAAACATTGGTTCAGCCTTTTAAGCTGAGGAGAATATTTTAACTAGAGCACTCTTATTTGGATCTTCATCGACCCCTTTTTTAATTTTCTGACAAAAATGATGTCGGAGCTGGAGGTATCTGTAAAAGTCTTTGGATTCCAAACTAAATGTTTTTTTTTAGAGAATTAAAATCTAGTAATTGTCCTTTATCCATGATCGAGCAATAAGCAATGATCCCTTTCTTGGCCCATATTTTAAAAAGCATATCTAATGTATTTGGTTTAAAATCAGAATCATATGATGGCCATTTCAAAACATTTATAGAATCCTTTAAATTATAGACTTTAATAATCTCGAACCAATTTTTAAGTGTTACCTTAATCCTTTGATTTTCTTTCTTATTTTTAATTAAATGATCATCTACAATGCTAGCTTGAATAGGGATCCTGTCAAACCAACCCATCTCTATATCCTTCCACCTTGCCTGATATTTTTGTAAACATGGGAGAGCAACCCCTCCTTTATCTTTACTCAGTTGAAGGGTTTAAAATTTTACCCTTGGTTTCTTGCCTTGCCATATGAATCTGGAGATCAGTTTATCCCATTCTGAGAATCGTTTTTTGGGCAAGGGAACAACAGGCAAAGACCGAAACAAATAGAGCAGTCTTGGGAGTATGTTTTGCTTGACTGAATCTAATCTAGATCTCATGCTAAAAAATGGTAAAAGATTCCATCTTGCAATGTCGAGTTTTATTTTTTTATTAATAGGACCATAATTAAGTGTTTCTAAATTGTTCATATCCTTAGGGATATTTATTCCTAAGTATTTAATAAATGTTAGGTCCCATTTTAAGGAGTAATTTTTTTTTTGTTTTTGTTTGGGGGGGTTATAATTAAAGGTCAGTACCTGAATATTTAATTTCAATTAAACTAAAATATTTAATTTAAATGCTTAAAAAGAGCTAAACGTTTTTAAAGTTTCCATTAACTCAATCAGTGTCTCAGTTGGGTCCTTTAGATAAACTAATGTGTCGTCAGCAAACAGTGCTATTTTATGTTCATCATCCTTGATGTTAATACCTTTTATTTCAGAATTTTGCCTGATCCATTGCCCCAGGGGTTCAATAAACAATGCGAAGAGCAGAGGAGAGAGAGGGCACACCCCTGTCTGGTACCCCTCTCAAGTGCAATGCCTCTCAATAAATTACCATTTATTTTAATTCGCGCGGTGAGGTTTGAGTATATATTTTGAACTACTTTAATAAGTTTCTCATAAATTTAATTTGATAAGAATGGCCTTAAGGAAAAGCCAATTGACAAGGTCAAAAGCCTTCTCCGCATCAAGGCTTAGGAGAACAGCTTGTAATTTAGAGTCTTGAATATGATTGATAATTTGGAGAGT
>JAQMYJ010000013.1:11368401-11379317 GCA_030014305.1 Clarias laeviceps | reverse complement strand
ATTCAACTCTGTTCTAACTTTCTTAATTTCTTGAGACAAATTTTTATTAGGATCCTTCTTGTTTTCCAATTCTAATTTATTTAGACTGTAAGTTTTTCAAGTCTACATTTCTTTAATTTAGACGTAATGGCTATAATTTTACCCCTAAGAACTGCTTTACATGCGTCCCATATTATAGAAGGCGGTACTAAACCATTATCATTTTGCTCCACATATTGTTTAATCTCTACTACAAGTTGTTCCCTAATCACTCTATTATTTAAAATGCCAGAGTTTAATCTCCAGAAAGTGTTTTTTGGTTTAATCTCTAATTTTTGATATTAATGCATGATCAGATATATCAATTAATCCTATATTACAATTTTTAATTCTAAATTTGTCTTGTTCAAACTTTAGAAAGTAATCAGTTCTTGAGTATGAATCCCTTATCACTATGTATCTAACCTCTTTGTCTTTTCTTTCTGCAAGATGTTCATAAGTCACTTTATTAGAGATTAAAACTGCAACCCCTCTCCTACGTCCAGATCCAAATGATGCAGAAAAAACATTTAAACCCCATCCGATTTAATTTGTTATGCTCTATTATACTGAGATGAGTCTCTTGAAGCAATGCTATCTCAATTTTCTCTTTTTTAAGTTCAGTTAGAATCTTGCTTCTTTTTACATTATATGACGCTACCTTTATGGAATTACTCATTTTCCTTTAATCCACATATTTTCCTGTGTTTTTGATTCAATCTACTCACAGTTGTATAACAGACATCTGATAACATCCCCTTCTGAGTATGCATTGAACATGAACAGGTAAACAAAGAACAACCAGAACTTTCAAGTAAAAAAGGCGAAACTATAAAAAAATAAAATCAAGACTTCCAAACAAGGGGTCGCAACATATCGACCCTTCAATGAGCAAGGATGATAAGCATGCTCCATGGGAAAAACCTCTTGTACTTGTGGTGTACTAAGGGCCCATGCACTTAATCATGTCGACGTAGAAACAGTTCGTCCTTTCCTTCGGTAATATTTGCACTTATCACGCATGTCTTCTCAAGTCGGGAAGTGAAACTTAAGTTAAGAAACTAATAAAAAGTAACAAAATGACGATGAAAGTACTTCAAAAAAAAAAAAAACATCAGTGTACCTTCGATTTCTGTCCCAAAGAAAAGGTGTTTCTTATCCTTCACTTATCTTTTGTTTGCAAACGTCTGAATGCAAGAAGTTTGTCTTTGTAGGATGGATGTACGCTAGCAGGTGTCCCACGCTTTTTGTCGGTCTTTCTCCAGGTCAGCCGCTGAACCCGCTCAGTCAGCAAGGAAGGTGTGCTGAGAGCGGTCACCGGGAGACCTCTTTTCACCATATCGGTTGTTTCCTCCTCCGCGGAGTTGTAGATAACCGTGCCTTCAGTGTAGAAAAGAATGAAAGAGTCGGTCATCAAAACAGCCTGGGAGAAGCAAGTGATCAAATGGAAAGGTAACAGGATTTTTTTTGATCATGACTATGCTCTCGATGTGCTGTGGAAACAGAGGAAATATCAAGATGCAAAAGGATGCTGAGGGAACACGGCATCAGATTAGATTCCCTTAACCTGGCCGGGAATCGCGTTTGAAATCTGATGCCGTCATAGTCATGATCAAAAAAAATCCTGTTACCTTTCCATTCGATCACTTTCTACTCCCAGGCTGTTTTGATGACCAACTCTTTCGTTCTGTAGTTGAGGAACTTGACAATTATCGAGCGTGGTTTGGCTTCGGCTGATGGAGTAGGCGCGAGCGCTCTGTGAGCCCGTTCAATCTGGAGGTCCACCGGCGGGATCAGATCCAGAGTCGATTTAAGTAAATCCTCCAGAAAAGAAATTTTTCAGGTACGCCATAGATCCTGATGTTTGACCGTCTGGCTCGGCCCTCTTGGTCATTTAGCCTGGCTTCAATTTGCTCAGTTAGCCGTATCATCTCTTCCAGCACTTCTTCCGTGTTTTGGATTCGGGTCTCAGCCTCATCTATTCTATTTTCAGCCTTTTCGATTCTTTTATTAGACTTATTAAATTCTTCTTTTATATCCTGAAGTTGTTTGTGGCTGTCCTATCGAAAGTCCTTAATCTCGTTGAGAATCTTTGCTAGGCTAATTTGTTCTCCCTCATGTGCTCCGTCACTGCTCACGGTATTCTGTTTGTGTACGTTTGGGATGTTATCATCATCTTTTGTAGTGTTTTTTCTTGGTCTTCCCCTTTTCTCAATAGTTGCCCCCTTCATAACTTTGTCAGCACTTAGAAATTTGTTAATATCTCACTCTGGGGCACCGAATTCGTGCAAATTTACGGAGCTAATGAATTATGCTGCCATTTTGGAAAGTACGCAGACCGGAAGCCAAGAAACAGTAAATTTTTGAGTGTGCATTATTTATATTAAAGAATCAAATGTACGATGAGTGGGGCCCAAGCACCTTATGCTATCACCCCCCCCCCCCGCCTGCCTCCAAAAAGCCCGGCATGTTAGGGGAAAAAAGCATCACCTTATGATGTTACGCAATGGCATAGCAGCAAGTCATTAGCCACTTTTCAGCATAAGTTTAAGACATCATTACAGCTGATGATGTAATAGCCATGACATCATCATGCTGATGGCATAGTGCTTGGGCTCTAAAAATAATGATTGCAATATATAATTTACTAAGTATTCACTTAGTAATTGGTTGAAGCACCTTTGGCGGCAATGACAACACAGGAGTGGCTTCAGAACAACCCTATGAAAGTACTGTAGTGACACAGCCAAAAGCTGGACCTGAACCCAACAGAGGATTCCTGGAAAGGCCTGAAAATGGCTGTATCCATCCTACCTGATTGAGCGTGAATGATTCTGTCAAGGAGAATGGAAGTAACTTTCAACAGAAATCATGTAGCATCATTCACAAGAATACTTGTGGCTGTCATTGCTGCCAAAGGTGCTTTAACCAAGCACTAAGTTAGCTCAATAAGCTGGCAGGCTTCTCTGCCTTTATTATGGCCTTCCTTCATTTTGAAACAACACTGTACAGAAACCATAAATCACAGAAAAAAGCAAAAGGTCTGCTCTCTTTGAAGAGGAAAAACTTAATTTGAAATCTGATTCATTATCGCACATTGTATTACGAAACAGGAGTTGTAAATGTCTCGTCATATGCAAGTAGTCCTCGACTTACGAACGAGTTCCATTCCAGGAGCACGTTTGTAAGATCGATTTGTTCATAATTCAGATAAAGTGAATCTTATATGCCTTTGACACGAATATATACAATGTAAAGCATACCAATTCAACTGGTTACACTGCCACCATGTGGCCAAAATCCGTAATTGCGCCTAAGGATATGAATCTCAAACATAAAACGTAAGTGTTGTCTCTGCGCCTAACAAGGGGGAGCTTTTTTCCACTGTATAAACTGAGGATTTGCCGACTCAACAATATACCGAACTTTAGACATTTTAAACATTTCACTTACACGCTGAAAATATTGTATATAATTGTAAATATTGGTATCTGGTGCACTGCAGTGTTTATTTTCTTGTACAATACATGTAAGCTACTTCAGTAATTGAACCAGAAATAGAACCGCAGTCCGTTCGTATCTGCGGAAAATCATAACTCGAATGTTCATAAGTTGTGGACAAACTGTACACTTATTAAGAGAATGCACAGTAATTGAAATACTTTCATTGCGTCCCTAAAGTTCTTTATTTGCTTCTAAATTTTTCAGCTTGGGAGCACTTTGTGTCATTAAATTGCGCCATTTCTATTCATCATGTCTCCCCTCAGAGTGTGTATGCTGGGCAACCGGAGCATCTCTCGACATGAGCTTCACGACGACCTTTGTGCAAAAACGGTTCTGTACATTAACAAAATGGATGTCAACACCAGCGTCAACATCAGTGAAAGCTTCAACGGCACAGAAGCTCCTCCTGTTGCTCCGTTATGGGTGGAGAAGACAACAGATCTTTGGTTGCGTTTTTGTAATTCATCGGCACTGACCGCGGCATGTGACAAGTATTTTACTCACAACAACGTGACAAAAATCGAGGGAATCCCTGGACTCTCAAGTGGAATTATTTCAGGTAGTACACACCAACATGGAACTTATTAGACTGTTTATTCTCACATGACACCACAACCTTCTCAAATGTTTGGATGTAATTGATCAGAAAAGACGTGATTCATTTTCTATAACAGCCTCACTGACATTAGTTTTGACAGGAGGTCTACTTGTGTCTATTTTAGAAGTGTCAAATTATTGGTCTGCATCAAGCAAACAACTAATGAGATTTGAAATTACTGGAACTGGGTTAAAACAGTGGTGAGACCAGTAATGCTCTACAGTTTAGAGACAGTGGCACTGAAGAAAAAACAGGAGCCAGAGTTGGCGGTAGCAAAGATGAAGATGTTGAGCTTCTCTTTGGGAGTGACAAGGATGGACAGGATCAAGAATGAGTCCAACAGAGGGACAATCCATGTTAGATGTTTTGGAGATAAAGTCAGAGAGGTCAGATTGAGGT
The DNA here is from genome assembly GCA_030014305.1 of Clarias laeviceps. NCBI lineage: Eukaryota > Metazoa > Chordata > Actinopteri > Siluriformes > Clariidae > Clarias > Clarias laeviceps. Next base: position 11,374,798 of record JAQMYJ010000013.1, on the reverse strand, counting down.
GGTTCAGTGGAGATTGTGAACATATCGGTAGAAGGATGCCAAGGTTGGAACTTCCAGGCAGGAAGTCTAGAGGAAGACCAAAGAGGAGATTTATGGATGTAGTGAGAGACGACACGAAGAAGATGCAGAGGACAGGGTTAGATGGAGGCAGATGATTTGCTGTGGCGACCCCTGATAGAAGGAAGGAACTAGGTTAAGAACCCATCGACACATTATCTTGTCAAAACTTGTAAGGACAGTGCTGAACCATCAACTTTGTGGGAGATCAGTTAAACACTTCAAGTTGCGTGGTTAAAAACAAAAAGTAAAGGAAAAAGCAAAGCTATGTTTAATAGTAAAAGTAAGAGCATTTCCATACCCAATGTGATGAGAACTTACAGGATTGGGACTAAAACAGCTGTGTGGCCATAAGAAAACCACTTGTTATTAAGACTAATCAAAAAAGAAGGCTTCAATTTGTTTGAGAACATAGAGAGTTTTAGACTTGATTTGAGTTATGGAAAAGGGTCATGTGGTCTGATGAGTGATGGATGCATCAGGGTAAGAAGGGAAGCACACCATGCATAGTGCAATCTGGAGGCAGTGTTATGATCTGGGGTCGCTTCAGTTGGTCAGGTCCAGGCTCAGCAACGTTATGAAGTCAGCTGACGACCTGAATGTACTGAATGACCAGGTTATCACATCTATTGAGTTTTTCTTTGATGATACCATGAGCATATTCCAGGATGCAAATTGTGAAAGAGTGAGGTTTGGGAGCATGAGGAATCATTTTTACACCTGACCTGGACACTATATTACCTGCTCTAATCAAAACTAAAGTTGATTGAATGAAATGCTTAAAGGTGAGTGTGAATAACATTGATTATCTTAGTACAGTGGCACCTGGAAATGGGTGGGATATACAGTATAAGGCAGCAAGTGAATATTTTGTCCCTGAAATTAAGATGTTGGATTTGACCAACTTTGCAATAATTGTTTTTTCTACAGAAAACCTTTGGAGTTCATACCTGAGTAAAGGAGATCTTCTAGAGCGAGGTTCAAACCCCTCCCCCAGCTCACCCTCCACATTCTCCAACCATCACCTTCCATACGTTTTCGTGGACATCACCACGTCCTTCACCCTGTTGGTGGGAATCTTCTTCCCGTCCGTGACAGGTGCGCAGCTCTCTTCTCCTCCTCCTCCTTATATTATGTTCACCACATTTGTTCATTCCTCGAAATAGGAATGTATAACGTCTTCTCTCGTATCCCTGTCCTTATTCACAGGTATCATGGCCGGCTCAAACCGCTCAGGGGATCTGAAGGACGCCCAGCGCTCCATTCCCATCGGAACTATCCTAGCCATCCTCACCACCTCTCTAGTGTGTATCCTTAAACACGCGCTCTGGCTCACAGCGATAGTTTGAGGCCGAGGTGTTTTTGCATTATTGAAATGTTTTCCTGAGTGAGATCGCCAGATCTGAGCAGCGTGGTGCTGTTTGGGGCCTGTGTGGAGGGAGTGCTTCTCAGAGACAAGTGAGCACGCTTTCTGTCTTTCTTTGCCTTTATCATTCGTCCATTTATCCATACATTAACTCACACATCCCATTCACAACTTTAGTTTGTTTCCTCCTTTCCTCCCAATTATTCATTCTTTCTTTCTTACTTTTGATTTAAAAAAAATTCCTTTCTTTATTTCATATTATCTTGCTTCTTTCTTCCTTTTTCTACTTATTTTGTTTTTTTTCTTTCATATTATTTTCTCTTCATGTTTTTTTATTATATTCTTTCTTTTTTTCCTTCATCCTTCTTTTTTTTTGTTATTTTACTTTACTTCTCCTTTTACTTTCTTTCGTATAATTTTCCTTCTTTTTTACATTTGTATTGTCTTTCTTTTTCTACTTATTTTGGTTCTTTCTTTCATATTATTTTCTCTCTTTGTTTTTTTTATTTTCTTTCTTTTTCTTTCTTCCTTCATCCTTCTATTTTTTCTTATTCTGTTTTTTCCTCCTTTTTCTTTGCTTTCATTCTTTTTTGATTTTGTATTTTCTTTTTCTATTTATTTTGGTTCTTTCTTTCATATTATTTTCTCTATTTGTTTTTCTTATTATTTTCTTTTTTTTCTGAATTCATCCTTCTCTTTTTACTTATTTTTGGTTTACCCTCCCTTTTTCTTTCTTTCTTTCTTTATTATTTTAGTTCTTCTTTTTCCCACAACATTTTATGTCCTTCCTTCACTTCTTCCATCCATCCATGCATCTCAACATTTTTATTTTGTTCTTGTTCTTATAATTATGTTGCATTTCATTTGCTTTTTATTCATCTGCTCCTCTTCTTTATCCATCCATAATCTTATTTAATTTCTTCATTTAACTATAATTATTTTTAGCTATTTTCATCTATCCATCCATCCATCCATCCATCTATTTAAAATTATTTTTTTTTTTATTATTTTTGTCTCTTTTCATGTTGTTTTTCCCTGCAGGTTTGGAGATTCTGTGAAAGGGAACTTGGTCGTAGGCACGCTCGCATGGCCCTCCCCCTGGGTCATCGTGATCGGATCTTTCTTCTCGACATGCGGCGCAGGCCTTCAGTCACTGACCGGCGCCCCGAGATTGCTGCAGGCCATCGCTAAAGATAACATCATCCCCTTCCTCAGAGTAGGTCCAGTGTGTGAATCATGGATCATTATGATCCGCCTGATTTATAGAGATTTTCTTTAATATTTAAAAATGGCACACCCAGGGGTGTATAAACATTTGAACGTGTAAACTGGAACGATTCATCTTTAAGGCATTCTGTTCATCTCGCTGCAGGTTTTTGGTCACGGTAAAGCTAACGGCGAGCCTACCTGGGCCCTGCTGCTGACCGCCTTCATCGCTGAACTGGGGATCCTCATCGCTTCACTGGACCTGGTCGCCCCTATTCTCTCTATGTATGTACTCATATTCGCACATACATAAATACACACAGAACTGATCTGTACACATTGTTCATCCATCATTACACTACACGGCTGCTGAATTCTGAGATCTGATTAATCAGAAGCTGATTGTTTTTATATAGCAGTAGCGCTAACTATGATTATATAAGTCTCAGGATTATATTAGGAGATGTTTCTTCGAAAGCATCATCATTTCTTTAGTAACAGCTACGTCACATTTAATTACATAAAACCCTGTTGTTATTTAACAAGGTGCAAATTATAAACATTGCCTTCTGTAAGAAGGCGTTTAATATTTATGGAAGAGGACTCCAGTCACTGCGAATGCTTTATTCAGGGGAAGTCGTCCAAACACAGGACTTTGTTCATCCTCAGGATGGCTGCATTTTATTTTTTTCCTTGTTGTTGTTTTTCAGTGAGTCCTGTCATGTTTTATTCCTTACTCGTCACAATTTAGGCCTTTTGTAATGCTGATTTTGCAAAAAAAAAAAAAAAGAATCTGCAATGTACAGAGTGTATTATGGTGGACATTTGAACTCATAATCGATTTTTTTTTTTTTCCCTCTTCGCAGGTTTTTCCTGATGTGTTATCTGTTTGTGAATTTGGCCTGTGCTCTTCAGACTTTGCTGAGGACCCCGAACTGGAGACCTCGTTTCTCCTATTATCACTGGTACAAACACACACACACACACACACACACACACACACCTGCATCTAAACACACACATTCTTTCTCCACATGGTGCCTGTTTAATATTTGCTGTTTGAGTTTTATGACCTTTTAAAGATGTGTGTGTCTCTCTCTCTCTCTCTCTCAGGACACTCTCATTTTTAGGGATGATCATTTGCCTGGCACTAATGTTCATTTCATCGTGGTACTACGCACTTGTCGCCATGGTGATCGCCGGCATGATTTATAAGTATATCGAGTATCACGGGTACGTTTCCATGAGAACCAGAATCCTCGCATGACTTCATGCATTTAGCACGAGCTGGAAAAAAAAAACAAGATAATTGATTTAATTTGCCCACAGGAATAACAATTTACTATTGGCTTAGAAATGCATCTGTCCCAATAATGTCAAAATGGTACTTCTATTTGTGCATACTGTTGTGTTTTAATATTTTAAAATATATATATTAATAATACACTTTGCTAGTTTGATTATAAAGCCTTGTCACACTCTCAATCTCTTTTTTTTCATATTTCTATAATAATAATATATTTTATTTATAAGTGCCTTTCAAGCACATATAAAAAGTAAGGAACTGAAAAAAGCACTTCTTCATAAAGAATTGAGAATAAAATCAATAAAAAACATTTAAGACATATAAGATCCATAAGATTAAATAGATAATTTTGTGTATATATACATATAGTAAAAAAAAAAATTTATATTGTATTAAATAATAATAAATAATTATTATACATGCGGTATAAACTATGTTATTATATTGTAAATGATAATATAAGTGTTAGGTATGTAGAAGTCAAATCATTAATATCAGTAATAAAATAAAGTTATTAAAGACATTAAAGTTATGATATGCAAATTTAAAAAGACGAGCCTCGCCGGCACCCTAGAGCAGTTGTCCCCAGTCACCAGGCCTTGGACCGGTACCGGGCTTTCACAAAAAGAATGAAAAATATATATTTAATTTTGTTTCCATTTTTTGACCATCAGAGTCTGCAGAGTGTTTTATTTAAAAAAGAATAATCAGATCGTTTCCCATTCACTTCCGTCTGCACATGTGATTCACGTATTCCAAGCCCGCTCTGTATAATAAATAAGGGCGTTCGAACAACTTTCTGGATTAAAATCAAGACGGAATATCCTCCACAAAAGCATTTTATTTATTTATTTATTTTTTACAAAAAATTAAATTACGGAGCAGACTTGAGGACATAAGGAATTCACTTCGGGTTTCACTGCACCCCATCACTCCTAGACATCTTATCACAGGGAAACAAGACGAGTATAATAGTGGCCTTTAATATCTAACTGCCTTAGAGAACGATCTAGATTAGTTCAGTCACTGGAGCAACAATATACAAAGGTTTGAGTGTCATATAGAAGAGTTTTAAAATGTGCCTCTATAAGCTGGATGAAGCTGGATTACAAAAGATATGTGTGATATCTTCTGATATTTTAGATTCTACATTCTTGCCTTTTTGATATTCCGATTCACTGATACATATGTGTGTGTGTTCCAGGGCGGAGAAAGAGTGGGGAGATGGAATTAGAGGTCTCTCACTGAGTGCAGCTCGCTTTGCCTTACTCAGACTGGAGGAAGGGGCACCACACACCAAGAACTGGAGGTGCATACTCTTATTTACTTATATATAAAAAAATTTTTTAAACAAATCATCATCTTTTTTTATTTTCCAACTGTGGTTTTGTGTGTGTGTTCAGACCACAACTACTGGTTCTGCTGAAGCTAGACGAAGACGCGCACGTTAAATCTCCACGCCTGCTCACGTTCGCCTCTCAGCTGAAGGCCGGGAAAGGTTTAACCATCGTGGGTACCGTCATTACCGGAAACTTCCTGTACGCTTACGGGGAGTCGCTCGCCGCCGAACAGGTTCTCTGGATTTCTTTTTCCGCCATTTTTTCATCCAGCTATAAATCGGTGTCCATCAGGTCAAGCGATTATGTTAGTATCAAATTCTAGCAGTTTCTTCATGGACACATTAATACTTTATCACTTTATCAGAGTTCAGTTTTACTTTATTCGTTAAATCAGGCCTGGTATGCTGTGAAAAGGTATTTGCCCCCTTCCTGATGTTTTTTTTAATAACGATTCAAATTTTAATATTACACAAAGATAACCCGAGTAAGAGCAGGAAAAATGCTGTCCAAAACTTTCTGGCCCTATGTGAAAAAGTAATTGCCCCCCCCACCCCGCTAAATCATACTGTGAATGAACTGTATTATTTAACACTTTTTTTTTATTATTATTATTTATTTATTATTATTTTTTTAAGTTAAATTTCACTTGCCACACCCAGGCCTGATTACTGCCAAACCTGTTGAATCAAGAAATCACTAAAATAGAGCAAGTGAAGCACACTAAAAGATCTATTTTTATGTAATATTAAAATCAGTTTGATGATCTCAACAATTTATGTTTGGCCAATATGAAAAATAAAATTAGGAACAAATGCTTTTTTCACAGCATTGTATTAATTCATTTATTCATTATTTATGAGTCAGGTTATCTGTGAAGGTAAGGTATAGTAGGTGTAGGAAAAGGGTACATATACATAGTTCAAGTGCGTAAGAAAAACAGTGAGGCAAGTAGTTGCAGGCAGACAGTAAAGATGTTTTATTATTATGTGAAATATTCTTCAAAAAAACTCACATTCTATGTAGGGTCGGGTACGGAAACCCTATGCCTACACTACTGTTCAAAAGTTTGGGGTCACTTGCAAATTTCTTTGTTTTTGTTTAGTGATTTATTTTCTACATTCT
>JAQMYJ010000013.1:11347064-11360526 GCA_030014305.1 Clarias laeviceps | reverse complement strand
ATCTTTCCGTGCGTCGGTCCTCACATATTCAAACTGCATAGGTGAGATAGGGGTATAACAGCAGGAATAACAGAGGGGGGCGGGGTATCGGGGGCTGGGCTTGTAGGACGACTCTCACACACATACACACACAATAGCGGATTGAGAATGACTGCTGTCTGGCTCACGGATTACATAAATTGTCTGAATAACGGATTACATTTTTGAAAATATAACTCAATAACTGAGTACTTAAATGGCGGACATAACGCGTTAGATTACTCGTTACATCAAAAAAGTTATCCAAATACTCTAACACCTAAGACTGTCTCTTGCTACACTAATACACTCATTCCAGCATTTCAATAGTGCTTGGATACCATCGACGTAGAAAGTTTCTTCAGTACTCCAGAGCCATGATCAGACTGTTTACTTTTATGTCATCGTCACTGCTGAAACTCTGGCCTTCCAGGAACTTCTTCAATGGTATTTTCTTTTATGTAAAAAAAAAATTAAATGCTTGGTTTGGTCAACAACAGTGTTCAGGACAATGCACGACCTCAACACAACACTTGCACATTACAGGAACTTGGCTGGGAGTTATCGCCACATCCCTCACACAGTCCCATTGTCCCAAGCCATTTCCACATGTTTGGGCCATTTAAGGAGTTCCTGGGAGGCCAGTGTTTCAGACATGAAGCAGGCAGTCTGATCATGGCTCTGGTGTACTGAGAAAACTTTCTACCTGAATGGTATCCAAGCATGAGTGAAACACTGGGATAAGTGCATGAGTGTAGCAGAGAAATATATAGATATAAATATATAAGTTATATAGAGAAATAAAAGGAGTTGTGTTTTTTAGAATTGTTTTCTTTTCATTTGTACCTGGATTTTATATCTACCATAATGAATTATTTACTGTGATGATGAATTATCCTTGACTGAAAAACGCAGATATGGAATTCCTGGAGGTTCTGACCGAAGGCCTGGAACGCGTCCTGTTGGTCCGGGGTGGAGGAAGTGAGGTCATCACCATTTATTCTTGATTTGCCAATAACACTCATTCAGCTGATGATTTAATCAAACCATTGAGCAGAGCGCCGTGTGGATGATGCATCACTGGCTGTGTCACAAACATGCCCTGCCTCCTCCATCAAGCCACACACACACACACACACACACACGCACACACCGTCCACATCAGCCTGTGTTCGCCAGCACCAGCTCCTCAGCACTTGTCGCCATTTCCGTGTGAACGACACGATGGATATGAGTGTGCGTAGAAGCGCTATGCGTCAAAACCAACTGATAAGAAGAAAAACAACAACAGACACACACACACATTACACGTATTACACAGTGGGACAGCGAGTGTGTTCCATGGGTGGACTCAGGGGTTGATGGACCTTGAATGTGTGATATGTATGGTATTGTTTGGGCCGCTGTTTTGTTCCAGATCGAACGGTTATTGCTAAGAGATTGTTAAAGGCCGTGTTCAGCTACTGTACGTGTTTTCATTTGTTGAGCAACAAACGTGGAAGGGCCGAGACTTCAGAATGAAGGGCAACATTGTTTCCTAGCAATATGACGCAGGCATTGCTGCACATTTTGTCAATGTTTCAGCATGCTATTTCAGTGTCGTTTATTAATGTGCTTGCATGTTAGTGTGTACGAGTGAGAGAGAGAGAGATCCATTTAAGTCCTCCACCTGGACCAGGCAGCAAATTTTTGTTTATTTGTTTGTTTGAGCAACCGCAATGTGCTTTCGGCCTTTCCACTGAAATCCCTGCACTCTAATGATGATTGTATTTGTGGTCCTTTCAAAAGTATGTTTTTAAGACAAAAAAAAATGTTCTCCGCAGAATGCCTGTAGAATTTTTTTTTTAAATGTGCAGAGATAGCAATGTTTTCATGTTTTGTTTTCTCTGTGCTTTACACATCTTTCTTTGTACTTTTAAAGCACAAAGAAATTTTTATGTTATGTCTTTGTTGTTGCTGTTGTTTTTTTGTTTTTTTTTACATTAATATTTCAAAATCAACGGTGGAAGTTGATAAGTGGGAAATAAACTGATTTTAGAAGGAAATTGATATTGATTGGTGTTGGTGTGTTTAATTAGATTATCCTTACAGATCCACTTCGTATTCGTACTCCAGCTGATTAATGTTTATTAACAATTGTGTTATTCATAATTTATTTATACTGTAATGAATTCATAATTTGATGATCTATTTTCGAACCCCAGCCACTGGATGCAGTGCCGGTCCCTAGCCCGGATAAAATGGGAGGGTTGCGTCAGGAAGGGCATCCGGCGTAAAACCTGTGCCAAGTTGTAGTGCGGACTGGATATTCCGCTGTGGCGACCCCTTGCAGCCGAAAGACCAACAACAACATTTTCTAAATATTATTTGTATTTTAGTTACAGTTGTACATTTTAACTAATATTTAGAAAATGTATAATATCAGAAGGAATAACATTTAAAATGTATATAAGAATATTTCTTCAAAAAGTTTTATAAGAAATTATGCCAGTAAGCCAAAAGCAAATAATATAAGCTAATTAAATATTTTTTAGTAAAAAAGAAGAAAGAAATTGGCTGTTTACAACGTATTAAGGCTCTGAATAACCAATCAGAAGGTCAATGGCTCATGCCCCATCTCCACCAGGTTGCCACTGTTGGGCCCTTAAGCAAGGCCCTTAACCCTTTTTGCTCCATGTGTACAATATCTTGGCTGACCCTGAAAAACATTTGACTGTGCAGTAATTTGTATGTGATAAATAAAGGCTTAACTTAAATAAATCAAACATTTCGCTACTTTTACATAAAAAAATTATTAATATGTAAAATATCTAAGTACTATTGTCTGAATTAAAAAAATATATATTTCAATAAATGTACCTATAATTTGTCTAGCTTGGTAAAAATGGTCTTGCTCTCAAATGAACCTTATTACCTATACATTATTACCTCACTGTAGGATTCTACACTGTTTATAGTTCGACACACTATGTACATCGAAAAAACCAACCAACACATCACTAAACTTAACACGGTCATCTCGCAATTTGGTTACACAATTTTAACATGGCACAATGTTTCTTCATTAAATTACTTGTTACAGACGAAACCTTGTAAAGCATTCAGACTTTGAGGGAGCATTTGTTAAAGAAGAAAAGAGTCCAAAATTCAAAATCTGAACTCAAAATCCCCGGAAAAAAGCATCACACTATGATGTCACTCAATATGTCCTTCAGGAAGTTATTAGCCATTTTTTGCCGTATGTTTAAGACCGCCACGGCTGAACTGTTTGACATATCAAACTGATAATCCCCTTACAATTTTGCATCCTTAATGTCTTGAGATCTTATCGGTGGCGATTGTATAAATCCCTTCCCTCCATCCATCCGTCTAGAAACCTCTGTAGTGCAACCAGGGACCGTGAAGACCAGTGGTGACCAGTGTATTTATTTCCAATGTTACAACCATTTTAGACCATTCACACATGAACACACCCACTACAGGCAATTTGGGAATGCTAATTATCCTAATCTCCATGTCTTTGGACTGTGGGAGGAAACATGGGGAGAACATGCAAACTCCATGCACACAGGTGGGAATCAAACCCAGCGGTACAAGGCGACAGTGCTAACCACTAAGCCACCATGCCACCATAAATCCCCTAGTAGGAGTGTTCTTGCATGTGTGTATGAGCTCACTCACTCACCCAGCTTCTATACCGCTATGTCCTCTATCCCAGGAGGCTTAGGGCACGAGGCAGGGTACATCCTGGACAGGGTGCCAATCCATCACAGGGTACACACACATATACACACACACACACACATTCACACACTACGGGCAATTTGAGGACGCCAATTAGCCTAACCTGCATATCTTTGGACTGTGGGATTCTGGCTGATGTCATAGTGATGTCATAGGCCTGATGTCATAGTTAGTGAAGGGCCCTCTTGTTCTTCTAAGGATTATTATTATTATTTTCAGAATCCATTTTTTTTGGAGGCCATAGGGCAGATGTCATAGTGCTTAGGTAATAATCACACACTATGACATCATAGGGCTTATGTTAACACAATATGACGTCATAGTGCTTGGCTCCTAATAATGCTGTTGCACCAAACAAAATTTTGTAAAATTAAAGTTTTTGAAAAAATTAAGGGGTTCATCATTGCAGACATGTTCGTGGACTTTAACCTGAAGTAATAATATCACTCTTTACATTAAAGCTGCTTTAATTTTTTTAAAACTATTTCTACAAACCATTTTCCTGACGGGTAATTTTGAAATTACAATTTGAATTGGAAGGTTGCGAATTGGAAAATTCCGAGTTCCAGGTTGGCATAAAAAAACAACACAGCGCGGCGTTTGCTACGTCACATCCGCTTTTAACCCGGAAGCCGGTTGCCATGTTGTGTGTGTATTTTATAAGCTTGTGAGAGGCGCTTTGCTCGGAGTTTTCAGGCAGAAACCGTGTCGATTTCAGGGCGAGTATGGAGGTAAGAAGAGAAGCCGAGAGTTACTCAATGTAAATAGCTCATCTTTCTGGTCCCTTGTCCTCCCCTGACGTGTTAATTCACACTTTTGCGCCTCTACATCTCTATTAAACAAGGAGTTTAAAAAGAAAATAAAGCCACCAAGAAGCCCATCAACTTACTTCCTTGTTCTGAGATAGCTTCCTAGCAGCTAGTCACAAACGAGAGCTAACTAGCTCTCATCTTTATTTTACAAAAAACTAACTTACTTTCCTTTAAGGTTTAACTACTTACATCTCTGCTGTTCAAGCTAATACATCTGAGTTAACTTAAAAACTTAGTCACTTAGAAATAAAGCTACTTCATCATCATCACTCACACTTTTCTGGATCTTTTTTTAGATTTGTATGGAAAGCTATTCAGCCATTTGTGTATTGTTTCCTAAAAGCATTCTCAATGAAAGAGGGTGTGTTTGAGACAGCTATGTGGTGTAAATGTCAGGAGTTTTTTTTTTTTGGATGTTTGTGTTGTAAAAAAAATAGATTTGAATCTATCTACTAATTGTTTTGAATGCCTGATCTGATCCTTATGTCCAGGTTAGAGTTTTAGTGTTAAAACTAAACTTAAAGGGTAAAGAAACTTTAAACCAAAATCCAGGGTTGGAACCATGACTCTTCTTTGCTTTTGATTCAACCATGATATAAGTCTTTTCTAAACCAAAACTTTAAAGTGTGTGTTTGTTTATATATTCGATTAACTGGACAACACATGCAATATTACTCTAAATGAAAAATATCCATCCATGAGTGTCTGAGTGATCCTAAAAGGAATCAGCTCGCTCAGTCTACACTCTTTTAGAACGGAGAGTCGACTCTTAGATTCTGCACTCAAATAATTGGGAGTCGATTCTTAAGATAGAGTCGAATGAACACAGATGATACAGAGAGTGTAAATGACTCCAGTTTCACTGTGCTTGCATTCTGTTAAAATCTGAATTTGTTTCAATATGTCATAGTTTGCTATTTATTCCTTTATAATGGTTTAAAAGGGTTTGTACTATTTGGTGAAGTAGTTGGGCATTAGTGGATCAATTTTAGGCTTTAAGTTATTGATTGGAAGTTCAGTGGCTCGAGCCCCATCTCCACAGTTTTTTTTTGTGTGGAAAAGCGCGGCACTGGTTCCAAAATTGGGAACCGGCACGGGAACCAGAGCAGTGGAAAAGAGGTATGAGTTGCTGCTGTTGGGCCCTTGAGCAAGAGCCTTATTCCTGTCTGCTTCAGAGGTGTTAAAATGGCTGATTCTGCACTCTGTCCCCTGTCCTGCTAACAAAAAAAAGTTGGGATATGCAAAGAATAAAGAATTTTGTTGCGCAATAATGTATAACAAAGACTGAACTTAAACTTAAATGTATATGAATATAAGCAGAGTAATCGTTGTATCTTTCTATTAATCTAACATAATTGCTAATCCGAAAAGAAAACAGATTTTGCTAAATAAAACAAAGATACAGTAGATGAACATCGTTTTCCCATTAGAGGAAATCTTTTTATAATAAGGCAGTGGTGTTTTTGGGGAACAACTGAGGTGAACATCGGATGCTTGATAACACACATGTACATGCTTGATTTGCTACCCTTTCATATTAATACAGACATTGAAGTTTGTACTTTAATATTGCACTAATTAAATAAAAAAATTGTCACATACACAGTAAGATACCCCGTTAAATACTTATACAGCTTCCTGTGATGTAAATAGAAAGATACCTTTGCAAGAAATAAATTGCACTAGACAGTACAATTAAAATATATTTTTTAATTGTATTCCTATAAAAATTAGTTAATTTTTAATTATTAAAAATTAAGATAAAAAATGAAAGCAAATTAGAACAAAGTGTAGGCATTATGCAGGATACATTACAGAACTGTACAGAAAGAACTCATGAATAGGATATATTTATAATACATTTTATTCATAATGCATTCTAATATATAATACATGGTTTCTATTAGCTTATCTTTGCTTGGTTTTGAAGTCAGGAGTGAATCGATTCAGAGTCGACTCTAAATCGGAGTCGATTTCCCGAGTGTATAAAGTGTAGAAGTTATTCAGGATAAATTACATACTTTACAGAAATATATATTTAAAATGGAGTTTATTTACAGTCTATAGAATAGAAATAGTATTCTACAAGCTTATCCTTGTTTGGTTTTGAAATCTGAAATGAATCGTTTGTCAAGACTCTTAATCTGACTCGATTCCCCTATTCTCCCTGAGTCTCTTAAGGATTTTTAAAAGCTGTACCGGTGTTGAGTTCCGTTAGGCCCGGACTGTTCCACTGCTCGGATAAGAGGGGTTGTGTGGTATCGTTGAAAACGCGATTCCTGTGGTGTCTTGGTGTTTACCGCCGTATAACCTTTATAATCAGACGTAACTAGATGCAATACGTGATTTTCCATCAAAATGAATGTATAATGATTTATTCAAGACGCGTGAGATATTCGAAACTTCGGGACACCCCTGTCCATTGTGAAGGCGGAATCCGTGTCTCGAGCTCGATTGAGAAGCCTGTGTGGTGGCGCACGTAGCGCAACGGGAGGAAAAGCGGTTAAACGGTTTTAGGAATTTAAATTGAATTAAATTAACGTCGGTTTATTTTAAAGTATCGGGATTACACGTGCTGTTGGATTTGATACCGGACGAGTGCGAGATGGGGTGGAATCTTGCAGTAACCGGTGTGTTTCGTTTTCCTCCATGTGGCTGTCATTCAAATGGAATCCACGTTAGCACCGAGCTAACCTGCTAACCTGCACGCGTTTGCCCTTTTAGTCGATTTTTCCGATTTAAGGTTTTTATTGTATTCGCGTAAATCCGTGACACACACACAGTGTGTGTGTGTGTGTGTGTGTGCACACCGCAGTGTGAATGTGTGAGTCATGCGGGACAGCGCAGTGTGTGAGGAGCGAGTGTAAGAGGATTTGACCCGGGTTATTTCTGGCACTGGAGGGGAACCCTCGGCTCACTGGATCCGTCCCAACCCACTTGGACACTAGCGAGGGTTTCTGTGACTCGGTCGGCGTCACACTGCGGTTCCGATTTCTCTCCCTCCTTTTATGCGCATGCGCACACCTGTCCTAAAATGGATCTGAATTTTTACTCGGATCTGACGGATGGTACCGGACAGCCAGGAGACTCCGAGTTCCTGGACGCTCAAGCCTTTAACGGATTTGATACAGTGCAAAAGGTGATTAATGTAATCCCTTAGGGTGTTAAACAAACCAAACTCATTGTGTGTGTTCACTTTCTTTTGTTGAAGGAGGATTTGATTGTCTTTTATGGTCCACTTCAGTTCTCTTTATGTTCACACTATGGTTAATCTCGAGATCTCGCACCTTTTCCAGTGATGATTTTTAAAAAAGCGAAACTATGGGTCTGAGGGATGCACATACTTTTAAACAAAGGGGGTTTATCTTGAAACAATGAGGGTCCCACATCTCCTCATGATTTGAGAATTCATTCAAGCTTAATCAGTATTAATCACCGGTGAATGCCTTCTTATTAATCTTCATGACCGTGATTATAACTTAAAACCCAAGCGGCACAGATACGTGCCACGGCAACTCAGCATAGTTCAATGAGGATTAAAAATATATATATATATATATATATATATGTGCTTATATTAAAGTCTTTCTGGTGTGTGTTAACGGAAAGGCTTCAGACTTTCAGGTCTCTCAGGACTCTCAGGTTATTGGTTGTCAGGTAGAACAAAAGTTATCATTACTTTTATGATGGGTAAATTTTTACCACCATCAGAATGTTGCAAAAATGTAACTCCCAAAATTAGCATATAATTATTATTAATATATGCATTGAAACGCGTGATTGTTTGTATTTGTGCTACGTCTTTGCCTTCGTGACCCGGTTTCTAATTTCTTTCGCTCAGTCGTGTTTGCTATTTAAAAGTTGCTTAAAATGAACTAAAATTCATTTCCTATTTTGTGCTGAAGAAAATGATGCGTCACTCTATACTGCACAATCCTGAACTCTATTTGTGTTTATTTAAGAAAAAACAGCTAAATGAATAATGGCTAACATGCTGGCAGTGAGTTGAAGAGACAGCAAAAGCTGTTCTACACATATACTGTATTTTGAGGAATATACAGTGTATATATATATATACACACAGTGTAATCTCAACATACAAATGCCATTCGTTACAAATTTCCACCTTAAAAGTGTTAATTTGCTTCAGTATACATACGACTGAATGAACCAAACGCCAGCTAAGTTGTGCATGCGCCTGGGAGCCACTCAAAACTTGTTTACGTCAGTGGAAAGCCAAGTGAAGCGAGTTTACTAATTTCACAACATAGATTTTAGTAATTTACTAAATAGTTATAACATTTCCAGCACTCACTGCTTGAGATTACTTAATACCTTTATGCTGAAATATTTCTGATGTGTTTAGTAAGGTCAACTGACGAGTATTTTTATAATCGAGTAATCTGTCAATTATTGGAACGATTAAACGGATCACAAATGTCTTATTTCGCTGTCAGCTTTCATATTGAGTTTGAGGTTATTTTATGCATGTGGTAACTGACAAGCAAGATCATAAAGATGAGTACATCATTGAAAATGTCTTAATGAACTTTCCTGATGAAAAAAACTGTAAAACGGAGGAAAAGCAAAGTAGCACCAATAAAATATATAACTGTAAAATAAAGCTGAAACTTGAAATGTTAAGAAAACTAAGATTAGGTTTGTGGTAAAGGGCCTGAGAGTGAGGTATGTAGGAAATGTACACGCACCTGAGGAGAAATATACAGTAGCTAATTAGCACACGCCTGTGTGTGTTACTGTGAGCTGAAAAAAGTCTAGTGCGTGTTTGTGTGCACGAGTGAGTTTCATCCGAAAAGGTTCATTGAGGAGAACTGGAAATAAAAACCTGACTAACACAAAAACACACACACTCAGATTATCAACATTCTTTTCAGGTGTCAATCCTCTCCCATGTAACTGACTCTTGCGTCCTTCGCAACAAAGCAGCGGCTGTTTTACTCATGTTAATGTTTTTATAATTGGACGTTTTTTTCCTCTCGTGAAGGCACTTGCCACTGCCTCACTGCTCACTTCGCTCTCGTAAGCTCTCGAGTGTTTAGTTCGCGCGAAGATGTCATTGCTGAATCGACAGTTAAATTTGTTGCCAACTAATTTGATTATCGATTTTAGTCGATAATATCAATTAATCGTTTTTCCTGAAGGAAGATAACGGTCGTGAGCCACTCCGACATCACAGAAGGACATCGGTCCCTGTTCGGACCAGATTAGTTTTTCAGCAGGGCATCTTTTCACGTGGTTGTAAAATCATCATCCTCTGTTCACAACACGGTGTCCAAGCAGTCCAATTGGAATGGTGAACCGTCCAATTTTGAGAATTAGTCGTATCAGTCAGACAGTATCAGTTTCGCCAGTGATTTTCTTGGAGGAGGAAGGAGAAAAGCACAGACTTGTTCAATCCAGATGTAAATAGTCACCTAGTTACTTCATAGAAATGTTTATACTGTTCAGATAGGGCAGTGTTATTGGTAATCCAGTTTCACTCACCATTTTTCAGCAACATTTGATGTGGTATAAATGAGAAATTCAAACTAGAAATAGTAAAGAGCCCATCTGGACTTGTTATGCGATATTTGAGGTAATGAGTGTCTTGATGGTCAAATTCTGGGGGTTAGATTAGATTACATTTGTAAGCAACATTGAAGCAAGAGCTAAATTCCAAGTTGAATGACATTGTGGGTATTGTAGGAAAAATGCTAATCGAAGTAAAAATAGAATGTTTCAGATGAAAGAGAAAACGGTCATCGCAAAGAATAAAGATCAGCATTATTTGTCCTTCATGGTGGTTTGTTTGTTTTTGAATGTATTTCTCTTTTTGAATAATTTTACTTTTAATTCTTTTTCAAGTTTCCCGGAGGAAGCGACAACTTTTTACCCATCAGTGGAGAGGGCCATCCTTTCCTGTCCTCCTCCGAGGTACCGCTCCACTCCACATACTCCCTTCAAATCCAGGATGCCGAGGTGCTTTGCGTACAGAATCGTTTTCTGTCCTTCTTTCTGTCCATGTCATTGTTCACATTGTCCACACTTTTTAGACCTCATCCTAAAGCCAGGGTTAAGGGTTTGTAGAAATTGCTTCTAGATTTGGAGACTCATTAGCCATACATTTATGCTACACTCGCAGAAAGGTACTAAGCTGTCTCTGTCTCTGATTGTCATTGGTCAAGGGTGTGTCTTTTATCTCTTTAGTAATCGTTTTAGCTATAAGGCTGAATCTTGTTAAAATGATTTAAGGTATTGAAAGTAAAGGTGCACTATAACCACTATATTCCAGGTGAAAGATATGAGGGGGTAGGAAGTTTCGAGACTCATTTTGTAACGCGCCAACAGGCGGTAGCATGAGGGTGCATGTACAGTCATACGGAGCACCGACCTTCATAAGTCAGTGCGCCAAAAGACATCGACTGGTGCAATTCTGACCACATGCATTAACACGTCTCCTATGTCAAGTCAGAACAAAGAGCGGACGTGAAATCCTGCGTGAAACTGGGCAAATCTGCCACAGAGAAGTTTGACATGATTCGGCAAGTTTACAATGATGCTGCACTGAGGCTTCATGGGCGGAAGAACACCACCGGAAGATGACGAGAGATCAGGAAGACCTTCAACAAACTCAACAACCGAAAATGTCAAAATCACTCAGCAACTTATGCTTACCCCCCAAAGTATCAAGACCATTAATAACGAAATCTCCTGCCGGCATCTGAGGGTGGACATATGGCGAATAAACAAAGCTAATCTCAAAACTTTTTTGATACCACCTCGTTCATAAAGGTACAAAAGTAAACCAAGTAATAACAATAGATATTGTGTGAGGTTCTTGAACAGACTCTGAGAAGAAGCAGCATTCATGAGTTACTTGTCAGTTTGTGCTTTGTTAAAATACAGGAACAAGTGATGTGTGACTTTAAAAACAAACAAAAAAAATGCACTTGGTATGAAATCTTTACTCATAATCTTCTGTTTTTAGTCAGGTTTCAGATGTAACACTCAATCCAGATCCTAAACTCAGATAATCGGTGTAGCCATTTTGAGTCTCCATTACTAGGGCTACAAGTTAAATATGATGCAAATACTAATAGCACTAAAAGCTGTGTATGAGTGAAACTTTCTTTAAAACCTTGTTTTTGGTAAAGATGTTTCTTCAGTGTTGATGTGATGATGCCTCCTTTATTAATTCCAGTCCTGAAGCAAATGAGTGCAGCATACGTTTGGTGATTTTCAGACACACGAACAAGAGACGAGTAAAACATTCATAAGAGAGACACAATAGATGACATGAATGACTCGATTAAGAACAAATACCCTTGTCTCTTACCCATCGCTTGGTCAACTCTTTTTAAGATACATGTCTACCAAAAATAGACTAGAGATAAATTTAATGATGTGAGTTTTGAGTCCTACTTAATGAGGGCATGAGGAGCTTAATTAATACAAACTCTTATTTAAATTACTAAAGAATTATAATCTATAAACAAAAATAAATAGACAATCTCATCCTCTTAACTACCCACCCATAGTCATGTGTAAAATCCGTACCCCCTCTTATTGTGGGTTTAAAATCTGAAAAGGGGGGGAAAAAAAAGCATGGGCAATACCAACCACCCCCTTACTGCTTCCACAGGATGTATGAGGGGTTGCAGCCAAGCGTGCAGAACTTTTATAAAAGCAGAAGTTTTGGCGGTTTGCTGGTCCAGAGCATTCAGATGTGTGTAATGCCAAGAGGGAAAGACATAATCTGTGATAAAAGCAATTGTTGTTGCACATCAATCTGGAAACTAGTTCTACAATGAGAGATGTTCACAAGAAATCTTCCCAGAACTGGACGTCCCAGCCCATTCACCTCAAGGTCAGACCGTGCAATGCTCAGAGAAGTTCAAATAAATCTCAGACCTTACAGGACTTACTGAGCATATTGAAACTTTTTTGTAAGGGTTGCCAGGAGAAAGAGTTTCTGTCCAAAAATATTACGGAAACTGCATCTGAACAAATCACAATGTTCCTATGGTCCAATAAGATCAAAGTAGATGCATATGACCTTAATGTCCAGTACCATGTTCGGCAAAAACTAACCAGCATGACGTGCAAGAGTGATGAGCTTGGCTCGGTTTTGCAGCCACAGCACCTAAGCACCTTGCAGTCACTGCATCGACCATGAACTCATCTGTGTACCAAAATATTCTAGAGGCAAATGTGAGGCCATCTGTCCAACAGCTAAAGCTTGGTCAAAATTGGATCATTGTCAACAGGATCATTGATAATGATCAGCATCAGAATGATTGAAAAACTTCAAAGTCAAATTTGTGGAATGGTCTAGTGAAAGTCCAGACTTCAACTCGATTGAAATGCTGTGGCAGGACCTTTAGAGAGCTGTGCCCAAAAACCTCGATGAATTGGAACAGTGTTGTAAAGAACATTGGACCAAAATGATGTGCGAGACTGATGGTCATTGGATTACTTCATGTTACTGCTGTTAAAAGTTGATCTACAAGCCATTGAATCATGGGGGGAAACTTGGTATTGAGCACAAGTTTTTTTTTTTTATTATTAATAATGGCACAGTGAAAATTTTATGATGTTTGTCTGATGTTGTATTTGCGTAATACTAAGACCTGCTATGATCAGATGATTTATTGTGTTTTTACACAAGAACACATAGGGTGCTTTCACACCTATAGTTCGATTGCTTTAGTCTGCACCAGTCAGAAAAATGTTACAATGTAGTAAACAGACTTGGGTACGGTTTGCTTTCACATATGCAGAGTTCTAAACGAACCAAAATAGACCGCGAAACCCATCGGCACCGGAAACAGACTATTTTCAGAAAAACGCGCCACTTTCAATAATCATGGAGGAACAGCTTTGCTTTG
>JAQMYJ010000013.1:11329880-11342037 GCA_030014305.1 Clarias laeviceps | reverse complement strand
CACACCTCAGGAAAAACTACAAGAATTTTTACTATTTTCACACACAAACACACAAAAGAGGGGGTACTAACTTTTGAACATATATATATATATATATATATATATATATATATATATATAATATACATACACTGATTACTCCATATCCAGTCCATATGTACAATATGTTCGTTTCTTTTCAACCTGTTTTATGTTTGCCGTTATGTCTAAGCAGTGTCGTTTTGCTGTCCTTCTCTTACAGGGACGTATTCATGGCCTGGTGTGCGATCAGAGGACAGAACACCACCACCGTCACTTAAAATCCAGTGCACCAATTGTCAAGCATGGAAGGGATTAAGGCAGAGACAGAAAGCGAATGTGGCATGTGTATTTATAGATATGAGAGACTTTGAGAGGACTATTTTTGATTCTTGTTCATCACTTCCCACATTTCAAGCTAACCGTGAATAATTTTAAAGGGATATCTTGACCAGTCTGCACCAGTATGGGTAACTGTAGTTACAAAGTAGTTATTGGCTGTACTGATAAACTACTGGGCTGATGTATTATTAATTTAACACACAGTTCGACTGAGACCGCATTTTATTTTTATTTGGAAATCTGTCTTAAAAATGTGATCCTGAATTTTCAGTTGTAAAGGATAATAGAGCATTGAAAGGTCTAGAAGGCAAGGATAAAATGCCGAATGATGTGAATAATTCAAGAAAAATATGGCCCAGGTAGTCCTGTTGGGTTTTGCTTAAGTCTCCTACGTAAATTTGTGCACCCAAAATGTAAAAAGGAAAAAATAATTTTTTTTTTGTTTGTTCAGCCAGTCAAGTTCCATGTGAAGTGGAGACGACATTAAACATGTTGAAAGAGTAAACTTGATTTTTAGCTAGATCAACCAGAAGGCACTACATTTTTGATCTGTTAATGAGTTTAACATGATGGAAACTTGCATTATACTACTGTAAAAGGATGTCAAAGTGCCAGATGTGTCAAAGTTAAGTGTAATTTAATTCTTTCTAAAATATGATACTTATATTTACAATTATGGAGAATCCATTTGTGTTGGCTTGTGAGATCATGGGGGAGGAAAAGTCTCAAAAATGTAAATTGTAAAGGACCAGCTCTATGAAGTACAACTTCTCACCTAAATAAGCATGATCTATTTTGAAGATCTCCAAACTCGGATCATGACGCACACAAAACCTCAAACTGTGCATCGTTACTATAATGGAAACATGTACATGAGTAAGACATGAGATTTTGAACAATGAAACACTAGAGATTTTAAATATGATGTACTGCTACATGAACAAGATCAGTGTTTTATATTCCAGGATGTAGGTTTTTTTTCCTTATTTTGCAGTCAGCAGGAGACATTTTTGTTGACAAATTGCAGAATTTCTACATTATATTCTGTTACAAAACAAACGAAAAACCTTTTTAGTGACTTGCATCAATGGAGTAGACATTCCCATGTTAAATAAACAAGAAGCACGAGTCACTTGTGTTTTGTGTGTTGCTTCTACTGTACATGAAAATATCTACTCTGTCGTTATACTGTCAAATACTGATGGAGTTGCCTCAGGATTCATGAAACTTTTCTTATTATACTAGAATTGCAATTTTTGTGAGAAAGATATGCAGTAAAGTAATGCAGCATTTGTTTGGACTGATCAGCAAATTCATATGTGTATTCCAGTTGTAATAAACCAGCCAACTACCTTCACTACAGCTCAAAGGTCTGGGATCACTTTCTAATTCCATGATCGTTCCTGATTTTTCTTTCTTTCTACTTTGTAAAGCAATGCTGAAGGCGTCCAAAATATGCAATAATCTCCTTTTAAACAGTTGGTATTGAGTTATGTCTGCTACTTATGATCTCCTTCATAACGGCCGGTAACTCTTAATGAAGTTCTTCCCTGCAGCCTAGATAAGTTTTGGTCTTGCTTTCCTGAGAAGGTCTTCATGAGAGCCAGTTTCATTATGGTGCTTGATGGGTTTTGCTAATGCACTTGACAATACTGTTCTTGCAGGAACTATTCCAGAAAGGCTGACCTCTGTCTCTTAAAATAACAACTGACTGTTGTTGTATTTAATGTTACATAATTACCTAATTCCATGTTTTATTTCATAGTTTTGAAATCCCCAGTATTGTACAGTAGAATGTAGAAAACACATCACTAAACAAAATTTTGCAAGTGATCCCAAACTTTTGAGCCGTAGTATAGTCAAAAGTGACCAAACCCATAATTAGTACCATTAGAATCGGTTAAAAGCAGTGTATCTCAACCCTGGTCCTGGAGGATAACCTGCCCTGCTGCGTGTTCTAGTATTTTTCCTGCTCTGTCACACCGACTGCTATTAAGGAAAGGCTGTTAATTAGCCAATTAATTAAATCAAGTGTGCTCTGGAGCTGAGAAAAGACTAGAACTTGCAGCAGAGCATTTTAGAACTGGATCATCTTGAACTGCAAAAACTCTAAAAAGGTTAAGATCGAATGAGGGTTAAGGGTAAGTGCATTTTGACTGGATAGCTGTTCGGCTAGCTTTCAAGATGAAGTAACAGTATAGAAACTGGCTACAGTCCCCCCAATATGTTGCGGTCACCTGATGTTTTTTCAGGGCTGATATTAATTATTAGGAAGGAGTGAGACAGATAACTGATGCCATTAAGCAATGCCTTTAAAAGAGAGTTTTAACATCTTAAAAAGTGAAGTAAGCAAAACTTTTACTGATAATGAGCCAAGCCGATAATCAGTCGACCCCTAGTCATATGACAAGTCCTACTACACATTACCAGAGTCATGGTATCTATATGTACGCTACATGGCCAAGAGCCCAACTAGACTATTGACACTTGTGTGTATGTTTCTCGATTTGCTGTTATATTAACCTAAAAGCATCAGGAAAAGCTTTTATCAAAACTTGGTTATAGGGATTTTCCAATGCATCCACAAGAGTATTAGTGATGTTGGGTTAGGAGGCCTGGACACTGTGCGGGACAATCAAGTTCTTCCAAGTCATGTCTTCATGAACACGCTTTGTTTATGTGGCATTGTCATATTGGAACAGGTTTAAGCTTCTTAAACCTATATGGACAAAGGTATTTGGGCAAACCTGTAATGGCATTGTATCCAAATACTTATACTTCATTATAGAGTTGGTCCTTCCTTTGCTGCTATAACAACTTCCACTCTTCTTGGATTCTACTCTTTTTCAAGATTTTTCAATGTTTCCAAGAGAGTTCGTGCTCATTCGTTCTGTAGAGCATTTATGAGGTCAGGCATTGATGGTGGACGAGCAGGCCTGGCTTGCAATGTCTGGTCCAGTTCTTATCTGATTAGTAGTGGTAGTGGTTAGCACTGTGGCCTCACAATTCCACGGTCGAGGGTTCGAGTTCCGCCTTGGGCCTGCGTGTTTGGAGTTTGCATTTTCCCCCATGCTTGGTGGGTTTCCTCCTAAGACATGCAGATTAGCTTAGAATAGCTTAGTGGTTAAGGTATTGGACTACTGCTCAGAAGGTCACAGGTTTAAACCCCACCAGCACCTCCACTGTATGGCCCTTTAAGCAAGGTCCTTAACCCTCAATTGCTCAGATGTATGCGTCTGCCAAATGCACTAAAAGTAAATGTAAATATGTGTGCGCCCTGCGATAGATTGGCACTCTGTCCAGGGTGTACCCCGCCTCATGCCCAAAGTCTACTAGGATAGGCTCCAGGCCCCCATGACTCTATACTGGATAAGTGGTATAGAAGATGAATGAATATGCATTGACATTAGTTTGTACACATCACAACACTTGAACTGAACTCCATGTGCAAAGGAACAATGTGCCCTCATGGGTTTAAGCTAACTGTGAAAAGAGCACATTATTCAGTCACTTCTTTGGTTCATGTCCTTAGTATCTTTATGTTTCACTTTTAAACATGTAGCTTTCCTTTGTATTGCAATAAGAATTTTCGCCTTAAGTGCTCACCCCCGGAACAAATTCAATTTCTATGCGGAGGTTCTGCTGTATATCCTTCTATCTGTGAGTGTGTATGTCTGTGTGACTAAGAGAGGGAAAGTCTCTCTCAATGTCCAAATGTCCAAACATCTGTACTCATTTATTTGATATACATTTATTTATTATTGCACTTTTTATCCTATATTTTTTATTAATCCTTCTACACCTGTTATTTCCTTGTGACTTATCTCTGAGCTTTGGTAATGTGAACGAAAATATTTGTCATGCCAAAAAAAGTACCTTTAAATCTTGAGAGAGAGAGAGAGAGAGAGAGAGAGATTTTAAATGACAGGTATTGGCGGGAAACCTCGGAAAGGCGGGAAATTTGCGCGTGATGGGAGGAGCTTAAGTACTATCAAAGTGGCTTGGGGGCGCTGTTTTTTTTTATGTTTACGCAGTATATATTAATTTATAAGCATATTAACATGTGTGGATGTTTTTCTTACAATAAATAAAAATGCTATAAAAATTGTGTCAATAAATAAGTAAATCAATCAATTCTGCATCGTTATTATATATTATATCTGTATATATATATATATATATATATATATATATAGAGAGAGAGAGAGAGAGAGAGATTTTTTTACATGGGTGTAAAGGCAAGAAACAAAACATATACAGAAGAGGTGTTTCGGATGAAAACTGGTTTAGTGTTCGATATTTTAAGTGAAATATGAAGTGAAGGAGGGAAGTGGTTGTTACAGAAGGAGCATGTGGATGAGGAGGGAGGGGGGGTAACAGCAGTGATGATGATATGCGTGGCTTGCTTTGCTGTGCGGGCAAACATCATGCATGCGCATTTGGCGGTATTTATGCAGCTGAATTAGCCATGGAGCTAGCTCACTCCGACTGATTAGCTGGCGGTGGCTCGTGTGAAGGAAAAAGAGCGACAGATTTTTTTTAAACAATAAAACGGAGTTTTAAGAAGAAATACGGATGCGTGGAGGATATCACGCTGCGTGAATAGCTAGATAAATAGAGTGAGTGAGCGAGTAAGTCAATTAATAAATAAATATATAAATAAATAAGAGGCAGGACAAGGCAAGCACCAACACTCCGGAGGTTTTTTTTTTGTTGTTAGGAGGCGTAAAGCGGAGATTTCTCATATTCCTCTGTCCTGGAGTTTTAGTTGTGCAAAGAGCTGAAGGTTCGAGATGACGGTGAACTTGGACAAGGAGGCCTACTACCGCCGGATTAAACGACTGTACGGTAACTGGAAGGTAAAAAAAAGAAAAGAAAAAGAAAACAAATTTGGACGGAGGGAAAATTCACAGGCCTGTTTTTACACCTTATGTTATGATGTAAGCTTTATTGTAGCGTCAAAAATGAACTAAATCGACTGTATAGGCTGCACAGACATATTCTTAACCTTTCCCGATTATAAACTATTCCCTGTTTCATTTTCACAAGACACCGTTTAAACAGCTAGCATGAATGCTAGCGCTGTCCTGGTTGCTGCTTAGCATGCTAGTTGCTATCCGATTTTTTTTTTTTTATACTTTTTTTTTTTTATATATATACATGAAAATGGTGTAAATGAAGCAGCAGGGAGTTTTCTCGTCTTTTTTATTTTATTTTATTTAATTTTACATTAATTAATAAGTTGACTGTTGAATCTGTTTTTTTAATATATATTTTTTAATTAGTTAACATGGCTAGCACGCGCTCAGTGGCGTAGCTTAGCATCCTTCCTGCTGTATAAAGTAACTTGATTAGCTTAGCAAGCTAAACTAGTAGAGTTAGCATGTTCGTCATAATTTCTGGCCTGGTATTGTTCGGAAAATGAAAACTAAAACGCCATTTTCCCCTCAATGGATGCAAGGAACTGATGATACTGATAATAATAATTTAGCTACACTTAGCTATGAGTGATTTATTTACAATATTATTCATTCTATCTCCTCTGAAGCCATTCCAGTAGTAGTATACATGTAATTATTTATGAGTTTTCAGTTCTTTATTATTATTATTTTTTTTACAGAAAGGTGAAGATGAGTTTGGGAAGGTGGATGCCATCGTGGTGTCTGTTGGAGTGGATGAGGAGATTGTGTATGCTAAGTCCACTGCCCTCGAGGTAATCTCCACATGTGCATGCATTCACATTGTCTGTACATCCTGGACAAAAGTATTTGGCCAAACCTGTTATTGAATTTAGGTGTTTCAATCAGGCCCCTTATCCTCAGTGAAGGGAAATCATAATGCTTCAGTGTACAAAAACATCTTGCCAACTTTGTAGCCCTTTTCTATTCCAACATGACTGTGCACAAAGCAAGGGCTATAAAGACAAGGTTTGGTTAGTTGGGTTTGGTTAATGAGTTCCCTGACCTCAACTTCATCAAGCATCTTTGGGATGCGCTAGAACAGATACTTTTGTCCATATAGTGTATATGGTGGGTTCTTTCATCAAAACTGAGGGATAGAGGTGCACTAGTCTTCTAACTGTTCACTTATCATGCAGGACAAGCTTTAAATATAGTTGCAAGCAACGATGAGCGGGCCCAAGCACCCTGCACGGGTGCACCGCACAACCTGTGTTTATTTGATCGTGTTAAGACCTACAAAAAGCCATTGCCGCCCGGGTGCACCGCACAACTTGCACACGTCACACACTATACAGGGCTGACTGTCAGTTTGGGCCCTAAATATTTGTTGAGCGCGTTGGTGTGCGTGTGTGACATGTAAGGGTTAGTGTATGTGTGTGAGAGAGAGGAAGAGATGTGTGTGTGTGTGTGGGTGTGTCAGTCTGTGTGATGAGTAAATGTGTTTGTGCATTTTTGTGTGTGGTGTCTGTGAACATTTGTGGTGTGTATTAGTACGTGTGAGCCATGAATTGTTAGCATGTATGTGTGTTTCTGCATCTCTGCGTCCGAGAGATGTGATTAACATTTGTGATGTGTACGTCCCCGAACGTGATGTCACAGAAAGTTATTAACCAATTTTCAGTGTAAGTTTAAGGCATCGTCACGCTGACCTGTTTGAGATCTCAAAAATCGCTCTAAAATTTTGCATCCTCAATGTCTTTAGATCACACGGGCCCAGCTTCGTGGCGATCGTATGAATCCCCTAGGAGGAGGCTATCGTTTTGGCAAATAACAGAAAATAACTGACTTCCTGTTGATTTGAGCCCCGGACATGCAGTGCGGAAGTTGTTTGGCTCAATGAGCTCTAAATGTGTACCGAGTTTCAGGTGCATACTTGCAAGTGTGTATGAGCTATGCAGCAAAACCTCATGTGAGGGCCACGTGACTCTCAGGCATCCTAATGGCAGCAGATTCCAACCTGTCTGCTAATTTCCATGAGTTTTTTTAGCATGGTGAGATCCCCAAAAAGCCCAAAAGGGTGGAAAAAAAAAAAATCCTTAGGACAAGAAGAGTACTTGGGGCTCTAATAAATGTAGCACTGATGCACAGTCTTTATATTCATCTCGATCGTGTGTTATAAAGGAGCTCAGAGATAGGATTCTGAGGGTCCCACACATTTCTAATGAAATTATTCTGTGCGTTTTACACCGTATGTTGTTCTTTGAGGTTTTATTTGTTGTCTTAAGTCTTTGAAATGATTTTGCTTTCACACAGACATGGCTGTTTGGCTACGAGCTGACGGACACCATCATGGTGTTCTGCGAGAGCAAGATTATTTTCTTGGCCAGCAAAAAGAAGCTGGACTTCCTCAAGCAGGTGGCCATCACGAAAGGAAACGAGAACGCCAACGGGATCCCACCCATCACACTCTTGGTTCGGGAAAAGGTAATAAAAAAAAATAAATTAAAAAAAATCTTATTTTTTTCGCTGTCTGAGGTGACGCTCTTCTGTGATGTGGTGGCCTTGGCGATGTTACAATGAGGATATTATCTCAAGTTTGTGACCATTTTATTTATATATATATATATATACACACACACACACACACGTGTATGCATGTGTATATTGTGTGTGTTGTGAGCAAGGAAAACATTTTGCATAGACGCAGAGACAATATTCTATAGTCATTATTATCTCAATGACAGTTTGCCTATGTCTTTAGTTTCTAGATAACCCTTTTTTAAAAATTTTTTTCATTTTTACTCAGTCCTGATGTAAGCTGAAGTAATATTTATTAATTTCATCATTGTTAAAGATAATCTAACCCTAACCCTGGTCTTTCAGAATGAAAGTAATAAAGCTAACTTTGAGAAGATGATTGAAGCGATCCGGGGCAGTAAAGCAGGGAAAACGGTGGGCGTCTTCATCAAGGACAAGTTTCCTGGAGAGTACATGAAGAGCTGGAATGACATGCTCACAGCAGAGGGCCTGGAGAAGGTGAGGACAATCGCAAAGACGACCAGACACGAAGAATGATTGCAAAGCAATGAGGATGGTTTATATTTACATAGATAGTCATGCTTCATTGTGTCTGTGTCTTTTGTTAGGTGGACATCAGTGCAGTTGTGGCGTATACGATGGCAGTGAAGGAGGATGGAGAGCTGACGCTTATGAAGAAAGCAGCCTCGATCACCAGTGATGTCTTCACAAAGTTTTTCAAGGAAAGGGTCATGGAGATTGTGGATGCAGATGAGGTGAGGGGTGTCTTCCTGTCTTTCTCTGTCTTTCTCTCTGTCTCTCCGTCACTATACATGTCTGTCATTCTCAGTATGTGTCTGTCTTGATTTATCTCAATCTGTCTTGATTTCTCTCACTGTCTTGATTTGTCTCGATCTGTTTCGCTCCTGATTCGTCTTGATTTGTCTCTTTCGATCTTACTCTTGATCTGTCTTGATTTGTCTCCCTCTCTTTCAATCTGTCTTGATTTCTCGTTCTGTCTCTCTCTCTCTCTCTCTGTCTCCTTGTGTCTATCTATCCGTGTTTCCGTCTGTATCCATCTGTCTTCCTCTCTACATACACACTATTTTAGCATTCTTTGATGTGTAAACAAAAAAAAATGACACAGCAGTGATGATAGAATGTGGAATTGTTAGATTCACGTGGTTGTTAGATCCTCTGAAAGGTCACATGCATGTCCAATCCATATTCACCTTTAATTCTTACCCTATTTATCGAGAAGCTCCTCCATCAGTAGTGTCGGTGTTTGGAGAGTGTATATACTCGTCATTTGGCTTCCCCAGTACATCCTTTGCGACGAACTTCGTTTATTCGTTATCAGAAAGTGAAGCACAGTCGGCTGGCCGAGTCTGTCGAGAAGGCCATCGAGGACAGGAAATACCTGGGTGGCGTCGATCCCTCGACCGTGGAGATGTGCTACCCGCCTATCATCCAGAGTGGTGGTAACTACAGCCTCAAATTTAGTGTGGTCAGGTGAGGATGTGCTCCAAGACATGATCCGTTTGTAAATTTACAGAAAATCTATTTTAGCGTTTACTAAAATTATGGGAATATCTCTGTCTCTCTCTCTGTCTCTCTCAGTGACAAGAATCATATGCATTTCGGTGCAATAACGTGCGCGATGGGCATCCGCTACAAGTCCTACTGTTCCAACCTGGTGCGTACGCTCATGGTGGACCCACCTCAGGAAATGCAGGACAACTACAACTTCCTCCTACAGGTGGAGGAGGAGCTACTCAAAGAGCTCAAGCATGGTGAGGGGATGTGCGCTCTGATATTTCAGCCCATCTTGATTTTTATTTTTTTTGGATTGTTATTAAATGTTCCTGTATATTGAACCCTAGGAGTTAAGATCTGCGATGCCTACAATGCTGTCATGGATTATGTCAAAAAGGAGAAACCAGACCTGGTCAGCAAGCTCACGAAGAACTTGGGGTGAGTTCACCGTGAAAACAGGACCGCAAGCCATACACATTTCAGCAGGTGCACCATTAACGTTATGACGCAGCCGTTCCTTTACGATAATCATCATAAGATATTAGTTGTTTTTATTTATTTTTAAACCAATTTTTGTCTGTTTTACGGTTTCTTGTATTGGAAACATAAACAGCAGTTACAAAAGCCTAGTTTGAAACATACAGCATCGAGACGCTTTTTCTAGTCCTTATTACACACACTTTATATATGCTGTGCTGTGCTGTGTGTTTCAGCTTTGCCATGGGGATCGAGTTTAGGGAAGGCTCCCTGGTCCTGAATGCTAAAAACCAGTACAAATTGAAGAGAGGTAAAAATGCACACAAGGCTTAGGAAGACAAGGCTTTTTTTTATTTATTTATTTTTTTTTGAGAGTGAAAGGCCAGTGAGTGCAAGTTGCTTTTGTCCGAAAAACTATTAGCACTGAGAATGAAACTTGAATGAAAAAGAAAAAAAAAAACAGACCCAAGGTTGTATAATTTTTACTTAGTAATTTTTTTATTCCCCCTATACACACACTAAATGTACACAACTGTGATGGACGTAACATGTATACGAGTTCCATGCCACATGTACATGTTTGTGTACACCTACACCTCACAAATAATTTCACAAGCGGACTTATTTTTCATTTTGTGCTTCTTTTTACTCATTTTGATTTTTGTAGAAAACAACTTTATTGTTCTTGTTTCTAGGCAAGCTTCATAACCATTAAAATATTTTATTCTATTCAAATTAGTTTGTTCCTGTTTTTGGAAAGAAGAAATTTGGTTAAATATGCATAGATGTGTTTCATGTAAATTTGACAATAAATATAGTGCAAAAAAAGTATTCACGCCCCTGCCTTCACGTGCATATGAACTTGAGTAACATCTAATTCTTAACAGCTTCAACTCTTCTGTGAAGGCTTTCCACAAGGTTTAGGAGTGTGTTTATGAAAATTGTTGACCGTTCTTCCAGAATGATGTTGGACGAGAATGCCTGGCTTTCAAGTTCATATGCGCATGAAGGCAGGGGCGCAGATACTTTTGGCACTATAGTGTATCTACGCCACTTTGATGTTGTGGTTACTCTCTCTCGTGAATGTTGACTGTGGTGTGAATGTGTGTAGGCATGGTGCTGAGTGTGAGTCTGGGTTTTGCTGACCTATTAAACAGTGAAGGAAAGAAGGACGAGCAGAAGAAGTTCGCCCTGTTCATCGGAGACACCATTCTGATCAATGAGGTGAGATGATAAGTTAGTGGATTTTATTTATCCCCTTGACGATAGTTGCTGTGGTTATCGGCATAATGGAATTGCAGATGTGTTTCGACCTCCCTGCTTGGGTGTAAATTGGGTCTTTTCTAATCTCTTGTAGGAGGATCCAGCCATCATTCTAACACCAGTGAAAAAAAAGATCAAGAACGTTGGAATTTTCCTCAAGGTACGTGCATTAATTAGAGGATGATAGTTTTTCCAAAATGTCCCTGCATATGAAAGTTTTTTTTTTTTTTTTTTTTAAGTTGTCAAGTCGTGGTTCAGAGTTCGCGGCCTCAGTCGTTGGCGGATTAAAAAAAAAAATTTCTTAGAACCTAACTAATAATTGTTCACGTAAATCGTAAATATCCTCTGCAATTTTTTGTGGCTATAATTGTTCAGTTGTAACACTAAACTGTTAAGAACAATATAATTTCCTAATTTGTAACATAAATATTAATGTAAATTTAGCTAAATTTACATATAAAATATAATTTTGTTAGTACTGTAGAGGAAAACGTGGCTTGGGATTGTGAATCATTACCGTATTTACCCTACAGTACTTGTACCAAAGAAAACGCGCTTGCATAAACTACAGTACATACAGGGGTAACATCAGTATTTTACATTCTAGCACTGCGGGAGACACAGCAGTACTGTATACATATTTAACTTTACATTGTTTTTTAAATCTTCCATCTTTGTCTCCAGAAGCTTCAGGCGTTTAGATGCCGAGCAGATGAGTCGGTTGTATCCAGTCGGCTTTCTGCCGCCACAATGCGGTCTTCCGCGTCGTCGATTCTTTTTTTTTTTTTTTTTTCGTTGGCCGTTACCGCATTCCTAATTTCTGTCAGGTTGTTCTCTAATGTCTTGACTGACGATGATACTTCAGTTAATCGTTTTTCAATACCGTCCAACTTAGTTCCAAGCTCCGTTCTCAGTGATTTCAATTTCAGCTAACACGTCTGATGTATACGCCATGACAGCCGGGTCAGGAACGGCCTGTACTTTCTGTTTTTCCGCGCCTGTTTTACGAGCTCTAGTAAAAATGTTACACTGTTTTGGGACAGGATGTTTAGACATACTCAAATTATTAATTTCGATCGGAGTTAATTAACTTTACAGGGGTA